>JAQFVV010006233.1:5428922-5652724 GCA_028023455.1 Epiperipatus broadwayi
AATTTAGTCTAAGGATATTGGATGAGTAGGCACTAGATAGGAATTTTATGCACAAGCCTCCTGGCATCCATTAATTATTCTGGCTTGCATTGAGTGGAAATACGTATAGAAAGTTTTGCCTGTATGAATTAAAGAAATTCACAGTTACACATATCTTGATCTAATTATTAATATAGATGGAAACATAATAGATGGAATTAACCATAGAATTAAACTTGGATGAAGACTTTTGCCAAAAATCTTTTTACATTAAAAGAATATATGCTTATTTGTTTAAAGAAGAAGGTTTTTTATTGATGTCATTTACTGATCTTCACTTATAAATTAAAACAGAAAAATATTACAAAGACTTCAGACTACTCAATAAAGTATAGATGAATGTATGACAGAGTAACAAAAAAAAATAATTGAAGGCAAAAACTTAATGAAAGACCAAAGTGCTATCATTGATATCATTAAAAAAATTAAAGATCGAAATAAAACTGCGGTAGATATATTTATAGAAGAAATGGTAAGAGCTGAATAGATTGTCATAAAGTGGATTTCAAAAAATTATAAAAAATCTAGGAAGAGATCATGAGATGGATGGATGAAAAAGGTAGTTTGTTGGTGTGATATGGAGAAAAGTCTATGGATCAGAGAAACTGGTTAAAATTGGGAAGACCATTATACTGCAATGGATTAATAATTGTTATTAAAACAGGCAAAATTCTCCATACAGTAATGCCATTCAGTGCCAAACAGAATAATCAATGGATTCCAGAACACTTGTGCATGTTGGTATGATTAAGCTGAATATGGATACACTATCTACAATTAGAAAGACCATTTTTATTACAAAAATATAATTTTCCGAATATAAAGTCATCAGTGATTCAGTGTGAATAATTATTAAACATATATATATATATATATATATATATATATATATATATATATATATATATATATATATATATATATATATATATATATATATATATATATATATATATATATATATATCCTTGACTTTGATATGCTCTCATTATGGGTAGTCATCACAATAGCATTAAACTTGATGTTTGTATGGTCAATCATCTTATATAAAAGACCCTTTCAGATTTTACATGTAGACAAATGTAAAAACAGTCATAGATGTGATGTGGTGTACCATAGCTTCTCCTTAAACGATATCAAAAATCTCTCAGCAATTATGCCCTGAGAAACCTGTTAGACACTTTATTTTCCATTCCCCACTCTAAGTTTTCCCATATTCTGTTCCATCCCATTTCCACAACATAATCTTTGTCTACTCTATGGCCTTTATATCTAAATCCCCCTTATCTTTTCTCAAACCCAACATAAAAACCAATAATCCACTTTCTGTATAATACAATATAACCACATCTTTAGTTTGCTGTACAGAAACAATCAATAAGAATGAATTTAACAAGCATGTTACCTGCTGCTCGATCAGTTTTTTTTAGTTTTTCTTTTTTGTTTTACCAATGGGACTAATGATAGCCAATTTCCTAACTATTGACACAAATTGAATTACTTGAAATGGTGTGAATATTTAAAATCATATTTCTTACTTGGCAACCTTACCTTATCAGATAATGAATTAATTTAACAAATTATTGAATGACTTTATTGTTCAGAAACTTATAAAATGTTCAAATGTTTAAAAGAGCTATAGTTGGAATTAATATGAGGACATTCCATTCCAAAATGTGCCATTCTAACACTGAACCCATTCATGGAGATGAATGTTTCATACCACTATACATTATTAATGTCCATAGAATTGCTAGCTTTACCAAATTAGATAATAATCGATGACAGTTAGAGATACAACTTAATTAGTCATCTTTAAAAGTATGTATGTGAACATTTGGAGTTTGAATCCTGATTACTGATAAAATTATGAGTGAATAATTTCAAAATAATTTTATTTTTAGATATATATAAAACCCAATAATTTGTAGACAGTTCTTCAATAGACCACATTATATAAAGGTTTCACCATACTTTCCAATTTCTAGGTGTCAAAACGTTTTCAATTCTGGTTTTGTTCTCTAGCTAAAATATCTACATATACATATTTCAACCAATATTAGGTATTAGAAAAATTAGCTATGAGTAAGATATATTAAAAAAAATCTGAATGTGATTGGAATTTGAAAATATTTCAATGTTTTAGATCACCTGGATTAAATCTCAGCTTTTAATTTTCGAAACAAAATAAGCTTGTAGCAAAAAATTGCAGAAAATACTATACCACCAACGTCATATTTTCTATATATCAGAGATGGCCAATAAGTCGATGGTGATCTACCGGTCGATCGCAAAGCCAATTTTGGTCGACCGCGAGGCCAATCTGACAAGAACTGTCGGGTAATGAGTGAAACAAATTAAGTCAAGATTTTAAAGTTTTTTTATTTTTGTTTTTGTTCTAAATTTTTTTTTCAATTCTAAACAGGTGAAGTCTACTAAATCGTATCATTATTGAAAATAATATTTTTAATCTTTTAATGTAGCTAATTTGATTTAATATACATTGTTAATAATTACTTATATTGCTTTAATTTCCCCGGACATGAATTTTTTGGCCCATTAAATAATTGTTATTTTTTATTAGGTAGATATATAAAAATAGTAAGTATTTCACATCTCCCTCTACTTAGACTACGCCTATGACAACAAGTCGATCGCAACACATTTTAAAAATAAAAAGTACATCTTATGAACACAAAAGTTGGCCACCCCTGCTATATATGATGCTGGATTGGAAATTTTTTGTTTAAGATAGTTTCTAATACAATTTTTTCTTTTATAATTAAGAATCTTTTTTGAAAAGAAAAACATCATATAACTAACAAATTGTGACGTCTAACTTTTAATAATTTAAAAGAAATAAAATGGATTTGATAGCAAAAGCAGTGACGTCACAATCAGTTTCTTTTTCTGAAATGTGAAAAAATGTCGACACCGAGCTGGGTAGATCAATTACAAATTCTATTTGAGAGCAATAATGCTATATGTATAATTCTTCACTTTTTTCAAAAACTTCTCGGTGTCGACAACCCCTATAAAGTAATCGGAATTTTATCTACGATTATTATTATTTTGCTCTGCGGGAATATTATTTTCTGCGCCGTTGGTTTGTTCTACCCAGCATTCCAATCTTTTTCAGCTTTGGAAAACTCTAATCGTGAACAGCAAGCAAAATGGTTAATGTATTGGATTGTTTTTGCAAGCATAACCATGATGGAAGCGGTTTTTGACAAGATGATTCCTTTTTACGCTTTTTTAAAATGTGTTGTGCTAATATGGTGTTTTCTTCCTTTCGAACCAAATGGTTCACAAACTATTTTCTTCAAATTCTTACGTCCTTTGTTTTTAAAATATACTGATCGTTGGAACAACTTTTTACAATCATTGGCGGACTACGTACGTCTGCGTGAGACTCTTCAAAGATGTAACTTTGACAGTTATCCACGACGCCGTTCTATTGAGTCAGTTAATGCTGAATCATATTGGCAACACGAACTTCCGTTACAAGAAACATATTTATAAATTTTTAAACTCGCTATTCATTTTTAAAATCTCACGTTTTATATTACAAGTTGATCACAAACATAATAGAATATTTTAACATTTTATAATGTATATTTTATTAAAAAAAATATGAATAATACAGGATTAATTAAGTGTATATTTGTTTTGTTCATTAAAAAAATAAATTAATATTAATTATCTAAGCTTAAAACATCTCATTTTATTGTTTCACCACCTGGGTCGTTTTATATAACTATTATTCTCGAAGTTAATTTCCACTGCAAGATACTATTTCCAAGTTCAATTCACTTTGTCCAATTGGTAGCTATTGTACATTATTGGATAATATTTCATCCATTCATTTTACACATGGTCTTATTCTAGGTCTTATTACCGTAACTTAAGATTCTGTTTGAGACTTTACTTGTTCACTTATTCTTTTTTAGGAACATGTTGCGACCAGCATCAATTTAAAAGTTTCATTTTTTTTTCAATGATAACTGATACTTAGTTGTTTTTTCAATCTTAACCTTCATTTTCGCTCTCTTGTTGTTCATAATAAACCCATACACGTGTTTCTATTACTATTCCAGTAAATATTCAACTCTCAGATCAATATCATAGCAATAATGAAACACATTAATTTAAAACTTCTTTAAAATAGTTTACTTCCCCTTATATATAAATAAACACAAAAACTTATAAGTAAAGTTTAAAAGAGAAGTTATAAATAAATATAATAATAAGCTGAACATTTTCGAAGATCCATGCCTCATAATCATAGCTTTTTTAAAAATATATAATAAAATATATGCAAAGATATTTAAATTAGCACGTGTTATGTGGACCATTTCTTCAATATATCAAAGCAAGTGTCTTTTATTTATAGCATTAATATTTCCATTAGTGTAGAATGCATCTTTTATTTTTCTCTTATGATCATTAGATTCTTTGCATATAATTATAGGATTGGCAGATGAAAAATTGTGTCCAGATTTCATGGCATGTTCCAAAAATACAGATGTATTATTGTTCTTCTGAGTTCTATTGTAAGTGTAACTAAAGAATTAATCAATAAATTTAAAATAGGATTTAGAACTCCTCCTAATTCTAACAGATTGATCAACAACTCAAAAGATCATATTGACCGATCATTCACCCCACATGTAGTATATTCCATTTCATGTCCTCAAGAAAAATGCGCTGTATATTATGGTGAAACTAAAGCTACTATTAATACTAGACTTGCTCAACACGTGTTCACTTACAATAGAGCTCAGAAGAACAACAATATATCTTCTGTATTTTTGGAGCATGTCATGAAATCTGGACACAATTTTACATCTGCCAATCCTGTAATTATATGCACAGAATAAAATGATCATAAGAGAAAAATAAAAGAAGCATTCTACATTAATGGAAATATTAATGCTATAAATAGAAAAGACATTTGCTTTGATATATCAAAGAAATGGTCCACATAACATGTGCTAATTTAAATATCTTTGCATATATTTTATTATATATTTTTAAGAAAGCTATGATTATGAGACATGACCCTTGAAAACGTTCAGCTTATTATTATATTTATTTATAACTTTTGTTTTAAACTTTACTTATAAGGTTTTGTGTTTATTTAAAACTTCTTTGTAAATTCATATTTTCCCATTAACATAAATTCATTTCTATCAAAAACATTTCATTCATGATTAATTTTGTGATTTTCATTTTTTATGGTTTCCATATATGAATAATCTGATCAAGATATTTGTTAGTTAGTTTCGTATAATTTAATCGCTATCAGTATTTGTTCCTCCTTTTGTGAAAAGCCATTTAATTGAGCTATTATGAACAAGCAGACCATTTACAAAATATGACGTGAATAATTTTTATTTAATATTTCAATCCATAAGATACCTCCAAATCTGTTGTGAAATATTTAGGAGGTATGGAATCATTCTAACTAATGGTATTATAAGTTTTTAATTATAATCCAATAACCATTAATGCATTTTGACATCTATTCTAAACACTTGAAAATACCATTGCTTTATACCATGAAATTCCCTAACAAAAGTTTCATAAAAATCATATACCTCTTTTTTGGAATCTATAGATCTAATGTAAATTGAAAGTCGTAATCATTGTTTTTTTTTATAACTTTTCGTTATGTTTGAATTTACTGTGACCACTTAACCAGGTCCAATTTAAACAGTCTTCTTTTTTACGAGTGAACTACTTTTCAAAGAACGCTAATTTCATAGACCATTCAAACTTAAATTAGTGAGTGAATATTTGATCCATGTTTATCTAGAAACCAATATTTTTTTATTGATAATAATATTTTATGAAACTCATTTTTATCATTAGTTAAAATTTTTATAGCAAAGGTTTAAAGTCTATATGTTATTAGAATTGGAAATAGATACATCTATATTATATGCGTGCACATTTTAAACAGCAAAATATAATAATAGTTATACTTCATGATTTTCTGAAACCAACTTAAATATATCGGTGTTTATCATTATTACATGTCACCTGCTTATATATAATGTCATTTATTATTATTGGCACATATC
Source organism: Epiperipatus broadwayi (assembly GCA_028023455.1). Taxonomy (NCBI): domain Eukaryota; kingdom Metazoa; phylum Onychophora; class Udeonychophora; order Euonychophora; family Peripatidae; genus Epiperipatus; species Epiperipatus broadwayi. Next base: position 5,435,048 of record JAQFVV010006233.1, read on the forward strand.
TTTTATTACAGAGAAGATTAATTTATCAGTTATACTATATATAATATTTATAAGTATTACACAATATTAAATATATATATATATTCACTAGAGGGAGCTTACAATAGCTCCAATCAAGCTTTAATTTATAAGTGCCAAAAGAGAAAGAATTCAAAATCTCTATCGGAATGTCCTTATCTCCAGACGAATTGGTTTAGAGCTTTTGGCTCATCTCAGTGAGGAGCTAGAACTCCAGACACAAGATCCTCACTGAGATGAGCCATAAACTCGAAACCAATTGCTCTGCAGAGGAGGACATTCCGATAGAGATTTTGAATTGTTTCTCTTTCGGCACTTATAAATCAAAGCTTGATTGGAGCTTTTGGTAAGCTCCCTCTAGTGAACGTTTTAATACAATCTTAAAAGCAAGTTACACAATTTGTGTCTTGTTTTATTAATTATATATATATAAGAAAAAGAATCAATTCGAATTATAAACTAATAAATAGCATGTTTCTAGTGAAAAAAAAAGATTTTTCTCCAAGCTGCCTGAAGATGCCTTATTTGAATCAAGACATGTTACATAACCACATAGTTTAATACTTCCCAAAATATTTTAAGATGCTAGCATGTCTGAGTCCTGAGTTCAGAAACGAAATGTGGTAATGTATGTTCCATATCTTCATAGATTGTTTTCAATGCTGTCCCATCACAAAATGTTGCAAACCTCATGAAATCATTCTTGCAATTCATGATTTCACTGCCATAAAAATGTAAATAATTCCAAACATTTAATTAGCAGTTTTTCTCAGTTTAAAACCAATTTTATTGTTATCATACCATTCCATTATAGGTTAAAATATAAAGCACAGTATCAAATTTTATGTTGCAATACATGATCCATATATGCAAGCACCTTAAAATGTTTATGAGAAATAGAAAAACTATATCACTATGGAATTTATTTGCTGATTCACTGATGATCATACAGGCAACTTGTATGGAGGACCATTCACTTTCTCACTGGGATATACTCGAATTGTTTCAGTACAAATACCTTGCATGAGTAAATATATGCAGATAATATTTTATTATTTATACTCTATGACTATATAATTCTTAGTATTTATTACTGATGATTATAAGTACATGCACCTGTTTCTTCTATTCATCAATGGTAATGGTACATTGGGATCTAATAGGCATGCATTTAGATGAAATTTCTTATCAACTCTACTTTTATCTCATTTAATTTAAATATCTTTACCAGTGCTAAGCTACACATTGAAATCGATCCGTTTAAATGTGATATAAAATGTAAACCAATTAAACATATTCATATAATTATTTAAAACTGAGTTTTAACATTCATATTAATTTTTGATTGCCGAAACTATTTAAAATATCTATTCAGAAATGATCAAAAAATAATAATTTTATTGTAGATCCACACTTAAAAAAGCTGAGAAATAACAGTTTAACTGGTTGCATGTTTTTTAATCTTTTTGCTTTCTCTATGGATAAGAAACATTCGTTATTTACAATGAGGATTGCCAATTCCTCAACAAGCTTTGTGGTAAATGCTTAGCTAGAGAAAGCATTTAAAATATTTCTGTCAGGACCCCCCTGCCCAAACCTCTGACCATGGTTTCTTGCTTTGGCACTCCTCAGAGAGGTTACAGGGTAGGTTCAGACCCTAGATCTACCCTACCATACCCTACCCTACCTTAGCACCTAAGCAAGAAACCATGATTAAAGGGTTGAGGAGGTCCTGACAGAGATAATTTAAATGCTTTCTCTAGTTAAGCATTTATCACAAAGCTTGTTGAGGAATTTGGAAATCCTCATTGTTTATAGCTTACAAGCTTAAGAGAATAGGGTCATGTGATCTATGACTTATTTTGACTATTTATTCATTATTTATTTTAAAAAAAGTATCATTGTTCCACAGTGATAATGACATGTGACTTCTTTTTAATAGTATCATTTTTTTCCATATTTTATTAATGCTTTATTTGACAAAACAATCTGAACAGGTTAATATGTTATAAACAGTCAACTTAGATCTAAGGGAAACCACATTGTTTGACAGAAATGAAAACTTTTCCTGGGTGTTTACTTACTTCTGGCAAATTTAAACAAAACATAATTTTTTGTTTGTTTATAACATATTTTTGATTATTTTTACATAGTAATTGATTAATTATTATTTAAAATAAAAAAATACATATGTAAACTTTCAATTTATTAATTTAAAAAAAATACATAATGAAAGAAAACAACAGCTATTACATCATTATCTACAGTATCAATATGGTATTAAAATCTTTCCAATATTGTAATTATTATAAAAAAATATCAGATTTTAAAGCAGAACACGATGGATCTATCATAAATCTGCATTTGTTCATTTATATTAAAGCACTTAAAATTATAAAAACATTTCATTTTTTTCTAAAAGAGTTTTTACACCAACTTGTTGATGTATATGGTACATTGTTTGATTTATAAGTCACTTTTTAAATATTTAAAAAGGTCAATTATAATTTTTAAGAATATTTTTTGTTTATAAAATTAAATTCAAAAAAATATCAATGCCAACTTATTGATTTTTAGTATAAAATAAAGATTTTATATTATAATGAAAGTTGAGCATTTTCAAAACTCTCACTAGGTGGAACAAAAGAAAATGTTTTCATATAATAAATATGATGTAGCTAGAATTATATGGAAAGGAGTTGCAGTAGCAAGGTTAACATATGGTAATGATGCATTATATGTTAGTAATGGGGTATTAAATTACTTAGAAAAAGTTCAAAGGGAAGTAGGAAGATATGCATTGGATGCAGATGTATGGACAGCAAGGGAGGCAATTCAAGGAGAAATGGGATGCTCAAGTTTTCATATGAGAGACACAAAAGGTAAAGTGAAAATGTTTGGTAGATTGCAGTTTATGGATAATAAAAGAATAGCCAAAATAGTATTTAATTGGGTTATGAATAAAGGGCAGGTAACAAGATGGGTGAGAACGGTAAGCAAAAGATTTGGATAAATATTTTATATCAGTATATTTGTGCAAAAGATGGGATGATTGTGTTAGGAGGATTGTTGAGGGTTATAGTAGTAAGGAATGGGATAAAAGAATAGATTTATTAATAAAGAAAAGGGAGTTAGAGAGGTGGAGAGTAAAAAGAATTTAAATATATATAGAAATAAACAATATTAGGTGTGAGTTAATTTATGATAATAAGGAAAGTAGTTTATTGTTTAAGGCTCAAACAGGATCTTTAGCAACAAGAGAATACATGTAAATGGAAAAATATGGGTGATTTAGTCTTCAAGTTGTGTAAGGAAGGAATAGAAAATATTAGGCATTTGTTAATTGAATGTAAATACTTGAAAACAGAAAGGACACAAATAATGAAGTTATGGAAAAATAAATATGAAAAAAGTGATTATACAGAAAGTAGATTATTGGTTTTTATGCTGGGTTTGGAAAAAGATAAGGGGGATTTAAATATAAAGGCTGGAGAGTTGACAAAGATTATGTTGTGGAAATGGGATGGAGCAGAATATGGGAAAACTTAGAGTGGGGAATGGAAAATTAAGTGGTAACAGGTTTATGTGGGCATAATTGCTCAGAACTTGACTTCGTTTAAGAAGAAGCCACAGTACATCACATCACATCATCACATAACTGGTTAATAAAAGATTAAAAACAATTCTCACACATATTATTTTTCAGTGGTAATTATAAGAAAACAACCATTATAATAAATTCAATAAAAATAAACCTATAAATAACTTATTAATAAATAAGTTTGCTTTATTATAAAGATTTTTAAAAAAAAATATTTTGTGAATTCACTTACATTGGATTTGTTTTTCAAACGATTAAATTTTTTTGTTACGTCTAGTATTCTTGTGAGATGAGCATTTGAGACCTTTATTATAATTCTAAAGTTATATTTGGAATACCATTTCCAATTTACACAAATGAATAATTCATATGCCAAATAACATGTCTGTTATTTTAATCTATTTTGTAATAATCATGTATTCTTTTACTATGTATAATTGCAGTAAAATATAGTATATTCATTTGTAAGTTTTGTTATAATTCTGCATTCCACTATAAAAACTATTCTTAAATCTTATTTCATAAAAGTTTCATAAGTGGGGAATTTGATTTTAACATTCAGTACTTCCCATGTTAAATAATTGCTGTGAAATAATCCATTACATGCATTTGTTTTATCATTATGGTAATAGATTCATAGCTATTATTATTCCAGTATTAGGAAAGTAGAGTTAATTTGTTTATTCATGTACTCAATTTTAACAAGTATTAGGATATCTCTTTATTTTAAATAGTTTTATCTCATATTTTTAGTAAAATTGTAATGGTAAGGTAATACTGTGTGTTTTAAATAAAATTTAATTACGATTTACAGAACAGAATAATTGATTACACTGTATTTCCCTAAAAATAAGACCTAATCAAAAAATAAGCTATAGCATGATTTTTGGAGATGCTTATATTATAAGCCCTACTTCAAATATAAGCCCTAGCTATGATTGGCAGAACAATAGACAACTTTTGTTGCCATTGAAACCTATGATGGATATATTAAATTATAAAGTAATGAATATATAAATAAGCAATATTATTGACATTAATGCTTTAAATAAATGTTAATATAAATTATATGGTTGTTTTATATTTTCTCGTAGACTATTTTTGACAAACGTAATTCTACCTATATAAACAATTTATCTAGCACAAGTCAGTATATCAAACAATTTATAGTTTCATTTATATATTTTTAGGTACTGATTTTATTTATATTTAATATTTAGATTTAGAATGCTTGATTTAGTTTTAGCATTTCAGCATGGTAGCTTTTAAATATTCAAAATAAAATAAAAAATAGTTTGATTTCTTAAAGATTATTTTTCTCCTGAAAGACTTTATTAAAATAACAAAAATGATTTTAAAAATCAATATTTAATTTAAGTTAAATCAGATTTTTTTTCTCATAAAATTTTTTTTGTCAAGCGTTGGTGGCCTAATGGTTAGCATAGCTGCCTTCCAAGCAGCTGGCCTGGGTTCGCTTCTCGGTCAATGCTTTGACATGAAGAAAAAAAGTTTTTAAAAAAGAATACCCAAACAGGACTACTACAAGTAATTTGGAAAGTGTTTACAATTTGCATAAAGAATGGATATGGTTGTGTCATACATGAATCGTAATTCAGTATGCTATATGTTGTAATGGAGGTACTTACTGTGCACTTATGGACTAAAAAACATGACTGAAGTTTTATCCTTGAATTTATTGTGTAGACAAACTATTCTTAACTGTAATCATTTTTGTCATCACTCCTGTCTTGAAAGTTTTCAATTAAAACTTGATTTTTTTTCCATATGTCAAAGCATCGGCCGGGAAGTGAACCTGTGGCAATTGTCTGCAAGCAACTGCTTGCTTGCACGGCTGCTGCGCTGACCTCTGGGCTACCAACGCTTGACTTGATTTAATGGTAAATTTAAACGGAATAATATTCTGCTTGCCAGATAAGATGAGCACAAAAAGAAAAAGCTATTCTGGTGAGTACAAGAAAGGAATTGTGGAGGAGTCCCAGGGTAAGAATCTTACAGCTTTTGGTAAAGAGAAGTATTTGAATAAATGTACATATTTATACTTGATAATCAATGAAGCAAGTCATATATAACGTGACATTGCTTTTAAAAAACTTGTATTTACAAATTAAGAGCTTGTTTGAGCTATTGGTATGCTCCCTATATTGCATATTTTTATACTTTAAATATAGATATTTGTACATGAAAAACTAAGACCCCCTGAAAATAAGCCTTATAGTGTTTTTTGGAACAAAAATTAATATAAGACCACGTCTTATTTTCAGGGAAACACAATAGAAAATATTTCTGATTTTTTAAAAGAATAGTTTAAAGGCTGATCTTTAATGTAATAAAAATTGCTTTGTGCAAATACTTTTTCCTTTTATTTAAAATAAGTTATAATTTACTGTGTTTAATTTAAATATGTTGCTATTGAATTTTATCAAACATTTTTCATCACGAAACATTTGTTCTTAGATTTTACTTGAATTATAATAAATTCAATTTATTATTTTCTCACTGATTTTATTTAATGTTAAGATTAAACCACTAAACATCACATAATCACCATCTCTTATACTAGCACAAGCTAAAACTCTCCATACAGTAGTGCCACCCTGTGCCAACCAGAGTAATCAATGGATGTCAGAAGACTTGTGCATAAAATCCCTATCTAGTGCCAACTCATCCAATATTCTGAGACTAATTTCTGATTTGTGGTCTTCATCAGTGAGGAGCCTTGGATCTGAGAGCACTGCACCTAGATCTGCTCTCAGATCCAAGGCTTCTCACTGATGAAGGCCACAAGTCAGAAATTAGTCTGGGGATATTGGATGAGTAGGCACTAGATAGGGATTTTATGCACAAGCCTTCTGGCATCCATTGATTACTCTGGTTGGCATAGGGTGGCACTACTGTATGGAGAGTTTTGCCTTGTTTAATAAGATGTTTGATAAAGCACTTAAATATAAACACCTATTAACATCCATGCACATTATTACACTTTTCATTTAAAGGTGTTTAGATTGGTGGATGAAATGTAAGTATAATAAATGCTACTCACTAAATATAATATACTTTTAAGCTTATTAAATAAATTTTCATTTTATTATGGCACCAGTTTCAATTCATCCTTTTAGTTTGATTTATTTAACTTTCTAAATTATTTTCTTGCTTTTATTTAATTATGATTATTTTTGATTTTTCTGTATGTCAATAGTTATTTGTATATTTGGTTAAAAACATGTATTTTTTTTATCTAAGTTTTTATTTCATATACCTTCAGCTATAATGAAAAAAGACATTTACATGTTTTGTATTGTAATCTCCATGATAGAGTTTACATGCATGGCTTTCTGGTAAATGTGTATGCATTTTTTTATTACGTATTATAAAATGTATAAAAGTCAATTATAAAGATAGTTGAAATAATAATAATTGTAAAAATTAAAAAAATGTATTACAATCCTTTACTGTAAAATATGATTAACTATTAATAATATCAAGTTGCTATGGAAAACAATTGGAAACGAAGAAAACTAAGATTATCTGCTTTAAACAAAAAGAGCGAATCCTCACATCATTTCTTCATTATGTCACTTATAAGGGGGAAGTCAAAAAAATTATAAAAATTGTTTAAATATATATAATGCAGTTTTTGGATAACATTCTCAGAGGATCTCATTCTAAAATTTTTATTAATGTAGCTTATTATGGATCTGTAAACAAAAGAATGCTTTATAAATTAACTTCGATTTTACTGGTCTATTAATTACTTTTGGATGCTGAAAATGTGTGACACTTGATATAAGGGAACTTGCCCTCTAATTAGTTGTCATATTGATATATTCTTTTATGATGTGATTTACAAAGCTCCATAATTTTGATACTCTCCAATAATAGTAAACACTTCATGGTGATAAACTATGACTGAAACAAATCATGATAAGTTAAATATTAAAATTGCTTGCAGACCTTTAAAATAATGATACTAATGGCATATATCTACATTTAAAAGTTAATGACTCAACAAAGGTTTTTCCTATCATACATACTCTACGTCTGGAGAAAGTGAGAGTATTCATTTATAATTTATCTTTAAAGCGCATGTGCATTGGCTTAAATATTTAGATGTAAATATGTAAATACAATTTGTGGAACCATTTTGTTCATTAATTAAAATAATTATAATTATTAATAATTTTTGTTGCTTGGTTATTTTTCATCGAAATTCTAGGTATATTATTTTACATTATCTTTTATTAATATGGAGAGAATAACAGGCAGGAAACATGGTTAGATCTGCATAAAGACTGGTCTTTATGTATGCCCAGTCTGGTTGTAATTCGTGATTATTATAAATTAGTCAAATAAATAAAATTGTATAGTCACTTCACTATGTAGATGGTCATCTATTAGATATTCATAATTCCCCTAAACTAGTTTAGTTTGTGAATACCATGTGTTGATACTTATTACCAATTTAGTATCGTATTTTATTAAAGAAAAACAATTACTGTTACATTTGGGGTCCTGTCCAGGATAATCTCGATCAAAACAAACGTGGATTGAATCCAGTTTAGTTTTAAAATATTTTTTTTACTAGCATTTGAAAAAATAAATGAATTAGCTATTGAAATATGGAATAGGAAATAGTTGGTCAGATGAGAAATACAATAATTTATTTCTGTTGAAAAGAAATTGTAAATAAATATATGTGTCTTTAAACAGTGATAATAATAGAAATATGTTAGTAGAGATAATAGTAGACAAATAAAATAAAGCATTAAAACTAAAATATATTGCAGTGATAGAAATGCTACATGATGGACAGAGGGCTGAGTATTCTAATTATTAAAGTATTAAAGTATATTGTACCGGTCAAAAAACGTCTATTGATCCAACAAGACCCGAAATACAGGTAAAGTACCTTGAGTCTGACCATGTATAAGATATATAACTCAGATACATCATGGATTCTGCCCAATTTCCTATATCCCCAGGTCAAAGATCTAATTAAAAACCTTTCTTGATGATAACATGGAATTCCTTTATTTTCACCATGCTCGGAGCCAAGCCTTCAAGAATGAGATTCATTTTTATTACATTTTAATGAGAACTTGGGTGATTGATTTATATATATACTTAAAATCAAAGATTACTTAAAATAAAAGTAAATGAAAGGATTCAAACAACACTGGAAGTTTTGTTTTAATTATAAATATTTTAAACTCATTAATTATTGTACATTTACATTTAACTCAAGCTCTTGAAAAAAACATTCTTTACATTAATTTTATAATTAAATAGTAAGTTTATGTGAGACCCAGTCTACATGACAGATTTACATTAGTGGTTATCTGTTTTATTATTTGGTTTGCACACATTTATTTTGTTTACATTTATTTAAGAAAGAAAAAGAAACAAAAAAAGATTTTAAAATTAAATGACCATGGATTTTTAATTCTCCATCCACATTTAGTACAAGGTAATACAGCGTGTCTAAACATTTGACCAACTGATGTATATAAAGAATAAACATTTTATTTCTTTGGTACTTGTGTACTAAACCTGCAACATTGAGAGATAAGGGAGATACAGCCCATTCACACCCCCAATGAATGTCTCATGTCGCTATGATGTCACATTGAAAGAAATAGTCCCACAACAATTCCACATGATGATGTCATATTCCAGTCATCTTTGATGTCATAACGGTCATCTTTCCAGTTATTGTCTCGAATTTCTCCTGACAACAGCTACTTTTTTTCACTGAGATTTTTTTCCATTGTGCTTTTTTTTCCATTTCAAAAATGTTCAATATTTGGAGATTGCTAGTGACTGAGATGGCTGCATTTATGTTTTTCCAAGAGCAAGATATCCTGCCTTCTACAAAAGTATGTCCAAATGGCCATGATATGAGCTTGTATATGCATAGCTCAGACAAGCAATGGCATTGTAATATTCGAGGTTGCACTACTAAAATTGGCATTCACAGGGGAATGTGGTTGGAAGGGTCTAGAGTTCCTCTTTTAACTGCAATCCAATTTATATATAGTTGGTCTCAGAAACTAACTTCCTTAGATTGGGGAGAACATGAACTAGGAATATTGGGTAAAACAGTAATAGACTGGAACAACTACATGAGAGAACTCTGTACTAATGCTATGCTGCACTGACAAAATGGAAAGATCAGAGGTCTGAATAAAATCATAGCGATTGACAAGAGTTTATTTTCCAAGAGGAAAAACCATGCTGGCCAAATTCTCCCCAAGCAGTGGATGTTTGGTGGCATGTGTAGAGAAACAGATGAGTGTTTCATAATTCAAATTCAAGATAGGACAGCTAGAACTCTCATGGAAGCCATTTCACAAAACATTGAACAGGGTTCAATAATTTATTCAGACTATTGGAAGGCTTACAAAACAAATGAACTAACAGAAGCCGATTACTACCATTATCAAGTGAATCATACTTATAATTTCATTGATCCAGAAACAGGAGTGCACACACAAAACATCGAGAGACTATGGGATTCTGCCAAATGGCGAAATAAGCAACAACGTGGATGATGAGACAACATCTTGACAGTTATCTTGCAGAATTTATGTGGAGACGGTTACATAAAAATGATATATTTTTAGCAATTCTGAAAGACATTAAGGAAATGTTTCCATCTGCATAAAAAGTGTGTTAAGTAATCTGTCTTATTTAGTATTATATTTGTTAATTTTTAAAAAAAAAAGGGGGGGGGGGAAAGCAGTTTGATCAAACTCCCAGCATACATTGCAACCAAGTGTTTTCATTGGTCCTTTTGATTTTTGGAGGAAAATTTGTTTTAGCAATCCTCCATTTTCTGGGGTATATACTACAAGGTAAGTGTTTTAAAATTTATTATTATTATTATTATTATTTTTCCAAATATAAATAATCTCTTTTTCTTTTCACAAAAAAAAAAAATCTTTTTTTTTTTTGGTATAGATATATTTAAAAATTTCTGTTAAATTTCTGTTTATGGAATCAACAAAAAAAGTTTTCTTTAAATTCTTATTTTTACTCAAATGACCCAAAAATAGCATTGAATTATAAACACAGTCATATAAATGTTTTATTTTTTTATTCCTTCACATAATTTTGTAATTAGATGCATAAAAAAATCAAATGGACCAATGAAATAACTTGTTTTAAAAGTATGTTTTTAAAAAATTGAAAATTAACCAAAAATAATCCTAAATAAAATACATATTACTTAACACACTTTGATTAATGTAGTTTGTAGTTTCCATTTATTTATTTTGTTATATGTATATATTTTGTGCTGTAGTTTATATATATTTAGTGCTGTGTATATATTGTTGTTTTTTGCTGTTTTGATCGAGAAAGATTATGCTGTATATTGCTATTTTTATATTGTTTTGATCGGACATGTATATATATTATTGTTGTTTTTATCCATGTACACATTTGGTTTGGTGCTGTATATATATTGTTTTGATCGAGAATAACCCATGTAAACATTTGTTTTGGTGCTGTGTATAGTTGTTTTGATCGAGAAAGTATATATATTGCTGTTTTTATATTGTTGTTTTGATCGAGAAAGATCCGTGTACATGTTTGGTTTAGTGCTGTATATATATATTGTTTTATTGAGAAAGATCCGTGTACACGTATATATATTGTTGTTTTGATCGAGAAAGATCCGTGTACATGTTTGGTTTAGTGCTGTATATATATATTGTTTTTATCGAGAAAGATCCGTGTACACACACACACATATATATATATATATATATATTGTTGTTTTGATCGAGAAAGATCTGTGTACACGTTTGGTTTAGTGCTGTATATATATATTGTTTTTATCAAAAAAGATTCGTGTACACATATATATATTATAATAGTAACTTACAGTTATTATTATTGGTCTAACATGTTTTATCTCTTAGGAAATTATTATAAATATAATTTTTTTTTGACTATTTTATTATGTATACATATATATACATTTGAGTTTTAAATAATACATACCTTAAGCTTTTGAGTAAAATGCCAGATTTGAAGTTAAGAATAAATACTTATATATTTTTTTATTTTATTATTAAATCTTAATGTCAACGGAACAATTGATAATTGAGTTAAGCATGAACTTGTAATAACACACGAGCAGATTGATTCGTTCTCTTGTTATTAAGGGGAAGAAAAGAAAATCATTTCTCTTTAAATAACTTTTTCTTTTATCAATACTACTGTTCAATGATTGGAATTTAAATATTAACTTTTCCAAATTAAAATAATCTGTGGATTAAAAGTCTGCAAGGAAAATATTTTAATTTTCTATTAAGTCTTAAAGGAATAGCAATATAAAAGAAAAGAACGTCTGTTTAAGTTTTTTGGAAACTACGTTGTTTTAACACTTCCGTTATTCTTGGGATATATATAAATTTAAGATAATTATATATATATAGGATAAAACAATGTGTTTTGAGTAAAACAGCTTTGTATCGTAAAGGTTTCGAAACCAACCTTGCATGCTATTTTAAAATATTTTGAAATATTGGATATATAGAACATCTAATGATAATAGAAAAATGAAGATTAAGAACATCTACATTCGAAGAATATTTATTTTATTTCACATTAATCAAATCATTGGATATTATTAACAGTTTATCGTTTAAGGATAAATAAAATCATCATTATACCAATGGATTAATAATATACTTCGTAAAAGATCTTCATTAGGATGATGAACTATAGACTTCAATATCTACTCTCAACTCTATTATAAATAAGTTTTCTTTATTATTTATTTATATATATTATAATAATGCTTATATTATTTTAATATGTTTATTATTATTATTATCTTTATTTCAAATTTGGCATCGCATCATTATATCTTAATAGGAAAATTATATTTATTATTAAATATAATTAATTGAAAGCTTGACATAATTCATCAAATTAGATGAGGGATATAAAGAATAGTTATTATTTGACAGATATCTTAAACAGGATTATATTGTATTTACTACGTAATATTGTAAAAGTTTAATGTACTTTATTTATCAATAATACATATAATATATAAGTTCTACAATTGCAAATAGTACTTATATATTGGTAATTATGAAACATATAAATAAGAACGGTAAATAAATTAATAAGTTACATAAATTATTAATTTTTGAACCCAGATATTGTTTTTATATATCTGTTAATTTAAACTATTTTCTTTAATTTTTGAAAGTTTATTATAGTATTGAGTTTTATCATAGGGTATTAAATAAAAAATATTATTTATTAATATTTTTAAAATGATAAAATTCATCCGTATTTATTTATTAATATTTTATTATCTATTATATTATATTTTTTATTATTTATTAAATATTGATTTATTAACTTGATCTCTTTGTCTAATCATTATTGAATTATATTATATATATATGCTAGTATTATAAATATCATATGAATATCAATTGTAATTAATGCTTATATAAAGGCATATAAATAATAACTTGTTTTGGATTTTCCCTGAAGAGAGCTAATTGCAAATTCTCCATGAGTTTGAATATCGTGGCATAAAGGTGACTGAAAGAGGGATGAAAGATGGATGAACTAGTCTAAATTATATTTAAACTTATTTAAAGATTATTGAGCTAGCATAAAAAAGATAGATATAATCATGGACTTAGTATTTCATTGATTCATTTCTAGCATTCTACCTGAAGACCCAAAGTCCGATTGTAGTGAAATGCATATCCTCTTTCTAGGGAATTTAATCATCCCCATATATACAACTTAGATTTTAAATATAATCCATTTTGTTATATTTGGCGAACCTAACTATGAAGCATTAAGTTAATGATTTCCAAGCATTAAATATAATCGATTCTATTATATTTGGTATATCAACTGGGATGATTAAATGCCATTCCGTTATATTTGGTGCATCAACTAAGGCTATCAAATAGGTCATCCCATTATAATATATTTGATCGAGAAAGATCTGTGTACACATTTGATTTAGTGATATATGTATATATTGTTTTTATCGAGAAAGATCCATGTACACATATATATATTGTTGTTTTGATCGAGAAAGATCTGTGTACACATTTGGTTTAGTGCTGTATATATACATTGTTTTTATCGAGAAAGATACAAGTACACATATACATATTGTTGTTTTGATCAAGAAAGATCTGTGTACATGTTTGGTTTAGTGCTGTATATATATTGTTGTTTTCATCGAGATAGATCCGTGTACACATTATTTAGGCCATATCAGAAATGGTGGATTGATACGTATGTGAATAGGTCGTATCCCCCTATCTCCTTATGTTGCAGGTTTAGTACCCAAGTACCATTTCTTTTTTACAAAAGATTTAAAAAACATTTTATATTAAAACAGATATCAAAGAAACAATTACAATAAGACTGATTGGATGTCTTACTCCAATGACATACGAAGAGAAAAAAAATTGATTTTATTTATCCTTATAAATAATAATTTAGATCTCAAATAAAATAATGTTTTATTACATTAGTGGACCTTGCTGGAATAGCATTAAACTGCACAATGATTAAAAACTGTAAGCTGTTATATAAAAAAATAGATCAGTTAATTATCAAGCAAACAAGTTGCTTTAGTTGGATTTTCAACTAAAATCATTCCTTATAAAAACTATAATGTGATTAGCAAAAATTAAAAGATTTTAACTAATCAGGAATAAAGCAAAAGAATTGATTACTCAGGTCGAAGATCCTTGAGTAGAATCATTTCCCTATGGCTTACATATTAGGCAAAAGAAAAGCAAAACCATGCTGGATTAATAAACATATGAATGCCAATGAAAGAAGAAAAATACATGTAGGATCATATGAGCCGGTTCACAGACACTAGCATGTCTATTCTAACGAAGAAAAAAGAAAATCGGTATGTCCACCTGTTGTGAACAAATACCGAAAGGAGATAGGAATTACAGAGAGCCCTCATGTCTGCCTGTACGGATTATGCTGACTAATCAATTCTACCTCAACCACACTCTCCAGCCCACAGACGTATGCGTAACTGGGAGCCAACTCCAAGCACCAAATGAATGACCGTTTTAGGTCTGTCCACACTACTCCGAGCATTCTTTATTAACCTGAGATATTATAATCATCAAATATGAACTAATTATAATTAAATAGCCTTAAATAATCTAGTACTGCATAGATATCAATCTGCATAACCAACTACTTTATGTAAATATTTAACTAACAAAAACCAAACATATAGAATAAGGAAATTTATTTCTCGAATAAATCCCCTCTTCCCACTTTCCTAACTGTTTTTAAAAAAAGGCATGATAATTAACTGACGCTATCCAGTGGCACTGTTACTTGTTCAAAATTATATATAGCCTTTTATTCTGCTTTAATTTAAAGAAATCTAAAATTATAGAATCCCATCCTGAGTAATCTATAACAAAACTATTTAAAGAATTACGGTAGGTTCATTTTGATATATGCGTATATTCAACGTAACTTCACTTGCAAAAATAAAAATAGATCAATTTATTTTTGTTTTAAAATTAATCCATTCTTTGCTAAAACTCCCCCTTGTGAACATAATTTGCTCTATTAGCAGATTACGCTCTTTGGGTCCCCGTGAGTGAAGTTTGTCAAAATAAAAAAAATCAAAGCATGAAATCTCATACTCAAATTAATATACAAAAACAAATAAATATTTTCATATTCAATAATCAACATATTAAAATTGTGGTGAGCTTGAGTTATAAAAAAACATAAATCATTTAAAAAGAAAAGGTTAAAAAGTCAGTTAAAATTATTTCCAATAAACATTACTTTTTGACATTTTTTATGCTTTAAGAAATTACATTTATATTCTAATGATAATTTCTAAAATCTGGATGACAGGATTTAAGCTCTTCAGCATTTTAACTGGAGTTCCCCAGAATGAGTTCTGCGGGCGAACATTGATGGCTGGTGGCATTTGAAGGCGGGTTCTGTCAACAGCATAATGAATGATTTCAGTTCTCAGGAAGGGTCGGGCAGTGATTTTCCCTTAACTACTCTCTCAACATTTCAATTGGCATGGAAACATTCTGAAACTTTCTTTCTCTTCTCTTTTTTCTTTAAAAAAAAGAGCACTATTTATACCCGAGCATTGGTATTCGAATTATCTGCTGCCTGAGGTGATTTGTCTTTAGATCTTCTATGAAACAATAGGAAATCATACATTTGTTCTAATTTTAAAAAGTTTATACCTCAATAAGGATCAATAGAGATTTCAGTATAATTTTTATCTAACAATATAGAATCTCTATTAATTAATTAATAGAAATTCCAAAGTAATGGATTTTGGTAATTTTTAAGTGTTTTAATTTAACATTTATTTTAAACTTCTTATCGTGGTACAAATCTTTTCAAAAGACCATCTTGAATTCTTAAAGAAAAAAAAATTAGACATTTTAAATATATATATATATAAACATATAAAAAAAAATTCAAAAGTTATTATTTGAATCTTTTTTTTCTTTTTAATAAATACAGTAGATTAGTGTGTTAGTATAAATAAACGTTATTAGTGCTATATAAAATAAATTTTAGCAATTTATCCAGGATAGTTGTGTTGAAAATAATAATAAACAAACGTTGAAAAAAATACATTTCTCTATTTACATAGGTGGGGTCTAAGTAAACTCCCTTAATAAGTGATTAGGGAGGTCAGACAGTGAAATGACAAATCTGAATCAGATTTACCATTTCAATATATTGTAACCGTAAATCTTCTCGTGGCCAACTATAGCCATCGAAGGCCATTGCCCTCTCAACTACCTATCGTGTATGAACACGTTGCGGCATTATAAATTGTAACCGCAAATTGTGTGGTCCCAATTACGTAATATAAGTGCACTAAGAATTGTAACTTCGATCACTGATCAATTCCCGTTGCACATTATCAGCTATTAAGAACTGTAACCAAAAGCATATCATGCTATCTATTTTATGCACCAAAGACCACAATCAACATCTGGAGCAACTTACCATAGACCAAACTAATGATCTAACATAACTTTTATGATTTAATTTGATCGCAGCCAGGGTGTACCGCGAAGAACTATCATAGTAGTATGATAAAATACATTAAACAAATTATAAGTGCAATGTTATTACTTTTAAACCTTAATTTGCGATTTTTATGGTATGCGACCCTATGGCCGACCATGTACAAGATGGCGTAATTTGTGGAACTACATAAGATTATGAAATTTTAAACCATCTATATGATTTTTAATACGAATGCTAGTCCAGGTAAAGCTTTGCAATAAATAAACATAAATACTTGGGTTCTTTTTTTATAGTTTACTATATTACTGAGACTCTTATTATACTGACAAATGACAATTTAAAAACGTTAAGTAAATATATTTAATCATGTCATTATTTGGTAAATCTGTTTACAAGTTTAATAATTCATTTATAATTTTATACTAGAATCAACTACGCAAAGCCACAATGATGGAAAAGGTAAATGGGATTTTATTGTACCTTACTCATCATAAACTACCAAAGACGAAAAGCATCCAAATGTTTTCTCAAAAAATATTTATAAACTCTTATATCATGTTGACGATAATATGTAATTCAATGTATGCTCTTCAATGTATGCTCTATCCAAAGTTTATGATTTCTGATGTTATGAATGACACATAGCAACGGCACAGTAAGTTTAATTATAAATCAACTTTTATTTACAAATTTATGAACAATAAGTAATTAATTTCAATATTCTAAATAAAACATAAATAAACAAATCAAATAAATAAATTATAATTCAATCGACTTTCTTCAATACATCTCATAGGTACAGTATTTAAAAACCTAATCCCACCTTATATTTCAATTTTATATACTGAATATTGAGGAATTTATAATAAATTCAGCATCAATTCATGAAATATTGAACGTCATTTCCAGATTCAATAAATCCCTACTGTACACCTATAATAATATAATAAATAATATGATGTCTGTATGATTTAGCTATAATGTAATCATTAATTAAAGTGACAATTTAAACTTACGTTCCGGTAAATAATAATCAACCAACAGTTAATTATTATGAAGTACTTGAATAGAATGTCCTGCTACCATTTAATAATCTAACCGATAAATTATGCTTACAAATGAAGAAGATGATTTAGCAGATTAACTAAAATACTTTGCCCAACTTATATCTGTGAAGCAAAACATATTCCTGTGGATGCATTCATCTACACGTAGGAATTAAATAATACTAAACGTTTTGTGTATTTAAACACCATCATAAAGTAATACGTATAATCACACAATTCCGCGGATTAACCACCAGCGCAGGAATGTGTGTAAAATACAAAAATGGCAATTAAAATAATCTGCGGATTAACCACCAGCACAGATTAATGCCCTTTAACATTATAAAACAACATTACTATTTACTTCACATTAAAGTGCAAAATCATCCTCCTCAGTTCTTCTGACTATTCAGAATACACTAACACTTTAGCAAATGTGGGTTCTTGCATAATAAAATGTTACGCTAATCAGGACAACTAATGTACTACTTATCTTGCTTAAAATAAACATGTGTAATATAATATAAGTAATATTGGCATAGGAATATAAATCTGGAAAGACTCACAAAACATCTCACAAAGATTGATACATCTCATGAATTCATTTAATACTTTTCAAGCTTTTTCGCGAGCGCTATTCTCTTGAATAAATATTTTATTCAACCCCTATTAATTTAAACTTAATAAATATAACTTTTGAACTTCACATGCAAGTTCATATAACGATAAAATTAAATAATACATTATTCATCAAATACATAAAATTTAACAGGTGTGTGTGTGTGATATAAATTAACTGTATAGCATTTTATAGTTCACTACATGAATTATAGCAGGTGCGTGTGTCACAAATTGGATTGTGTAGCATTTTATAATTCCAAATAGGATCCGTAGAATCCATGTACGATGCGTCGAACAATAAATATACGAAGCAATAGCTATATCTTTAGTTAATTCCATACACGCAATTTTATCCGTTTGTATTTGTTATTATAATCACTATTAGATTACCGATCTTACGTGGCTACATAAACATGAAACAATTTCAAAAACATGACACGCAGAATTTAAATGAAAATGTTTTTCAAAAGTTATTAATCTCTACATTTCTCTATTAAAAATGTTCCAAGTTTATCACATCCATGCGAATATTTATTCATCCACGCTTAAATCTAGGAATACTAATTATAGCAATTAATTCAATCATTCCAATTGACGATAAAATTAGAAAATAGCTTTGCTTAATTCTTTGAAGACTATTTATTATCCAAATGTTAATCAAATTAACTAGCAAATAGATTACTGTCATTGTAAAGTTAAATATTAATCAATACTATATTTTATTAGAATATAAGAACGGAAATATTAAACTATGTTGATAACTTAACATTTTACTTGAATTTAAACTTCTTCTTTTTTTTAAAAAGCAAATTTTTATATTCATAAAAAATTCTGTAATTAAAATACTTATTTAATTTTTCCAAATTGTAGAATAATAAACATTTTAAAACATACCACATTCTTGCAATTAATTCTTTTAACTTTAAACTGGGAAGCTCCGACATTTTAAAATGTAATATGGGGAAATTATTACCGGTGATTCGATCCACTTGGCCAGCCGACTTGAACAGACTTTTAAATTTAGCAATTCATCTTATAATTAATTACCACTATGTTATATTTACGTTTATAGCAACTTTTGTGGTAATCCGTTTACTTATTAACTATTTTAAAATAAGCTTATCAAATTTACACCATTTGCCTTTACCATTTTCTTTTCTTTCTCCCTCCAAAAGCAAACTAACAGACGATCTTCCCTTAAATTCGCGCTCTTTTCTTTTTTTACATTGAGACGCATACGTAATTACTGTATTTATTTTTAATAATTAATTTTAACTGAACAAATGGTTTTTTTTAATTCAATAGAAATAATTTTTAAGATCATTTTAAACAAATAAATTTAAATATTATTTTTAATACTATTTTACCAAATTTTAATGTGTTGTCAAATTTTTAAAAAGTTAAACATTTTGATATGAGTTAGTATATGGGAAGAAGCAAACTTAAATTTATTAAAATAATATAAGAGAGTAATCTGTTCAAAGTGCAGCTCAAGCCAATCAAATCACCAAAAGAAGAAAGAGAAATTTTTATACTAGTTACATCAATTAATATATTTTATACTAAAATATATGGTTACAATATATATATATATATACTTAACGCTATATAAATTATTTATAAACTTTTTATAACAATATATATATATATATATATATATAAATTGTTATAAAAAGTTTAACAGATAATTTTATTATAAGTTTTTATATATGATACCTGAGCTAAAGCGAAAATGGAAGGTTAGGAAAATGAAACTGAACTCATAATAGTGAGGTTATGAACATAATTATGGACATGTTAATAAAAATTAAAAAATAAATAAAACATCAAATGGAAGATCTTAAAACACAAAATAAAGAAATAAAAGGCTAAATGGAAGAACAAAATGAAGGACTTAAAACGGAAATAGAAAATCAGAAGTAAAGAAATAATAAGTAGATTAGAAAAACACTTTGTAGAATTAAAAATTAAAGTTAGTAAAATAAATCCCAAAGTCCAGAATAATAAAGAAGGTGTTGTGGTAATTGAGCAAATAAATATAACTTATTATGATAGAGTTTCAGAATCACAACAGTTAGTCATTAGATATAATTTAGACAAAAAGAGATAACATTAATAATAAATGCCAGAGTGCATTAGTTAAAGATGCTCATGATATTGACAATATAAATAGGTTTATTTTGGATGTTGATGACTGTGTTATAATTTATCATGCCTTTGGAAATATAAATAATAGATGACTAATTTGAAAAATGAATTAGATTATTTAAATATGAGAGAAATAGATGATCAAGAAGCTCATTTTAATAGAATTAAAGATAAAAGTATTTTGCTTGGTAGGTTGTATAAAAGAAAAAGTACCAGGAAACTATCAAGATTAAAAGTTAGAGAAGCAGTCAAAAGAAACCCAGAGTTAAGGCAAATAATTAAACCAGACAGATTGTCCAGTAAATTGTCAAGTTCAAAACTTTATTATGTGAAAGCAAAAGCAAAAATTTGAACTAAAAGGCACAAAATAAAAATTCATTTTTCTAGAGACAAATCAAAGTTACCATATAATAAATAAAAGATATTTCAGATCATTCTAAATGAGGGCCTGCATATGAATATATATATATATTATAACGATTGAAATGTAAGTGAAGATCGAATCTAACCACAAAAACAATATCTGCAACTACCAGGGCGCCATCTAGGCATTTAAACCTAGAAAAATTTATAGAGTAGGCAGATACGCGCTGTTAAGATTCCACTTTATTTAAGTATTCCGATCGTTAGCCCAAGTCACTAGTTCAGCGGAGACGCAGAGATAAAAATCTATATCTTAATTTATATCTTAAATATCAATCAATAAAAGCCACTGCCAGAAATTAACACATAAAAATATTTATTTACGCACATATAAAATAACATTTAAATTTTGAGGAATAAGTTTAACATTTTAGATTTTTATATTAACTTTTAATTTTACATTTAACTAAGTTTCAATGAGTTTAATATTTTATTTAGATAGTCAAGTATGAATAGACTACATAGATCTGCATTTGAAAAGAAAATATTCTTCCCTGATTTAACCTTAGGCAACAAATTTCGCAATCAAACTGGCGCCAATCCATCTGATACATTCATGTATTCAATGTAGCATGATACGACAACACAAAATACTATACTGTCAGGAATGTACATCTGATCAGTAAGTAGATTAGAGAAGACATTGTCTCTCCACCAACAGGAATGTGACATCTGTTGGCGAGTAGAACAATAAACATAAAACTCTATAGGAATGGACTGCGGTCCTTTGCCATCTTACAAATCCATCCATAGGCAAACAGAGGGTGTGTGGCATATATCTATAATCCTGCCCGTAGCGGACCTCATACTACATCTACAATTACACAAATATATCCAATCCATTGAACCAATTCAACTACGAAATGAATAACCCAAGATTACCCTCCCTTAATATAACTTTACAAAACTATATAGCCATTCACGCCCGACTTAAATTTAACATTTAAATATGTTCGCACAGATTTGTTTAAAAATGTTGGGTATAGATCGATTACATAGATTCCACGGTCAAAAACATTTCAAAATAAACATAAACGATCGAAATACAAAATTATTGATACCGACAATCGCAGAGGAAAATTTATAAGTAACCCAATAGTATTCACCATAAGATACTTGCGTCGTCACCAATAACTTAAAAGACATCCGAATAAATACATTTTAGATACCGTATGGTATCATTATTTATCGAATGTCTATATTTTGATCAAATATGAAAACCAAAATATAATTAACCGCAAACAAATCCATGCAAGCGTCTATAAACAACTTAAATTTCATGCATTTAAATAATCTTTACAATAAGAAAAAAAAAATGTAAATGATGTTTATCAATCGGAAAACATAAAATTAAACATTATTAATTTGATTTAAAAACTTACAAAAGTCAGATAAGAGTCCGTTTTAACATTTAAGTTGGCTTGTTTATCAATTTGTAAAACTTGACGAAAGTTCTTAATTGATTTTAATAACTGTTCATTTCATATAACTTATGGTAGAAGAGTCCAGGTTTCTGCTTTTAATTCCCGCGATGCCTCCATTGGAAGATAATGTTCTGGAGATGGCAATAGCTGGTTCAAGGTATCACCGTCTTTTCATTTTTCTTTTTTAAATAGAGAGTGTGGTATGTGCGTCCTACCGCATCTCTCAAACACACAACGCTGGAACTGTCCGAAAAAACTGTATTTCCCTTTTTATATTATCCACATGGATTCAATCAACAAAACGTCACTAATCCATCACTTTCATTAGGGTCTGAGCCAAGGCTTAGTGCTTCCATTGGTCAAACTAATTTTTCTTTATTCTCTTATCCAATTTTCATCTCATCATTTTAATTATACAAGAGCCCAAGGCTAGCTTGCTTTTCAAACCATTTATAAGCAATCATTTCCATTTACGGATTACGAGAATTAATTAATACCTGTTTTTATTTTTAAATCTTGTACTTTTTTTTTTTTTTTATAAAAAAGTGCGTTCAAATACTTATTTATTTGTTTTTTTTTTTTAAAAAAAAAATATTTTTAAAGTTTGGCATCTGTGCGAATGTATATACATTTAACAAACATTTTAATTTTAGCATTTAGTTTTTTTTTACTTTTATTTGCGAACTTTTAAGTTTTTATTTTAAATTAATGTAACGACATATTTATATATCGTTACAATATATATATATAAAGAGGGAAATTTTAATCCTTTTATGAATAAGGATAGACTCTAAATTGAAGACTGTAGACTTGTTAAAAAGGTACATGTTATAAGAAAATGAAAAAATAACTACATAGTACAGACTATAAAAGTAGATGAAGTGAGACACAGAAAATGAACACTAATTTGAATTAAAATTAGTTCCATTGATTTATCAATGGCTGATCATTTTGCTTTCCATATTCATAATGACTGGAGAGTTTTTAATTGGTTTGATATTGGAATGTTTTGATGATACTCCACAGTTTTTATCTCTGCACTGTTCCCAATGTACCTATGGCTGTCAGACTCTAAGTCTCAAAAGTGAGCCAAACATAGTGTGATATTTGTTAGGCTCCAAGTGTCAAAAATGAGCTATGCATAGTCTTATATTTATCTGCATCTAAGTCTCAAGCACGAGCCAGGCACCATTCTTACATTGCATTATGTATTAGCCTCTAAGTCTCTTAGTAGGATTTAGTTAAACATATTGATGTTCATTTATGTGTTGTTTGATATTATATTTTGCTTGAGATAGTTCTTTTGATGTTCACGTTACGTGGTGTAGTCATTGTCAATGGGATATTTATTTGTTTATCTCAACTTTATGAATGGCTGATCAAATTCAATAATTAATTTTAATTAAATTTTTGAAAAAATTATATGTATACCAAGTGTAATAGAATCAAGAAATATCTGGATCATGAATGTTTTTTTTTATATATGTCAAATTTGTTGACCGGGAAGCAAACCCAGAGCCAGATGCTTGGAAGGCAGCCATGCTAACCACTAGGCCACCAATACTTGACTAAGGATGATGTTGTTTGTTATATTCATATCAGCTTGTAAGTCCATTTTAAAGAAGTATGGCTAAACGTGACATTATTTTAAGGTTAAAAGAAAAAATAAATTAAAGTAGAAATAAAATCGAGCAATGTTTATATTAAATTGCTTCTATTTTATTCTTAAGTGGAGGAGGGGCAAAGGTAACGGAGTTTAAATGCATGACTTTCTGATAAATGTGTATGCATTTTTATTATGTATTCTAAAATGTATAGAAATAATGCATATAAAATGAATTATCAAGAAATTTGAAATAATAATAATAATTGTAAAATTTAAAAATGTATTACAATCCTTTATTGTAAAATGAAATTAACTGTTAATAATACCAAGTTGTTATGGAAACTAATTGGAAATGAAAAAGAAAACTTGAATCATCTTCTTTAAACAAAAAAGAGAGAATTGTCCCTTGTTCACGGTGTCACTTATAAGAGGGAAGTCAAGAAAATTCTAATAGTTTTTTAAATAAATATAATGCAGCTTCTGGAGTAAAATCTTCAGAGTGCCTCAAGTTTTGAACATTTTGTTTGAGTAGTTTATTATGGAGCTGTAAATAAAAGAATGCCATAGAAATTAACTTGGATTCTGCCAGTCTACTAATTACTTTCAGATTGTGGTTAATGATATTAAAACATGACACAGTTAATTAGGTTTTTTAAAAACAGATCATGTGAGTTTTGTTAAAATGCTTATTTATTGCTTTTTATTTTTTTTAAAAAAGCTTTATTTTAATTAACATTTCAAGAAATGATGCATTTAAAATATATAAAAAAAGCTTTTAGTAAACTATATCAGGTGATATAAATATAGTTTAATATTTCATAATCTTTTTTTAAATATAAAAATGTGTAAAAATTTTAAAAACTATTAGTGTATAAATATCTCTGTTTATTCAACATCACACAATTTTAATGTATAATAATTTTGACATTTATAATATATAATAAGTATTAATAAAATGCTAATAATATATAATCAGTCATTTAATAAACTATCCAAGGTACTGGTTATATTACTTCTTTTATAGAGATGATCAAAATAATATTTAGTGATACTAAGTTACTGGTAAAATTTACTTCATAATATATTGTGGCTTTATCATCATTTTGTATTGAATAGTTCCAATTTAATGATAGAGGTTTTATATTTTAGTTTTAATTTTTATGTCTGGGTGGCAGGAGTAATTAAATTATAAAAAAGCTGTAATCTGCAATGATCGTTATTATTTGTATTATACTTAGTGGAAAAAAGTATTTTTTATTTATTTAAATGGTTATTTTTTAAAATTTCTTTTTTAAAAAGCTCATTATTTTGAAACATAACATAATTATAAAAATAAAAGACATTTTATGTATAATTATCAAAATATATATTTACATTATAGAAAGCAAACATAATTTTTAATATTTAAATACAAGTATATTATCTTTACTAAACTTAATGTAATTAGAAGAGATTTGAACTCAGAATTTCAAGCTACATATGGCTCTCCACTCATCTTTATGTATTTCAGGCTGAATCAGCACTCATCAGTTAGTCCAGATCATCATCTACCCCCCCCCACATATGTATATAATCAGTGCTCTGTTTATATTAAGATAGAAAATCTTCAAACATTAATGGACAGGGTTCATTCTTCTCCATCCTCCAACTCTTCAGTCATTCATATCATTGAAAATCAGATGATGGAATGCTCAAAGCCTAGTTGATACCAATCTTATTGTTATACCCATGTGGACTTTAAGTCACTTAAGGGATTTGAGTGTTCTTTCATCATATTTTCAATGATATGAATAACTGAAGAATTGGAGAGTAGAGAAGATTGAAACCTATCCATTAAAGGTTGAAGATTTGCTATTTTAATGATCAGAATAACTGATGAGTGCTAGTTCAGCACAAAATATGTATATTGGTGGTTATTTATCTTTTTCACATATATTTGTCATGTGTATAGATTGTATAATATAGAGTGAATAGCTGTAGACAGTGAATTCAAATTCATCAGATAGGTAATCTGTATGAATAATTTATATAATAATTTCATTGTTTTTAAAATTCTTTTATTATATTTTAGTTATTTATAAAGTAGCATTTAATAATAAATATGCAAACAAAATCAATTTTATTTTTTTACAAACTTTGTTTAAAATGAAGACTACATCTATAAATTAACAAGTGATGTGAGATTTGATTTAGTTAATTTTAATGAAAATGAAAAAAAAGTAAATAGTTTTCTCTTATTAGGACTATTTGTCAGATTAATCAATGTTAAAAACACTAGAAAATGTAAATGATCATTTTGCATTTGTATAAAATAAATCAGATAATAATGTTCAGTGCATTAACGTATCTAATCCTTGAATGGTGTGTTTATTCAATGATTATATATATAAATATTAATCAAATATCTGTATTAAAAATAATTATAAAAATATAATTGTTTCACTGCAATATTAATCCAAAATACAGTAAATAAATCTTTAAATATACTTTATTCAAAAGTACTTTCAACTAGCTCAGTAGTCGTTGTCAACTATTCAAAATTCAAAAATAACGTTACAATAATACTCATTAATATTTAATAAGGCTGTAACCTAAAGAATGTGCTGTGATGTACTGTAGCTTCTTAAACAAAGTCAAGACTCTCTCAGCAATTACACCAAGAAAAACTTGTTAGCTATTTAATTTTACATTCCCCAGTCTAATTTTTCCCATATTCTGCTCCATCCCATTTCCACAACATAATCTTTGTCAACTCTACAGCCTTTATATCTAAATCCCCCTTATTTTTTTCTAAACCCAGCATAAAAAAACAATAATCTATTTTGTGTATAATCACTTTTTTCAAATTTATTTTTTCATAACATCATTATATGTGCCCTTTTTGTTTTCAAGCATTTACATTCAATTAACAAATGCCTAATATTTTCTATTCCTTCCTTACATAATTTACAGACTAAATCACCCATATTTTTCCATTTACATGTATATTCTCTTGTTGCTAAAGACCCTGTTTGAGTCTTAAACAATAAACTACTTTCCTTGCTATTATCATAAATTAACTCACACCTAATATTCTGTTTATTTCTATATATATATATATATTTAAACTCTTTTTACTCTCCATACTAGTTCTCCATCTCTCTAACTCCCTATTCTTTATTAATAAATCTATTCTTTTATCCCATTCCTTACCACTATAAAACGTAACAATCCTCCTAACACTATCATACCATCTTTTGTACAAATATACTGATACACTCATCTTGTTACCGGCCCTTTACTCATAACCCAATTAAATACTATTTTGGCTATTCTTTTATTATCCATAAACTGCAATCTACCAACCATTTTCATTTTACTTTTTGGATCTCTCATATGAAAACTTGGCCATCCCATTTCTCCTTGAATTGCCTCCCTTGCTGTCCATGCATCTGCATCCAATGCATGTCTTCCTACTTCACTTTGAACTTTTTGTAAGTAATTTAATATCCCATTACTAACATATAATGCATCATTACCTAATGTTAAACCTGCTACTACAACTCTTTTCCATATAATTCTAGCTACATCATATTTATTATACGAAAACACTGTTATTTTCTTTATCAATCCCTTTCTTTTCTTTGCTTCATTTATCAATTTTTTCTCCCATTCATCCAAATAATTTTTCTCATTAGTTAAAATAATTCCCAAATAACTATATCTATTCACCACACTTAATTTAATATCTCCCAACAAAAATTCTACATTTTCTCTTTCTCCAGTATTAACTATCATTATATTTGATTTTTCTTCACTAAATTTAATCCTCATCTCTTTACCCACCCTTGCACATGTCCTCAACCTAACTTCCATATCTTCTCTTCTTTCTGCACACAAAAATATATCTTCAAAAAAATGCTTACGCTTTTGGAAGAAAAGAGGGGAACATGTAAATAATACACTGTACAGGCTTACACACACCTGCACATATATATTGTAATATAAGGGATTCGAACTCAGACTTTTACACAAGCCTCAACTCTCCATGCCGTCTCATACTGCTGACCCACCTGATCATACACATGTTAAAAAGATAAATAATCACCAATACATGTATTTCATGCTAACCCAGCAATCATCAGTTGGTCCAGATTACTATCCTCACACATATATACAATCAGTGCTCAGCTTTATATTAAGATAGCCAATCTTCATACTTTAATGGACAGGCTTACTCCAAACCTAAATATTATCATTAAAATAAATAAAATTGTATACATATGTTTTGGAAAATATTACTTGCTATCTTAATATAAACTGAACACTGATTATATATATATATATATATATATATATGTATGGTAGGTGATAGTCTGGACCAACCGATGAGTGGTGGTTTAGCATGAAATACCTGTATTGGTGATTATTTATCTTTTCAACATGTGTGTGATCAAGTGTATCAGTGGTATGAGATAGCATGGATGGTTGAGGGTCATGTGAAAGTCTTAAGTTCAAACCCCCTATATATTACATATAGAAGTGCAGGTTTGAAAAAGCTTATACTGAAGAAAAATTTCATATTTTAAAATTAATTTAAGTAACTTCGAGACATTTGAGATAATGACTGCAAACTTTGGTGCATGACTTTTCCCCTTTTACATAGCTTAAAAACTCGACATACATTCAATTAATTTTTATATTTTAACTATAAATATATGAGTTATTTTATACCCTACATAACGTAATATTTCTCTTCTTTAGGGTGCGTCTTCTTACGAAAAAGTCATATATTTTTTAAGATCATTATATTTTAATAAATAACATAAAAACCTCTTTAGGAACTAAAAGAACATGTAATTCTAAATATAAATATTATTTAAAAGTTACTATATAAAATTAATAACTAATAATAATAGTGGCCAAAATACATTTTTAAAATTAAAAGATAATTTGATTTTTAAAGAAATCTTTCAATCACAACATTTATTAAGTACAGGCACCATTACCATTAACTTAAATAAATTTATTGTCATAACACATTACTAGCTAATTATTTTTAAATATACCTTGGGCAGCAAAAATTATTGTTATTAAATAATTATATACAAATATATCTTTGATTGACTTGATGACTTCAATTGCACTGCAGTCATCTTCAGAACTCTTTTAAACTTCACTAAAAGTACATAATTTCTTAACTGAAAAGTTATTTTCAGTTAAGAAATGGTGAACTTGTAGTGAAGTTTAAATGAGCTCTGCTGATGAGTGCAGGACACTTAAAACTGTAAGCTAGAGAAAATAAATCACGTTAAAATTGCATTGTAAAGTGGTTATTAAGGAGTATATGGTATATTATATATAGAAATAATAAACACCTCCATACTTCCCCATTCTTTTTAAATTCATATAAATAAAGATACAATAAAAGACAAATGATCCCCAAGATGCATTTTATGCTGAACCAGCACTCATCTGTATAATTTATCAATGCAAATAAGGAGAAGAAGTGGAAAGAAATTTTAATTTGTTCAGTTTTGTGGGCTTTGTAGTGCCAATCTAAGCACTGCACATATTGAATGAGTGGTTTTTAAATATTTCAAGTATTTCTACCTTCCACTCATATGTATCATTGTCCAATTAGTATTTCATTACCTTATTGTCTAAGTTGTATTGTTTGAGATTATTGGCTGTGTACAGAATTTCCTCTTTGGTTAACATTTTAATGATTGGGCTCATTTGTCTTGATTTTGTAAGTTGTGGATGTTTATTAAATCATTTTGTACCTTTTCATTGACTATTAAATCAATATTCATAATGTAGACATTATCTCCCGATGTGTTATTGTTTTGATCTACATGGATTTCAACTTAGCACATCAGCTACAATGTTTTCAGATCCTTTACATTATTTGACTGTATAGTTGAATTCTTGTAATAACAGACTCCATATAACAATGCAAGTATTAGTTAAGTAGTTGTGATTGAGGAATTCAAGCATTTTGTGATCACTTTTACTTCTGATCTGAGAAACACTTGTCAAAATTTCTGAAAAGCCCACACTATTGCTAATGCTTCTTTCTCAGTAATCATAAAATTTATTTCTGGGCCCTTTAAGAGATGGCTAATAAAATAGAGGATCACTGTCTGACTGGTCTTCTGGATTTGGGATAAAATTACCCCTAGTCTGTAACCACTGATTTTGGTTTGGATGATAAATGGTTTACTAAAATCAGAAAAAGCTATCATGATTTGCTCTAAAATCCTGCTTTAATTCTAGTAAACACACCTTGTTCTTCAGTCCAGTTCCATTTCTTATGAGTTTCAGTAATGGTTCCATATGATCAGAAAATTTTTGGCAGAAATGATTATAAATATTACACAATCCTTAAAATGATCTGATCTGCTTTTTGTTTGTGGGTTTAGGGAAATTCTGTGTACCACTAATTTTATCAGGATGTTTAATCCCATTACAGCTGATGATATGACCCAAGAATATTAATTCATTACATACTAGGGTATTCTTCTTCAAATTGAATTTTTATCCCCTTACCATAGTAGTCCTTAACATTTTTTTTAAATGTTGAAGGTGTTCTTCAATAGTAGATGATGCAATTATAACAACATCTATAAATGTAGTTGCTATCTGTTTGATCTCAGGAGATAGGGTTTATCAGAATGCTGTATGTTGGTAATCTTCTGGATAGAGATCTATTTGCCAATAACTAGAGGTTAAGTCAAAAATTGAACATACTTTCTTATTTCCAAATTTTATGAATAATTTGTGTATGGGCAGTTATTCCTAACAAGAATAGTTATTTTGTTTAGTTGTCTACTCAAACTATTGGTTTATTAAGTAAATTAAATTTTCCCAATTCTAAGCATAGGATAAAACTTTTTTAAAGAAAAGACCAACTTTTCAATTTAACTGAAGTAAAAAGAGAAGATGGTTCATTTTTTTTATCTAAAAAGATTTGTCTTATCCTTTGGACTGAGGACATCTCATTTTCTTAATATATAAATAGTTTGAGTATTAATGTCAATCTATTAATCATTGGAAATGTCTTATATATATATATATAATTAAGGGCGTGCTAATGTCTTCTATTATATATATATCATTGGAAATGTCTT
Organism: Epiperipatus broadwayi; assembly: GCA_028023455.1. Lineage (NCBI taxonomy): Eukaryota > Metazoa > Onychophora > Udeonychophora > Euonychophora > Peripatidae > Epiperipatus > Epiperipatus broadwayi. The sequence continues at coordinate 5,466,127 of JAQFVV010006233.1, forward strand.
ATATATATATATATAATTAAGGGCGTGCTAATGTCTTCTCTTGTAGTAGCATTTATCATAAATAAAAAAAAAGCTTGTTTAGAGCTATTAGCATGCTCTTAATTTTACATATTTGTAAGTGCAAGCTATATATAAGTCATGTGACATCTGACTTGTTATTATTACTATATATATATATATATATATATATATATATATATATATATATATATACAAGTTGACTTGCATCATATGATTTGATATAGCTTGCATTATCAATAAGTAATAAATAAATAGCATGCTAATAGCTCTAAGCAAGTTTTTTTTAATGATAAATGCCAGAAGAGCACTTGAAATCTTTATCTAGGATTATCTTCATCCCCAGACCAGTTTCAAGCTATGGCTCTTTTCATTGAGGGGCTAGGACATTAGATTCAGAATATTAACTCAAGCCAAGCAATTATCTAATATGTAATTTTATGAAAAAGATCTGAAATTTTCAGACATCTACATGCCATCAAATTCAGCTCTTCAACTGCAGAAGCCATATAGGCCTGAACTAAAGTCAGTTATGCTCTATATTAGTAGGATTAGCAATTTAATATAGTCAAAGCCTTAATAGCAAACTTATAATATTAATGGATACAAGGCATATATCACATGACCTATATGGCTTGGATAACCAATATGTAATAAATAAAGGGTATGCTAAAAGCTCAAGTCATGTGATATATGACTTGCATTCATTAATATTATAATTTTGCTATTAAGGCTTTGGCTTGTGTTAAATTTCTAAGCCTACTAATATATGGGGTAACTTACTTCTACAGTTGAAGAGCTGAATTTGAAGACATGTAGATGTCTGAAAATTTCAGATCTCTTAAAATTAAGTATTAGATAAATGCTTGACTTGAATTGGTATTCTGAATCTAATGTCCTAGCTTCTCACTGAAAAGAGCTGTAGCCCAAAACTTGTCTGGAAATGGGTACAAACCTAGATAAAAATTTCAAATGCTTTCTCTTGTGGCATTTATCAAAAAAAGCTTATTCTTTATTTATTATATATATATATTGAAACAGATATGCTGTTCCTCATATAAATATTCAATAAACCCCCCCCCATTTAAAAATGTCTAGCGTGATTCAGTCTAATTGGGAATGAAATAAAAGCTGTGATTTGTTTAAAAAAATCATATTTTTAATTTTGTGATTGATGGAATTGAATAAAATGTTAAGTCATCTTATTTTTTTTTATCTGTCTCAATAAAAAGAAAAGAAATTAATTATCCAATCATTAAAAAGAAAGAAAAAAGATACTTGAGTTAAACTGAGGCAGTATTCAAATCAGGCACGTCGTCGGAAGAAAAGAACATTTTTTTTTTCTCTCTCGTCTTACACAGAGAAGCAGAACATATTAAATTTTTTTTTAAAAAAAAGTGTATTACTTAATTCTTTTGATACATTAAAATAAAACTTTAACAAAACGTGAAAATGGAAAAAGAAAGCTTTACTAGAGGAACTATAATAACAATGGGGTAATTTAGTGGCTTCACTCTCTCCATGCTATGCCATGACTTTCCATAGATGAAATAACCTGCCTTCTTTAGAGTAAACTAGACTGCAAAACTGGAAGGTAATTATGTTATAGGAATGTTTAGACATTTTTTACCATAAATTATAAATTGACATCATGAAATATCTACATAAAAATTATTTTTATAAAATATTAAAACATATTTATCATATGTTATGAAGTGAATTTATGAAACGGTTGCATACGTTTTGTTTAATAAAATATCAAGACATCTTTATCATATGTTATAAAATGAAGTTATGAAATAATTACCTAGAATTTGTTTTATAAAATATTAAAACATCTTTATCATATGTTATAAAGTGAAGTTATGAAATAATTATGTAGAATTTATTTTGTAAAATATTAGAACATGTTTATCATACGTTATAAAATGAAATTATGAAATAGTTATACGCAAATTTATTTATAAAAATATTTGAATGTATTTACTATATGGATTAGAGATGCTCCACAAGCCAAACAGAATTCATGTGTATGAATATACCCTTATATTTGACTAAATTAGAAATTCTTTAATTACTAAATTATAAATGCTCTACAAGCCAAACAGAGTTTGTGTGTATAAATATACTCTTATATTTGACTAAATTAGAAATGCTTTAATTACTAAATGATAAATGCTCCATAAGCCAAACAGAGTTTATGTATATGAATATACCTCTATATTTGACTAAATTAGAAGTGCTTTAATTATTAAATGATAAATGTTCCACAAGCCAAACAGAATTTATGCATATGAATATACTTTTATATTTGACTAAATTATAAATGCTGCAATTACTAAATGATAAATGCTCCACAAGCCAAATAGAGTTTATGTGTATGAATATACTCTTATATTTGACTAAATTATAAATGCTGCAATTACTAAATGATAAATGCTCCACAAGCCAAACAGAGTTTATGTGTATGAATATACTTTTATATTTGACAGAATTATAAATGCTTCGGTTACCAAATGATAAATGCTCCACAAATCAAGAATTGCTAAGTTTAAATGTTTACCAATCAATAATGATTCATAAAATAATGAAATGCTGTATAAACCATAAATGCTTGACTGTTTCCAGGCTTCTTCTCATAAATGAATTCAAAATGAACTATTGTTGAATTAGAATATTTCCAGGCTTCTTCTCATAAATGAATTCAAAATGAACTATTGTTGAATTAGAATACTTCCAAGCTTCTTCTCATAAAGGAATTCAAAATTGAACTATTGTTGAATTAGACTGTTTCCAAACGTCTTCTCATAAATGAACTTGTAAATGAACTATTGATAAAAAAAAAGAACTGCTTCTAACTCTTTCATAAGTAAAAATGAAGATGAGTTATCATGTGAATAGAAATGAACTTTGTTAGAAATTGCAAATTAATTGTTATTTAATAAATTTTTTTTTGTTACTAAAAATTAAATTGGTTATCCAGTTATGTTTTGTTTTATTGCATCACTCATCATTTATAGCACTTGTTCATGAGAATCTCATGCCTTCTGAGCTACGTCTGGCATAACTAGATCTAGGCAAGTCAGGTTGTTGTGAGACGGAACTCTAATGGCGCTTTTTGGGAAACCAAACATAGAAATATTTAGATGTTTCCAGTCTCTATCGTACTACATCCTCTGATGAGCAGGAAATATTGTTGTAGGAGGCATTAACATCTGCATTAGGAATGTCAATTGATAGCTCCTTCCTACAACATGCTCATCAGAAAATTGTTACAGCTGACGTAATAAAACAGTTACATTTGCCACCCTACTGTGAGGCTGTATGCGGGTCCGGTTACATTTGGTGCCCTACTGTGAGGCCTTATCTGGCTAGCATACTCATAGGCCGGTTAATTTGCCACCCTACTGTGAGGCCTTATCTGGCTAGCATACTCATAGGCTGGTTAATTTGCCACCCTACTGTGAGGTCCGATCTAGCTAGCCTACTCATAGGCATAAGCAGATCACGATTCCGTGATATGAACAGTGCATATGATGTAGTGATGTAATTTGTTCAGGAAGGATGGAAAAAAAAGTTAAAAAGAAAAACAACACAAAAAAGAATGGCATAAAGAATGAAACAGGCATTTCAAAGAAGATGGAGTAAAGTCGTGGTGTGGATGGAGAGAGAAGCTTAATAAAGTTGAAATTAAAAAAATACCACTAAACTAGAATAAAATATTGATGAAAACCAAATCAAAATAAAAAAAAATGATGAATACAGAAAGCATAGAGGATCCTCCTGAGAAAGAAGATAAACAAGAAGCTAAAGCAGATGAGGAATCAGAGAAAACAGGGGAGACGTCTACATTAGCCCAGTTATTGGAAATTATAAAAGCAGACCAAAAGAAAAGAGACAAACAAAGAGAAGAAGATATCAAACAGAGAGAAGAAGATAACCAAAAAAGAGACAAACAAAGAGAAGAAGATATCAAACAGAGAGAAGAAGATAACCAAAAAAGGGATAAATAGAGAGAAGAAGATAACAAGCAAGCAATAGAAGTAAACCAAAGAATAGGAAAACAAATTATGGAAGTAATGGAAAATCAGAATGAAAAGTTCAACCAGTTAATAAAAGAAATAACTCAGTCTAAAAAATTGGATGAGGAAGAAACTTTAGAATTTCCAACCAAAGATATTTTAAAGGAATCACAAATTGAAATTACAAAGAGTGATCTTGAAATTGTCAGTCTACCTTCAGGAAAACTTCTGATTGTGGAATATACCTCTAAAATTGAAAAGAAAGAAGCAGTATATACAGAAGCTGAGACTGAAATATCAAACACAGCAAAAGAGTTTCAAATGGATGAAAATAAATCTAATAAAGCAAAATTAAAATCTTCTGATCTTCAAGAAGATGAAAAACATGAAAATGAACATAATCAAAAACTTAATTCTCATATAACTAAGGAACTGTCCAATATAGAAGAAAATGTTTCAGAAAAATTGTCTGATATATGCTATGAAATAGTAACAGAGATAGACAAACAAACCATAAATTGGAAAGAAAAGTGTGTTAGTCCTCAGCCATATATAAAAATTATAAACAAAAGCTTAATAAACTCAAATCAAAAATTGAGTACAGAAAAAAAATATATAAAGACAGTTATTAAAAATATAGTTGCTTACGCAGGAAAAGACACCAAAAAGGAATCTGAAAACTCGGGATTTATCAGTGTGAAAAAAATTAAGCAACAAGAAACCTTTACAAATACCAAAAAAAATAATTACTATGGCAGAAAAACCATTTAAAAAGAAACTTTTATGTAAAAATGAAATACCACCATGGAAGAGGAACAGGAGAAAATCCACAGATGGTTTTCATGGTCCATATCGGACGCGTATAATTAGGAGATCAAACAGTAACAAGGATCTCCAAAGAAAATACAGAAATGAAGAAGCAAGACACCACAGTAATGTTAAACATGATAAATTATCGACAAAGAGACGATCCAGAAGTATGTTGCCTCATAATATAAAAGAGGACTATAGGAGAACTGATCATGATCCTCAGTCTCTCCAAACCACGTTGCAGTTATAATTCGGAATAAAATAGAGATAGCTGATGGAAAAAGTTTGTGAGTGTGGTGTAGTGATGCATGAACTTGTGTTTTTCATGTTGAGATGGTGGATGATTGAGCGGAGCTGCTTGGATGCATTGTGTTATGGTGCTCCGAAGTATATGCTCGGCACTATCCAGACCTGGATGTTGTGCTCCAAGAGTAGTCCAGCAGTGCGTACATATAGGTCTCATGTATAGGCCTTGGTCTCATGGATAGGCCAAATGATAGCCTCTAAGACTCACCGAAGCTGAGCAGGGTTGGCTGAGTGCCAAATTTTTTTTTTTCTCTGGCTCCTATTCTTGGTTGGATGATACTTCTAGGTACAAGAGAGGTAGTGCTTAAAAATGAGGTATTTTCTCGTGACATCATGAGGCAGTGTGTACTAGTAGTTTGTGCTTGCCCGTCTATTTATCCTGGCATTGGAGGCTATAGTTCATGTATTCACTTTTCCAGCTCATCTTGCCCATTCATCAGCATATCTAAAACCAAGCAGTACTGAGAAATAATGTGTATAGTATATGGAATGAAATCGTACTTCCAGGCGATTTCATCCCAAAATTTGGTGAGGGGTAATGAAACAGATATGCTGTTCCTCATATAAATATTCAATAACCCCCCCCCCATTTAAAAATGTCTAGCGTGATTCAGTCTAATTGGGAATGAAATAAAAGCTGTGATTTGTTTAAAAAAAATCATATTTTTAATTTTGTGATTGATGGAATTGAATAAAATGTTAAGTCATCTTATTTTTTTTTATCTGTCTCAATAAAAAGAAAAGAAATTAATTATCCAATCATTAAAAAGAAAGAAAAAAGATACTTGAGTTAAACTGAGGCAGTATTCAAATCAGGCACGTCGTCGGAAGAAAAGAACTTTTTTTTTCTCTCTCGTCTTACACAGAGAAGCAGAACATATTAAATTTTTTTTTAAAAAAAAAGTGTATTACTTAATTCTTTTGATACATTAAAATAAAGCTTTAACAAAACGTGAAAATGGAAAAAGAAAGCTTTACTAGAGGAACTATAATAACAATGGGGTAATTTAGCGGCTTCACTCTCTCCACGCTATGCCATGACTTTCCATAGATGAAATAACCTGCCTTCTTTAGAGTAAACTAGACTGCAAAACTGGAAGGTAATTATGTTATAGGAATGTTTAGACATTTTTTACCATAAATTATAAATTGACATCATGAAATATCTACATAAAAATTATTTTTATAAAATATTAAAACATATTTATCATATGTTATGAAGTGAATTTATGAAACGGTTGCATACGTTTTGTTTAATAAAATATCAAGACATCTTTATCATACGTTATAAAATGAAGTTATGAAATAATTACCTAGAATTTGTTTTATAAAATATTAAAACATCTTTATCATATGTTATAAAGTGAAGTTATGAAATAATTACATAGAATTTATTTTGTAAAATATTAGAACATGTTTATCATACGTTATAAAATGAAATTATGAAATAGTTATACGCAAATTTATTTATAAAAATATTTGAATGTATTTACTATATGGATTAGAAATGCTCCACAAGCCAAACAGAATTCATGTGTATGAATATACCCTTATATTTGACTAAATTAGAAATTCTTTAATTACTAAATTATAAATGCTCTACAAGCCAAACAGAGTTTGTGTGTATAAATATACTCTTATATTTGACTAAATTAGAAATGCTTTAATTACTAAATGATAAATGCTCCATAAGCCAAACAGAGTTTATGTATATGAATATGATTTTATATTTGACTAAATTATAAATGCTCCACAAGCCAAACAGAGTTTATGTGTATGAAGATACTTTTATATTTGACTAGATTAGAAGTGCTTCAATTACTAAATGATAAATGCTCCACAAGCCAAACAGAGTTCATGTGTATGAATATACCTCTATATTTGACTAAATTAGAAGTGCTTTAATTATTAAATGATAAATGTTCCACAAGCCAAACAGAATTTATGTATATGAATATACTTTTATATTTGACTAAATTATAAATGCTGCAATTACTAAATGATAAATGCTCCACAAGCCAAATAGAGTTTATGTGTATGAATATACTCTTATATTTGACTAAATTATAAATGCTGCAATTACTAAATGATAAATGCTCCACAAGCCAAACAGAGTTTATGTGTATGAATATACTTTTATATTTGACTGAATTATAAATGCTTCGGTTACCAAATGATAAATGCTCCACAAATCAAGAATTGCTAAGTTTAAATGTGTACCAATCAATAATGATTCATAAAATAATGAAATGCTGTATAAACCATAAATGCTTGACTGTTTCCAAGCTTCTTCTCATAAATGAATTCAAAATGAACTATTGTTGAATTAGAATATTTCCAGGCTTCTTCTCATAAATGAATTCAAAATGAACTATTGTTGAATTAGAATATTTCCAGGCTTCTTCTCATAAATGAATTCAAAATGAACTATTGTTGAATTAGAATACTTCCAAGCTTCTTCTCATAAAGGAATTCAAAATTGAACTATTGCTGAATTAGACTGTTTCCAAACGTCTTCTCATAAATGAACTTGTAAATGAACTATTGATAAAAAAAAAAGAACTGCTTCTAACTCTTTCATAAGTAAAAATGAAGATGAGTTATCATGTGAATAGAAATGAACTTTGTTAGAAATTGCAAATTAATTGTTATTTAATAAATTTTTTTTTTGTTACTAAAAATTAAATTGGTTATCCAGTTATCCAATTATGTTTTGTTTTATTGCATCGCTCATCAGTTATAGCACTTGTTCATGAGAATCTCATGCCTTCTGAGCTACGTCTGGCATAACTAGATCTAGGCAAGTCAGGTTGTAGTGAGACGGAACTCTAATGGCGCTTTTTGGGAAACCAAACATAGAAATATTTAGATGTTTCCAGTCTCTATCGTACTACATCCTCTGATGAGCAGGAAATATTGTTGTAGGAGGCATTAACATCTGCATTAGGAATGTCAATTGATAGCTCCTTCCTACAACATGCTCATCAGAAAATTGTTACAGCTGACGTAATAAAATGGTTACATTTGCCACCCTACTGTGAGGCTGTATGTGGGTCCAGTTACAATATATATATATATATATATATATATATATATATATATATATATATATATATTTCACAATGATGGCATTACAAAACCATTATGTTGTCTTTCTGATATACTATTCTTTAAAATTAAATATATTCAATTTATAGACAACTAAATACTTAAAATATATAAATAATAAATTTATTAATATCTAATCGATTTTCGTTCAAAATATGAACCTTATCAAGATATTACAACAATTGAAAAAAATTTTTTTCACGTGATTTACATATCATATATAGGTCAAACTTAACAATAAAGATGTTTTTAAATTTTCCAATTTTTATTTAATGACCATTTTCCACCTAACTTAACCGACCCTTGTACTAAATTTATACATTTCTCTTTATTTTCATGTATATACAATGTTTCATATACTTTTCTTTCTTTATAATTTTTACAATATTTGATGACTTCAATACTTTCTTCACAATTCATAATGTGTCCTGTTTCTAAAAAATGGCAGAATGGACCTGTTTAATATGTGGTTATGCTGAACTGAGGTCAGGCCCATTTACCCCTTTCTGTTTTACTTTTGCTGACTGACCTATGTAGATCATTTACGTGTTTTACAAAAAATTTTATATATTATTCCTATCCTATCATTCTTATCATTCCTTATTTTAGAATTTCTTTCTTTTTTTTTTTTAAATTTTTTCTTTTTTTCCCCTACATATATTTTAATATTTTTTTTTTTTTTTTTTTTATTTTAAATTTTTCACCCTTGGAATCTGGAATAGAAATCTGTTTCATAAACGCTCAGATTTTGCTAACTTTTTATATCTAGTTTCTTTATTACTATCTTTCACAACTGACTAGATACCAAATAGCTTGATAGATCATGATCTGAAAGTGGAATTCATAGTTAGAGATAGTGAATACTAACATTTACTCTGACGTTTATGTAAACCTTTTGAAAATAAGCTTGATAGGTGTTTTTGGTAGTACCCATCCTGTGGACATTTTTATTTATGTTGCTATATATTAATCATTCCATTATATATATATATATATATATAAATTAAAACATAGAACTTCAACACCACAATTATTATTAAAAATAATAGAAAAAATACTAGCAAAAATATTCAACTATATGTCCTTGATGTGATTAACTCACTAGAACTTACTAAGAATAAAAAGTAATAGGGAACATAATAAAATATTACTTATCTTAACTAATAATGACAAGATTGAGTGTGGGATTAGTCACAATGCACATGTTTAGTGAATATAAATACACACATTCAGATTGATATATTCATTTATTAAAAAGATGTAATATTACAAATCATAAATTTAATATTAACCAAATAATAATAAGAAACAAATCAATTAATATTTTATTTAAAATTATTGACTTATCGATTATGAGTATCATTGTAGTTATGATATTCATTTTTAGAATAAAAGACTAAGAACTGAATGTATTATAAATTTTAGAATGAAAAAAAATTGGCTGTCACCAAACCAACATGAAGTGTGTTCTTTAGAATCAATAAAAGAATATGATAATTTATCAATAAAATAGATTGTTGAAAATAAGCAAAAGAAAAAAATGCAGAAAGAATCATTCCTTTCATTAACTATACTTTTAAAAATCAGAAGAAATAATTTTAAGTTTCAACATCTGTCATGATTGATCTATGGTGTCTTTCAAGCATCACCTGGGCATCATGATGGGCCTGAAAAAAACAAACTGATTGGAAGAAAGAAATTCACAATGGACAGTAAAAAAATAATAGAATGAACACAGTAACACTGCTCTATTAAATTTATTTTACTGATATTAAAAAATTGTTGTATTTTATTTTGCTTAATGGGTTGTAAAAAATAATAATTTTGAAAATAGCATTCTAAATTTAAAAAAAAAAACCCACGAACTTTTGTCAGTATATGTATGCTTGATAGAATAATTAAAGACAATCATTTCGAGTTTTCTATATAAATGAAAAAAAGTATATGAAAATCTAAATAATATTTATATTGATGCACAATTTAACACACAATCATGAGCAAAAAATTAATAAAGTAATAATAATACTGCTGCATTATAAAATTGGGCAGAATATTCTTTTAGTGAAAAAATAAATAATTGTCATTGCCTTAAATGTTAATTATTAAGAAAAGTACAGCTAACATGTATTGAAATACTTATGTATAAGTTTAATAGATTCATTATTGGGCTCAGTATGCAAGTTTAAAAAAATATTAGTTATAAACAATTATAAGTGATTAGATAAGTATTTATGTAAAATACAGAATTGAGATATCAAAAAAATATAATTTTAACAATGCAAATATTTTGGAAAATTTAAGAGAAATAATTAATTTAAATCTCCAATATTTCCGATGAAATTCAGATATAAAACATTTGCACCAACTAGTATTACATATAAATGTAACATGTAAGATGGGTAATTGGGATGTATGTCTTAAAATTAATAAGTTATTATTTTAGAAATGTGTATAAATTGATAAATGTTATATATATATATAACAAGTATAAAAATAATAAATATAATCGTAATTAAATATTATATACAGTTTCAATCCACAGAAATACGTTCAATCTTCAACTGCTGACAGCTGAAGGGGGTTAAGTAATTAATTGAAAGTGTTTCTGTAGATTAAAAGATTGTATATAATACTTAATTACCATTATATTTACGACTTTTGTTGTTGTTCAAATATTTTTTAATTAATGGACATTTTATTTGTATTATATATATATATTATGACAAAGAATGTTTTTTTTAGAAATGGAAGCACATTTCTTTTTTTTTTATAATATTTTTATTTCACTTGCCACAACAATTTTTATGTAATAGCACTTAATATTATACATATTACACATATCTAGAAAAATCTGAAAATCTCTTATCTGTAAATCAGAGAATATATTACCAGTATATTTTTATCTTCCAAATCCTTTTAACATTCCTGAAAGTTTTAACTGTAAATTAGATCTTAGCATTGTTTGAAATTCTTATAATCAATGATAATGTGTTAGAAAAATTCATTCTTTGTGCATATAAAAACAATTCAACTGTTAATATAAAAATTGAAAGTGGATTTTTTACATTGAATTTTAATTAAAGCTTTTGAATGTTTTTTTTCTATGGAAGCACTCATTCCATTCAATACATGGACAAAGTCCCTGATATATATATATGGGTGTGTGTTTGTGTGTGTGTGTTTCCAATTCACATAAAATAAATTTCAATATAAAATAAATTTATTTTCTTTTGAAAGATAGTAGGAAATTTTAAGTTAAAAAAAAAATTTAATAAAATGTTGGAATTTAATTTTTTTTATCAGAATGAGACCTAGTGATATTTTCCTCTATATTTTAAAAATTTATTTCTACATTTAAACTTCTTTTCTATATTATATACTGAAAATCTTTACATTATATGTTATAAATGTAAGCCTTCAAATGATAGGCATTCTAAAAGCTAATACTTGAGCTTTGTAAAATAGAAATATAACATACTAAATAGAGTAATACCTTTAGCAATGGCACTTATCATTATTGATTATATTTTATCTTTTCAAAACATTATTAGATTGAAATGTTAATATTTGAATTCTATTTTTTAAATTTAAGAGAAATTTAGGGATTGTTAAAGAAAATATATGTTAAAAGTAAATATTAATTTTATTATTATTAAAATTTGAAAGAAAAACATTTTTTACCAGTATTAAGAAAAGTCCCTCTATTTAATAAGTAAAAATTGCCTCTGCTTTGCCATATCAAACTTTTTAAGTGTTTTTTTAAATAATTGTTTCCAAATGAAAATTTATTTTAGTCATGTAGTTTTTAGTTTACAACAAGTATTTTACAAAAATATTGTATAAATAACCTTTAATCAATCAATCAATAGTAGTCTGTCCAATAAACAAATCCAGAGAGTAGTCAGTACATCAGTTCATCCATTCTTCCATTCCATTCCCTTCCTTTCCCATTTCCTCAATTCCACCTAAGCCTTTCCATCTTTTATATCATCTAATAATGTCAATTGCTTCCATCCTTTCTTTTTATTTCCACTCATCGTTCCCTCCAAAACATATTTCATTAAACTATATATTTCTCTCTCTGATATTTTCAATCAATCTTCTTTCCTCATTAACTCTTTTCAAAACTTCTTCATTTGTTATTTTACTCATCCAACTGATTTTTTCCATTTTTCTCCATGTCTACATCTCAAAAGCTTCTAATCATTTCTTAATTCTATTACTCAATGTTCATGTCTCACAACCATACGTTAATACACTTAATACATAAACAAATGATTGAAAATTACAATTTTTATTTTCAATGATAAAAATTGAAACTTTAACCTGAAATGAAATTCTCTATGAATCAGAAATTGTCATTTCTATTGAGATCACAATGGGGAGATCTGACTTCATTGTTAAGCAAATGACATATTGTCATTCTTAAAGGTCCATCTGAGACTGACATCTTTAGATTTACTTTTGGAAATATTAATTTTAAAATGATTTCAGTAGTAAAATAAAACAGTGCACAGTAAGTGAAAGTTATAGATACTCTCAAAATAATGAAGAAAAAATCTACTGGTTGCTACAACACCATAATGTCCAAAACAGCAAACAACAGTGTGTGTTGGTATCAAAGATTTTAAATGAAAATATTAAATATTATCCTAACCAAAACATATTAAGTTAAACATTTACTTTGCTGTTATTGTTTGAGTTTTGTTTTGTTTTATTAAATGTCACGCAATTATATATATATGTTACTTATTTGTACATATTTATGTAATAAAGTTAGGTTTTATTATCTGATGGTTCTCACTTTTCTTCATTCCCTATATTATTTTGGACATGTTAAATATTTATACATATCAACCATTCTGATGGCTTACTACGTAATTACTTCATGAGCTCTTTATTATCCACGTAATAATTAATATTTATGTCATGACTTTCATTTATGGTGCACTTTTCACAATGGGCTAATATAATAAATATTGGGCAATTTAGCAGGATCATAGATTAGATAAATATCGTGATTTATATGACGCTCATAAATGAGACAGATTTTAAAGTTAGGATAGATAACTGACCTTTGATTTATAGCTTAAATATTATATTATCCGCGTTCTGTAGTCTCTGAAATAAAATGATCAAAATACATGTTCTTTATACATAAATGCCTAATTATCATGCATAGTTTCATAAAACTAACTTGGTTAATTATAATTGTACAAAATTGTTTTCATTCTTCAGTCATTACAATGTATTAGTTTAGTATTATGCTATTTAAATGACATTGTAATTATTTTAATCATATATTCAGATTTTCGTGTACTCATTTCAGTTTTTAATAGAAATTTTCTATATTTACTATTAATAATACAACCTCATTTTTAAAGCATATGTTAATATAATTGTGTTTATTAAAGTATACAATTATGCGGTAAATGCGGAAATGTTAGAAAAATTGAGTTGCGGCTATAAAGCAGTTACCAAACAATTTCAGATGAATACTATATTTGCGTTTGGCAGAGATATATATATATAATATGAATCTTTCTAGCCAAATAGCAAAAAATAAAAAACATATGGATAATTTTTTTATGAAAATTGACGGCTTTTTAAAAAGTATTTCAAAACAAGGTATTTGACATAAATGTCAGAAATTGCTTTCACAATAGGAGAAAAATATTACAAGTTTAAATTAACTGATGTCGGTACTTGCAGTCTGAAAAGTTAAAGTTTTAATTCTACTTTCAAATTGTCATCTAATTATGATTTTCACGCACATGAGACAGACGCATCTTCCAAAAACTATTTATCAATTTATTTTATCCGTCGACAAAATGCATTGTATATATATTATTAAATTAGTATTACATAGGTTTTTTTTAAAAAATGAAACATTCCATTAAATTTTTCAGAATTTTTTTGTGATCATAAAATTATACTTTGATAAACTTTCAAGAAAGGTAATATACGCGTGTGTATATACATATAGGAATGTATATAAAGGCAAACATACAATTCAAAATTATATTACTAGTCAACAACAAATTAAAAACTCAATGCCAATGAATTTTCTGCTACTGCAGACATTTCATGTGCAAAAGCAATACCAAACACATTTATATGTATATACACTTTTTTATTTGAATTAGAAAAATTTGTTTTGACGGGGAAACCATTGGTAATGAATTTTTATCTAGATATTGATTACTGATTTATTGTTAAATTGATCGATGTGATTATCTTTTAACATGTAGAACTATGAAAAATGTGAAAGAAGAAAGGGGAAAAGAAGAAAAGTTGTGTGTTATCTCTATATAGAAATTAGTTTACTCTAAAAAGTGATCATGCTTGTTAAACCAATGCTTTGTGGTTTCAAATTGCTGGCACTCATTATCAGAGAGAGTCCAAAAAATAAAAATAATATTTAAAAGCATTTGAGATTTGGATTAAAGTTGCCTTTATCTAGTATATAAGCTAAAAATGCTATAGATGTTTGATCATCAACACCATTATTGTGCATTTATATCATTAAAAGTTTCATCACATTATGAATTTACACCATTAAAAGTTTGATGATGATGATCATCATTATATATTGCTCTCCTAAATGATTGATCATCATCAATATTTCCTATATCTATGCTTATATATAGGTGTATTTGGTTAATAATTGAGTAAGTCCATCTCTGAAGAGAGCTGATTGCAAGAACTCCCTGAGTTTGAATTCTGTGGTGTAATGGGGTCTAAAAAGGAAGATGTAATGAATATGCAGTGGTCTAGGTCATATTGAAATATTGTAAGTAAATTATAAGTTAGCATACTAAAAGTAGATGTGATTTGGAACTGGGCATTTCATTGTGACATCTTTAGCATCCTATTTGAAGGCCTAGATCTGACAGTAGTGAGATGCGATCCCTTTGTTATATGCCATTTCTGATTCAGTAACATCTGATGCACCTCAACCTGCCATCAAATCATAAATTTAGGATATGACTTGTTGTAGGTTGGTTGACACATGTCATTCAAATCATCCAACTACTTAGCCATATTCATGTCATTGTATGGTGTACCCTGTGGTTCCGGTATATCTGGTGCCATCAACTTTGGGGTAGTGGGTTCCGTTATAATATATATATATATATATTGTAGATATATGACTCATTTCACCCACTTACATATTATTTAATTAATCAAAAAAAATTTTTTTTCTTTTATATATATATAGATTTATGTGTGTATCTATTATTATATAGTTTATAAATAGTTAATGAATAAGCAGTTGTAAAGAAAGAAGGTACTAATATTTAATATTGATTTATTATATTTTCTTATTAAATAATGTGTTAACTTATTTAACATTAAGTTTTTTTTGTTAAAATAAAGCAGATCAGAGAGAAAGTGTAAAATAAGGCGATCAGATTAGTAGATTAGGAGATAAAAAGAAATGTGCATGTGCAAAAGAGTGTGAAAGAATAAGAATGTCTGTATAAACACCAAAACACTTTTACACCTATTTCTAATGACTATAGATTGCCAGCTTTATTGTTTGCATTATCTGTATCTAAGATAATTTTTAGAAAAGAGGTGCTTTGATAGGATAAAGCGTGTATTAATTTTCTTGTAAAATTGTGACAGACCATCAAACTTGTGATCTTTGATCTTTTATCTCCAGATAAAGATTTCCAGGTGGTTCTTTTCTTTGATTAAAATTCGCAATAAAAACAAATGAAACAATATTTAGTGATCAGTCAGTTTTTTCAGTATTATTAATGGACAGTCAGTTTTTTTTTTTTCAAAAGAGAGTGAGCGATTGAATTTTTTCACTTTTTTAAAAAAATTGAGGAAGAAAAAAAAGACTCTTGTTTTAAAGTCAGTATAGACGAAGGTGTGTGTATATATAAGTAATTCCCAGCAAGATTAAGATAAAGAAAAAATGGAACAAAATTGAATTTCTTGGAAGAAGTTATTGACAATTCTATAAAATGATATTTATATATTTTGCTGTGTATAATACAATGAATTTGCATTGCTAAAACCACCTCTTCTGCTTCTTGAAATTCCCATCATGGGTTAGCTCACTGATCTGTCTATGGACTCATATACCAGTTGAATAGTAGCCAACAAAATGATCGAGTTTAAAGCCAACCACACAAGCTATTTGAAATGCTTCTTTTCTGGCTCCTGGTTTATTATAGGCTCATTACCTTTGAATGGAGAGAGAAGGGGAAGGAAGAGAAAAGATAAAGGGAATTATATAAAAGCCTTATAACTAAGTTTGAAGCTATGAATCAAATTTTTGTTAAAGTTTTCCTCAGTCATCTAAAGTGTCTACAAAGATGGTTTTTGAAAAAGTTAGAAGCAAACCAGTCAACAAATTCAGCATTATCAAAAGTATCAGCAATAAATAATTTTAAAATTATGGAAACCAGCAGGTCAATTAATTCATGTTTATTAGAAGGTATCAACAAGAACTTTTCTTTTTTTAAATGGAGCAAAGACAAGCAGTTGGAAAATTCAAACTCAGGACATTTATAAGAAGTGAAAATAATCGGGTAACTATGAACTTTCATTAACAGATCTTTTATTCTTATTAAAAGTAAACCTTAATTTATTGGTCAAAGCATTATTTTTTTTCTTTTGATACAGAAACATTAGAGGCTTGTTTATCGATAGTCATTCTCAATATCACATAACATAACACAAACACAGTTTAAATCTTTAAACTTAAATTTTCATTATTATTTTTATGTTTTTTTTGTATTATACATTGTAATATTGAAATGTTTTTTTTTATTGATCTTCATTTGTTATGATAGTGAACAACCTATAAATATATGCATTTATAATGTTTTTTTTTTTTATCTTGTTGCATATTAAAATCTATATAATGTATTTTATTTTATTTTCTCACGGTTGCAAGAATATTTTTTTTTATATATGTGATTTATGTATTAATCTCTAATATTAGAGAAAACATTTTAAAAATATATGATGACATATCACAGGGTGTGTGTGTATGTGTAACTGCTTATACAAACACGTCAAAAGAATAGGTTATACATAATTAGTTTAAATATGGTAAATTATAAAGCAAGGCTTACATATGAATGGAAGTGAAATAAAACACAGGTTACATATGAAATTTATTTTTATGATATAATAAGTTAGGAAAGTCTTAAATAAGCATTCCATGAAATATATTTTTTAATGTCATTTTAAGCCAGGATATTTTAAAATATCCAAAAATGACAAACTTGTATATAAAATTTTGATCTTGAATTAATGTAATAATAAGCCATTTATCTAATTAGTAAATTTGATTTAAAAGAAGGAAAGAAGAATAATATTAATAAATATAATTATATATCTTAATTGGTTTCCGAGTTCTTATTAAAAAATGTTGTTGT
Source organism: Epiperipatus broadwayi (assembly GCA_028023455.1). Taxonomy (NCBI): domain Eukaryota; kingdom Metazoa; phylum Onychophora; class Udeonychophora; order Euonychophora; family Peripatidae; genus Epiperipatus; species Epiperipatus broadwayi. Next base: position 5,483,795 of record JAQFVV010006233.1, read on the forward strand.
ATTTTCTTGTCTTGATTGTATTGTTTTAAATGATCATCATCATCGCTCGCAGATATTAAGAATCATCAGCATTCACAAATATTAAGCGCTTGCAAAATGTTAAGTAAACTAGAATGTTGATTTACATTTAAGTATTTGGAGGTTAAGCTTGATAATAACCAAGTTTTAATAATTATAGGTGTATAATAAGAAGCTAAAATTATGTTGTGCTCATGAGTTTTGATCATTTTCATCAAAGATGAATATCGTATTATTGATTGAAACACTGTTTCAAATGGTACTGTACATGAGTCATGCCCACCATCATCATTAAATAAAGTATAATCATTAAATCTAATGTTTAACATAATTAATATATTTAGTAAATAAGGATTTATAGAAAGTTGAATATCATGCATAGAGATTCGAGATGATCACTCATCATCACTAGTATTATTAAATCCTAGTTTTAGCTATAAAAGTATTTTAGTAAATAAACATAAACTTATATAAATGCTAGTGAATGTAATAATTAAATCCCAGTTTGACATGGGATGATTTTTAAAAAGTGCTTATGAGTTTATAAAGATAAATTTATTGTTGTGAGTTTATTAATAAGCTATGGCTGGTATTATCATCATCACTATTATTATCATTATTATGATGACATTATTATCATCATCATTATTACCTTTATATTGTGATAAATAATCTAGTTAAATGGCCATCAATATCAATAATGGTCTTCAAGATGCTTGTTTAGAAGCCATTAATAAGATTATACTTCTCTGTTCATCAATATACGTAAAATGAGCTAGCAATGTCTATAAGAGTCTTGATCTATATAAATTTTGTGATATGGGGATCTTATGATTTTATTGACATGGATAAAATATAAGAATGTCATTTTTATTTTTGTTCATTAGTCATCCAAGTCATGTGTAATAAAAATGTACCGAATGAGTTTGAACTCAGTACACTATAAACAGATATTTATCTAGATTTAAAACAATCTAGTGGCGCTCGTGGGAAAACACATGTACTTAGCTAAACTGAATAAAGAGTGATTTAATCCCTTTCCAACTTCATAATATTAACTTTATATGATATTTTCTTATAAGTTGTTATAAATAGCACCAGTGTGTGCATGTGACCATGAATGGTTGTATATACATGGAAAGAGGAATGAGAAGGATTCTTGGTTAAAAGAATCTATTATTGGAGTTAAGCATAAGGCATTCCAGGGATCTCACAGTGGATAATTTTATTCAGTTGCTATATTTAATATTATTTTATTTGATGACAATGGCCAGTATGTTTTATTGTTCAAATGACTTCCCCAATATCTAAATATTTTAAATATTTAATGATGATATTTTAATTTTCATTGTTGTTATTTTAAGTATTGAGTAATGAGATAATTTATTTCATTATTAGCGTAACAGAATTAATGTTTAGGATAGTTGCAAACGGGCTATAACGTTATATTTAATTAATTAGAAATAGACACCCAGATAAAGCACGATATGCATATGTTCTTATTTATATGTTAGCATCATCCTTATTTAATTATAAATTGTATTTTAGCTAACACAGTGAATTCATTTATCATTTAATTTTACTTGGTTACAAATGATGAACCGCTGGAGCATATCATATATCCTGTTTAATGTTTAGTTATTGAATTATAGCAACTATCATTTTATCACTCACCAATCTATATATATTAAACGGTTACAAAATAGCAGCCTTTTTCATCATTACATTAATTTGTATGCTGTTGCAAATTTTTCTTACTGTTACAAATAGCGCAGATTATAAACATATCTTATCGTAATAATTAATAATTGCTATAATTTTATTTCTGTTACAATATATATATAATCAGATAGATTATGGATTGTTATCTCTTATTATTACTTTCTCTACAATTTTTTTAATTTTTAAAAATAATAGAAGTAATTACGGTTATGGATTGAAATGCACTTTTTGCTCCATTTTTGTTATTTTTCACACACATTTTTAAAGCTTCTTTATGCAATTTGTCATTTCTATTTAGACTAAAATTTATACTCCATGCTTTACAACTATAAATACAAACAATTACACAAAGGAATTAACCATGTTTAGTTTTATTCTTAAGTTACATATTTTATTTAAAATGTTATTCAACAGGTACAAAATGGCTTCTTGTAACATATTTTGAGTGTTATAACAACACTGTAATCAGTATATATTTTCTTTGTTATTTTAAACCTATCTATATTAGATTGTCATGCACAGTTTTATTTTATTGCAAAAATCATTTTACAATTATTGGTTGAGAAAAATATCTGAAGATGTCAACATCAGACAAATCTTTAGGAAATTACAATATATAATTTGCACAACAAAGAAATCAGACATATGTTATTTCGATCCCAATAGAAATGACAATTTCTGATTGGTGATTGCTTAGCCTGACAGCAAAAAGCCAACATTTTTGTTCAAAAATATATTATATTTGTCAATAACAGATTAAAGATCATTTTTGCAAATACTTATTTAAAACCAAAAACCTATATGACTACAATTAAATTTTATTTGAAAACATTTATTTTTAGACAAGTTGTATAATGTCCATTATAGCAAAGTAGAAGCAGTTTTTACAAATGAATAACATTTTGTCAATTTTTTTAATATTTTAAGAAAAATAAATTTAATGTTTAAGTTTAACATGTATATTTTTTCTTTATTGATAATTAATCCTAATTTTCTTTTGAATTTAAAAAATTAAATTCAAATTTCTAATATTTCATTGTACTAACTTTTTGAATAGGTAAAGTTACATTCAATACGCAATATACTACTGTTATAATTAATGACATCATTTAGTATTTAATTTTCATATTTTACAAAGTTCAAATATTAGCCTTTAAAGTGTATATTATTTGAAAATTTATTTTTGTAGTAAATAGTGCAAATATTATCAATTTATGATATAGAATAAAGGATTAATTGTAAAAATATAATGTCTTCTTGTTAAATTCTCTGTCTTGTATTTACAATTTGATCGCTATTAATAACACCTGATTGTCTAATAAGCGTGAGAGGTTTGCAGTCTCTCAGTTTAATTTCAAATAAGAATCGTGGAGTTAGATCTTGAAACAGGTAAAATTGTTTCAAAATAACTAATGATTACTGGCAAATTTTTGATTGTAAGTCATACTGTGCATAGATTAATATACTACAGTGATATAGTAGTGATTTCTGGATCTCAAATCCATGAATTGTTAATCGAGACAGCCATTTTCAATGCTAAAACATTTCACCAGCAATAAAAATTTTGCTTATATGTAAATTATATGTCATCAGTCACTTTTACAAAAATAACATAATTTGCAAAAGTCCAATTACTTGAACAATTACAAATTAACATTAGATTTTGTATTTAATAATCAATATATTATACTTTATATTTGATGTTTGTAAATATTTTATAGAGAAATTGAATTAAAATTCACATTTTTTTTTCCTCTAAAAAATATCAAAATTTCATTTATATGTAAATTAATTCAAGAATCATATTTTTGGGCACTTTCTTAAATATATCAATACAAAATTTCACTTTTTTGGTTTTTAATAGGAAAGGAAAGCAAAAAAAATATTAAAAGATATTCTTAAAAATGCTTATATTGACAATTTCTAAAAAGTAAAAAAAATTCTTCAGCTTTCAATGGAATACACTTTTTAAGAACCTTTTCTTATTTTATTTTTTTCTGACAGATTTCTTTGTCTCACATGTCAACGTAAAATATATGATAAAATGATTATTACATATCAGAAAATAACAAATTTTACTTCATTCAATAGATATTATTGTTTACTACTGAAATAAAATTTAAATGTTCACATTTTGTTTCTGTAAATATTAAAAAAAATGAGGATGTAATCAAAACAAAGACTTTACATGTCATTGTTTCTAGAAAAATTATTTTCAGTTTATGTCAATGTAAAATATATGATAAAATGATTATTACTTATCAGAAAATAACAAATTTTACTTCATTCAATAGATATTCTTGTTTGCTAGTGAAATAAATTTAAATATTCTTATTTTGTTTCTGTAAATATTAAAAAAATGAGACCATAAGCAAAACAAAGATATTATAGATCATTGTTTCTAGAAAGATTATTTTCAGTTTCTAAAATGAACAAAATCTTCTTTGTTTTTGAATATTTTTAAAAAATTGAATGAATAATTATTTATTTCTCTAATATCTAATGAATTATGTTTTAAAAGTTTAAATTTTTTGAATATTTATTGCAAAATTACAATATTTTCTTTACTCATAAATAAAATAGATTCTTTATGTCATAACAAGTCTCCAAATTTGTTTCAGGCCATATTTATGTTAGCTGCTAATATAATGTTATATTTTTGAAAATAAAGTATTTCAAGTCAAAATAAGTTAGTAATATTTTTTATTTATTGATATCTAAAAAAATAGTGCAAATTATTTTAAAAAAAAATATCTAAAACCATAATAAATTCGCAAATAAACATGTTTTTGTATCATTGGAAAGTTCAATGTTGTAAAATGCTGAACGTTTTACAGTCTTGGCAACAGACAATGGCCAAACATGTCAGGGAAGGGCTTATGTCTAATTGCTAGAGTGGGAATTTTGAATTTCATGCTCTATTCATGGAATTTTTGTTGTAAAAAAAATATTATAATAAAATATACTGTTTTACATGCATTTTAACGTATAATACTTACCAAGAAAATCACCAGGAGCGAATTGGCCAAAAGATGTTTCTGAGCTGTCTCAAAATAGTATTACTTCATCATAGGCTTTGTATCAATTAAAAATTAAAATTTAACATTTTTATCTAAGGACATATTAACACTGGTAAAAAATTTGGGTGTTAATTGGAAGTTTATTTAAATGAGTGTTTGGGAATCTGATTTGAGAATTATTATAGTGATATGTTTGGAAACACTTATTACTTGTATAGATCTTTGGAAATTATATATATATATATATATATATATATAATATATATATATATTAATTCTAATATTCTCATGGATAAATGAATTCATAGTATTATATGTAAGCTCTTCCATGTAATAAAAATATAATAGCTAAATAGCTGATATTTCATTACAAGAACAGGTACTTTCTCAGAGTTGTTTTCTGAAATCATAAGAATGGGTGTGGAAGCTCTTGGAAAGGATACTATATATATTGTAATGGCTGATGGCAAATTCATTAAGGATCTTCATTGAATACCTAAAATGCATACAGTGAATAAGAGCAGAGAGAGAGAGAGAGAGAAAGAGAGAGAGAGAGAGAGAGAGAGAGAGAGAGAGAGAGAGAGAGAGAGAGAGAGAGAGAGAGAGAGAGAGAGAGAGAGAGCACTGAACTAACAATATAAGTAGTTATAACATTTATTATGTTTATAAACTGCATCACTAGCATTAAACAAAAATAATTAATAGGCATCTTTGTGACTGGATCTCAAAGTAGTACATTATAAACAGGCTAATCATATCATGACTGCCAAAGTTAGGGCAAAACATAACACAATTATCTGGATGCACATATTAAAATGATAAAATATCATCAATGTCTCATGGCCACTGATACTTTCAGTAATGAGTGGACATTAAGTACGATTTTTTTTATCTTTTATGCCATTCGGAGAATTATCTGGATATCCAAACACAAACATATATCTCTACATCTGTATAAACTAACGGTTATTGCTCATGATTAGCTTGGGATGCAAGGACCCAAAAGACTGTGATTGACAACAAGAGAAAATATAAATATATAATATTATAAATCTATTTTAGTATTAAATAACTTCACAGAATAACATAAAACAATGATAAATACATCTATTAATTAGAAATAAAAATAAAAATAAAATTAAAGATCTGTTAAGTACTCTATATTCTGATTTTGATTTACAAATAATAAAAAAATATGTTATAACAGTATAATTTTTATATACATCATTATAAGTTTACATGACAAACGTATATCATAAGCACACAGACGTGCCCTATAGTAATATAAAATTAATACATTCTAATTGTCAATAAACTAATAAAAATCCTTCCATTTTAATAAGACATACATAGTGAGTGATTTACGGATATGCATAAAAAGTAAGACAAATATATATATATATATATATGATAGAAAGACATATTTAGGCAAAATAATTATGTAGATTAATATGTTCATTTTCAACCATTGTCGGTCCACTGCAGGACAAAGATCTCTCCAAGTTCTATCCATCTTCTTCAATCTCTAGCTCTCTTCTCCACATCACACCAGCACACTTTCTTATTTCACCAATCCATCTCACATGTGGTATCTTTCTAGGTCTTTTACAATCTCTTGAAATCCAGTTAAGATTTTAACTGTCCATCTATTATAATCTCTTCTAGTAATATGTTCAGCCCAACTCCATTTCAGTTTCTTAATTCTTTCAATGATGTCAATAACACCTGTTTGTTCTCTCACCCATGTATTTTGTTTTTGATCTCTTCTTGTTACTCATAACATGCATTTCTTCATACTTCTTTAAGTGATGTGAAGTCTCTGTAGTGCTCTTTTGTTAAGTATCTAATTCTCAGATCCGTATATAAGAACTGTTTCCAAATACATAGGCATATTTCCTTTTAATATTAAATTATTTTAATTATTAAATTATAGATTAATATGCAAATAATTATATATACACATAACACTATATCTTTTTTTTATATTTTTTTTTACCGTAATACAGTTATCTGATTTAGAACATTTTTCTAAAGCAGTATTAAATTTAGTTTTAAAGTTACGAGGGTATTTATATTTTACTTATATATATATGCAAATAAATAATTTAGCGATATATATAATTTAACCTTCACACATGTGCCATATATATATATATTAATTTATTTAGTTTGTGTTTTTCTCTTCAATTTACAATTCATTATCCTTATTCATTATCCTTATTTAATATTTGATGAGTTTCTTCTTATCAGTTTATTTAATTAGTTTATTAATCATGTCAAACAGTAGGTTTTTTTAAACTTAAACATCTGTTTCTCATTTCATTGTAAAAAGATAATAAATGTATAATTATTCTTGAGAATTTTATTTATACTTGGATTATATTTTTTAAATACTTTTACAAATACTATATTACGATTATGACATGTAATTCCATTACATCTCATCCGTCTATAATATTACATCTGTAATAAAGAAAACAATTAAGAATTATTTGTTTGCATGTTAAATATAATTCATATTTGAATAGTTAAGTTAATTCAAATTCGGAATGAATACGAGAGTGAATATGTATGTATTTTATTTAAGTGAAAATAAAATACGTGCTTTTTCGTATTGAATAATATCAATATATCAAATTTATTAAACGCAAGCAATTGACATAGTAATAACGTGAAAAGCTAAAACCTTCGGCAGATGCGCTTTAAAAATGCTTAGGTGACAGAATGACTACACGTGGAACACAAGACAGAACTATCAGTCATTGTTGCATCTGATTGGCTGTCAGAGAAGCATTTTTAAAGCGCATCTGCCGAAAGTTTTAGTATTGAATAATAATAAACTTTGTTATAATTATAAAGAAAAAATATCATGAACCAATTTCAAAGGAACACGTTGCTGCTGATTACCAAAGCAGAATTTTTCTTCTTACTTTGAAGAGATATATATTTTGTTTTCACGTCTTATTTAACATTTTATGATGGACAAATTATAATGCATTTTAATAAATATTACAAAAGAGAGTGCATTGATACTTCTTAACTGAAGTCTATAAGAATATTAAAGAAATGGATAACAATATATATAAAAATCAATTGTTAGAGTTAAAAATACTGTGCTTAGTAATTGGAAACAATTGACGTTTAGATATGAATATGAATATTGATATTTAATAAGCAAAAAAATAATCTGAATATCATATAATAAGAATGTACAAGGAGAGAAGGATCATTGTTATCATTATGGGAATCCTAGAGAAAACATCAAAGAAAATGGAACTGTAATTAAAGAATATTAAAGATATCGTACGGGAATAATCATGGTATACGTAAATGGCTTATGAAAATAATCATTAAATTTATCTTATATTTTCAATATATATATATATATTAATAGATATCTATTTAAAGTTTTTTCTTTTAAAGATCTAAAATAACATATATTTTATTCACATTAATTAAATAGCTACTTAAATAAATTAATATCAATAAGTTGAGTAAAAATACTTTAAAGAATGTATTTAACTTTTAAAATTTTTTTTGATTATACATAATTAATTTATAGAGCTTTATTTGATCTAAAAACATTATTTAAAATATATATATACTTTCATTTATAGTATATATATTGTCTTAATATCAGCGGAGAAAAATTTTATACGACTATCTATCTATCTATCTATCTATCTATCTATCTATCTATCTATCTATCTATCTATCTATCTATCTATCTATCTATCTATCTATCTATCTATCTATCTATCTATCTATCTATCTATCTATCTATCTATCTATCTATCTATCTATCTATCTATCTATCTATCGACCTACCTACCTACCTACCTACCTACCTACCTACCTACCTACCTACCCACCCACACCTATCTATCTATCTATCATCTATCTTTTTACAACACTCATAAAATTTTTTTTTTTTTTTTTTTTTTTTTTTTTCTATCTATCTATCTATCTATCTATCTATCTATCTATCTATCTATCTATCTATCTATCTATCTATCTATCTATCTACCTACCTACCTACCTACCTACCTACCTACCTACCTATCTATCTATCTATCTATCTATCTATCTATCTATCTATCTATCTATCTATCTATCTATCTATCTATCTATCTATCTATCTATCTATCTATCTATCTATGCGCATGTAGCAAAAGTGCATATCTATACTTTGTTAGACAAATCACTTCGTCTAATATTTTTCCAACTTCCAACTGTAGTTAAATAGATGAATTTATTTTTCATTTATTATGTAGTTTTATTTATATGTTTTCTTAAATATTATTTTCTATGTGCTTAACATTTCATATAATAAGTATCTTTCTTTTTCTAATAGAACAAAATGAATTTAAATAACTCAACGTTCGAAGAAGCTGGAACATTTCAATATGGTTGTAAAGTCTTCCTATTAATATTAAACTTTCCTATAACGTTATTATCCGTTTGTGGGAATTTAATTGTAATATTTAGCATTATAAGTGACAAACATCTACTAAATCCATTTAATTTATATATTGTTAATTTGGCTTTAGCAGACTGTATACTGGGTTTTGACAACGCATTTTTTAATATTTTAATACCCCTAAGTGGCTGTTGGCCATTTACGACAATCTATTGTAAGATATTCATTTTTTTTGATACTCTTTTTTATGTTGAATCTCTATGGACATTATTGCTTATTTCTTTGGATCGACTTACTAGTATCTGTATGCCAACGTTTTATAAAAGAAAGCACTCCCAAACATTAACTGTTTCATTAATAACTCTAAAATCAAGCACAATCCCATTTCTATGGTTACCTATGTACATTTATGGACCACTAAGTTCCAATGATAATGTTTTTTGTTTTCCTCTGTACAATACACATGGTGTCCCTCTTGGAGTATTTATGCTTCTTGGAACACTATTACCTATTATTATAATCACATTTATTTATGCCAGACTTATATTTTTACTTCGCGGACGGTTACATCGCAGTCTAACTAGGAAAATTACTAATGTTGAAGAATACACTAAGAGCACTTCTACTTTTATTACTCTTCCTAATCAGTCAAATATAAATATATTAATTTCTCAAAATAGTGAGTCAACAAAATCGAAAATGTACAATTCAAAATTTATAAGCCCACTAGGAAATTGTGCTCTAACGTCTCTAAATCATATTATCGTTGCTTTTTATATTTGTTTTATACCTATGGTTATAGTATCTTTGCTTGAATCATTTGCTGGTCTACAGATGTCAACAGAGATTAAACAGTTTACTTTCACTTTATCTAACTTTCCAGCTTTTCTTAATCCAATATTTTACGGATTACACAATACAAAAATTAAAACTACTATAAATAAATATCTGCCATTTAAGACTTGTAGGTGTTGTTAAAAATATTTACTAATAATTGCAATTTTATATTATTAATTAAACAAATTCACTGGTGGAAAATTATAAAAAATATTAAATTGTTCTAGGAGTCATATAATATCACCTGATCACTATTTCTTATGTTTGCTCATAACTGTTATTAAATCAGACAAAACTCTCCAAACAGTAGTGCCACTCAGTGCAAGCCTGAGTAATCAATGGATGCCAGAAGACTTATGCATAAAATCCCTATCTAGTGCCTACTCATCCCAATAATCCCAGACTAGTTTCTAGTTTGCAGCTTTCATCAGTGAGGAGAATTGGATCTGAGAGCACTTCATCTACATCTTAGGATCTATTCTGGGGTTATTGGATGAGTAGGCATTAGATAGGGATTTTATGCACAAATCTTCTGGCATCCATTGATTATTCTGGTTTGCACTGAGTGGCACTACTCTATGGAGAGTTTTTGCCTGTTTTAATAAGCATCATATAATAGAAAGTACTAAGATATTTGAGAATCAGAAGGTAAGTTAAGTTTGCTCACAGAACCTTAATTCTCACATTCATCTACTAACTCCATTTGAATGCAAAAATAGATAGAGTGGTATCTGGATGTGATTTTTATAATTGTTGTGATTGATGGCATCTTCAGTTTTATCCACAGGCTTAGGAAAATTAAATTTAACACGTTTAAAACTTCAGGGTTGTGCACAAAAGATATATCATTCATGACATTCCTACTAATTAATAAATATAATTATTTTTTGAATTTTCTCAATCATGAAAATATATGCTTCATACAATGGATTGGTACAGTGGCCAACTTCGGCTAACTTTAACTCTCTTGCTACTATCTTTAATGTTTAACAGTTGTGCATTCATTTGATGACAAAAACTGAAAAAAAACTTTAAAATCTATGGAATGGAATGTGTACAGTTTCCTATTGAATTTGTGAAATGCAGTATTTCAAACAATAAATAAAAAGTAGTACATGTTAGGTTTATGTTTTCAAATCTCCCCCTCCCCTTCCAAAAGAAACTAGTAAGGGTAATGGTTCAATTTTCTGTCTCTTTTTTATTTCTTAAATTAAAAAAAAAAACAACAAATAACAGCAAATAAAAACCAAATGAAAAAGTCAATCAAAGGAGGTGAGTTAATGTTTTTAATTGTATTAAATCTTAGGTTTTTTTTTATACGTCAAATCAAAAAAATGTGAAAAATAAATAAATAAACATGTTTTTCAGAAAACAAAAAACAACACATAAAAAACAAATCAAAAAGCTTTTGAATTAATTATATCAATAAAATATGCCAAAGAAAAAATATTAAGCCAGCCTGGAACGTTATAATTTGTATTTGTTTACATAGAAACAGCACCATCAAGTGGCTTGTCCAGTGTAAAACGAAATATATTTATTTATTATCTTAAATAGTAAGATATTTATTTTATATAGCGTGATGTTTTTAAACTGTAATAATAATCAGCCATTAATCTAATGCACATGCCCTTTGTGGATTTTAACTATTAATGAATACTCTAAGTGCATGTGCATTAGCTTAATGGCTGATTATTATTACAGTTTAAAAACATCACGCTATATAAAATAAATATCTTATTTACATATGTTTAATTTCAACTAAGAATGATGTATCATAAATTCTAGTAAAGTTTGCAAGCATCGTTCATTCAGGCATAGTAAAGGTAATCTAAAGTGATTTTTTAATATCTTCACGCTCTCATTTCCAAATGCTTAAGATTTGCCCAAACTTAAATGTTTGGGTGAAAATTTTTCACATTATTTAAGATAATAATCAGCCATTAAGCTAATGCATGTGCACTTTGTGGATTTTAACTATAAATGAATACTCTCACTTTCCAAACACAAGATAAAGTCATTGTGAAAAGATCGAATGAATCCATGTATCCTTTCATTCTATCTTTTCACAATGACTTTATCTTCTGTTTGGAAAGTGAGAATATTCATTTATAGTTAAAATCCACAAAGTGCATTAGCTTAATGGGTGATTATTATCTTAAATAATGTGAAAAATTTTAATATTGTAGAAAGAATCTATTGCAAATGAGTCAATGCTGCTGATTGGTAGATTCTTTATTCCCAGTACTTCTGAAAGTACTTGCAAAGCTTTTTCTCATGTTACTTCTTACATTATTGTTTTTGCAAAAATATTGGAAAAAGATTTTTAAAAAAATCATAATCATACTTACAATTTTTAAAAAATATATATTTTTAAGAAAGTAAGTCAAGAAAATGTATAATCGATCCCATCTCCACAATAATTGTATTTTCAAGTTTTGATATTAAAATAATTACAAGTGCAATGCTAATTTTTTTAACATAATTTTATTTTACATGACTTAACAATAATTTATTAAAAATTTAGAAATGGACTTAAATAGCAGTTATATCATTTATTTATTATGTCAGCAATGCAAAAATTGCCCAATAAGAAAAGTACTATTTTGATTATGCATTTCAATTTATTATTTTTTTCTATATTTTCAAAATTGGAATATTATTTTTTAATAATTTTTTTATTTATAAATTTATATTTTTAATAAATAAAATAAAATAATAGCTCAGTTTTGACTTAAATTTGATATTCAAGAATCTAAAGGTGCCAGTTCAACTTCTAAGCTAATATTGTCATTGTGCATATAGACCAGGAACACCTGAAGAGTGAAGAATAATACTACTCAAAACATTGTGTAATTACTAACCTGTATTGTCTATTTGTGTGTTATTTATTAACTAGTTGTTTGTATTTGAAAAGTTTAAATAAAATTTAAAATTTTCTATACATTCAATATTCACTCATAAATGATGGAAACAGTCCAACATATCACATCTTATAATTAAACAATTCAAAACAAAGCAAAACTCTCCATATAGTAGTGTCATCTTGTGCTAACAAGAGCAATCAATAGATGCACAAGATGGCACTACTATATGGAGAGTTTTGCTTTGTTTTGAATTGTTTAATAACAATTATGTGCTAGTATGAGATAGTGATCATGTAATGTTTAGTGGTTTAACATCTTATAATATACTATCATTACAAACCTTCAGACAAATATAGATGTACATTACAGAAGAAAGATGTAAAAATAACTACTACTATTGATGATGCTAAAGTGTATTTACAAAAAAAAGACTAATGTATAAACATGACCATCCTGCATTAAAATTTGTAAAAGATTTAAAGCTCTATTCTTTATTTAAACGGGTATGAAGAAGCAAAAGATTGTTAAAGATTGTTAAAGACTTAGAAAAAAATCACATGTGAGGTTAATGGATGAAATAAGAAAATGATCTGGAGTTATGTGGAGAAGAGAAACTAGAAATCAGAATAGATGGATTGAAGATATCTTCACCCTGAAGTAGTTCAATATTGGTTAAAAGTGATAGTGGTGATGATATAATTGAGGAAAATTTTATCCAATAATAGAAAATAACTTTAATCTATACTTTAATCAATATATATTTCTCATGATATATTAGTGTCAGAGATATATTAAAATTGCTTTTAGTATTTAATAGATATGTATATGTTAACTTTTTTTTAACAAAGATCATTTGTAACTTCATTTTGCTTATAAAGATTATCAATATGTAAAATTAAACAGATTATTTAAAATTAATGTATTTAATTAAAACTAATAGTAAGGTCATTGACAGTTTATTAATAGATTTGGGTACTTTTAAGATAGCTGGGTATGGCCACTTGATGTCACTGTTTTTGTGAAAAAACAATCAAATGTAACGTTACTGGGCCAAGACATTTATTTTATTAATAAAACCAAACAAAAAAATCATTTTTTATTATTTTTAATTTTTTTTTAATAAAATGGTTTTTCAAAACAAAAATTAAAAACAATCACACTTTTTTATTTTCAAGACTTTTATTTTTCTACTACGTCTTTAAATTTTTTATGTTATTAAAAAAAAAAAAAAATCTTACTTTTTAGTATTTGTATTAAAATATTTTTTTAATAAAATCTTGTTCCCCTTTTTCTTGGTTTTTGGTTTTATTTGAATTACAATAGTTTATAATGCTTCATATCACATAGGATAGGACCACTATTTCTGAATATAATGCCCAATGGTTTGTAAAATATAACTTTTTTTAATAACAAATTTGTAATAACCAAATCATATTAAATAAATAAACAGACTTTGATAAACTATAAAAAACTATCATTGACGTTTTGAAATATAATCATAATTTTTATTTCATTAAAACTGTTGTAAAGCATTGGTGGTCGAAAGGGCAGCGACGGCTGCTTTACAAGCAATTGTCCTGGGTTAGCGGGTTCGCTTCCCGGCTGATGATATGACATATAAGAAAAAAAAAGTTGAAAATGTGTAATTATCAACTATATTAACTATTTTATTTTAGTCTTATTTAAAATATTTATAAAATTTATATATATTTTTATGCATTAAAGTAAATATTTTTTCACAAAATAAATAAATAATAAAAAAAATATTAAAGAAAATTCAAGAAAACATTTATATATACAAATAAATGCATTAAAAATTAAAAAAAATAAATTTTCTGGAATTTTCACAAATATTCTTGATCACATGATCACCGAGAGTTTTGCCTGTTTTGCCTGTTTTAATAAATATTCTTGATGTTATTTAACTAAAATAAAAATGTGATCGTATTTAGAAATACACTAAGAATATTCTTAATCATAAACTATTATTTTGATCACATAACATAAAAAATACTATCATATGAACACTACCTCTTATGCTTGTGTATAACTGTTGTTAAAACAGGAAAAATTCACTATAGGTATTGCCACACACAACAAGCTACAGTAATAAATGGATACCAGAAGGCTTGTGCATAAAATCCCCATCTAGTGCCTACTCATCCAATATCCCCAGACTAGTTTCTGGCTTGTGGCCTTCGTCAGTGAGCAGCCTTGGATCTGAGAGCACTGCACCTAGATCTTAGGATCTAATGCAACCCTCCAGCAATCACCTTTTATCTCCATTTAACTACAAAACTATGAGTCTTAAACTAAAAACACCTTAATGTCATATAATCATATGGGTCTGAACCCAGTTCAGTATCCATACATTTTGGTGTCTTTGGTATATTGGATGAGTAAGCACTAGATGGGGATTTTATGCACAAGCCTTCTGGCATTCATTGATTACTCTAGTTTGTTGTGTGTGGCAATATGTATAGTGAGTTTTGCCTGTTTTATAAAAAATACTGTAAAATCTTTATATGGTTCCAGAAATTAAGTTTAGGATACAATATAATACAAAAGGGTGGCAATACCCCCTAAAATACTGAATACCATATAAAAAATTTTTGCTTATTTTTTTGCTAACATTATTTATTAATTCAAAAAAATATATTACCATCAGGAATCCTTATGAATGTTTGTAAACTTTCAACTAAATCAGAAATTGAAAATGGGGTGAAAATTCAGTTACAAGATATTATCAAACAGGCAGGCAAAAAAAAAAAAACTGAATGTTAAATAGAAACATACAATTAAAATGTAATTGAAACAAATCACTATTATTTGGTTGTTTTCATTCTGTAAATGGCATTTTAAAAAAGATTTTTCTTAGAATTGATTGGGTCAAAAATATGTATTAACTAAGACTTTTTTTATTAATAAAAATTGGCATTAAATAAGACGGCATGAAATGTGGTACATTTCTGAATTTAATCTACTATATTTAAGAACAACATTCTTAAATATTATCACAATAGCTAACAATCAAAAACATTAGACTTGAGGAGAATGAAAAAGCTTTATCCAATATTAGTGTCTATACCTGTAAGGTATTTATTCTACTGGATTAGAGCCTAATGTTTTAGATCTATTGTTCTTCAAAGCTTATTATAAATTTTGTGTTTTTTATTATTGGACTTTCTAAAAATACTTCAAGAAGGCCATTATTAAAAATTGAATTGTGCTATGATATCTATGTTCAAATTTATCAGAGTATACGTTCCAATGTTATGATCAGAAAGTTAAAAAAATGAGCTATTCTATTGGGTAGATTTATTGTGTAGACATTTTAAAATTCCTAAGATTGTTTTTGGAAACATTAATACATAGAGTATAAATTATATTGTAAAGGTATCAATATATCTAATTCTGATGCTACAGATATGGTCAATGTATTGTTAATGAATTTTTTTCAATACATAATGGCTTATCTTAAATTCTTGTTTAGACTAAATAATCCCCAAAATAATGCAATTAATAATGTCCATGTGCAATTCAGTGAGTTGACATAAAATCTTTTAATAAAACTGATCTTTTAGTTAAAAGAAGTTGTTTGGGATCATTAAATGGGGTATTTTGGAAGAACAGTTTATTGAGTAAGAGATATTTTTATATTAGATATAATATCTAACTTGACATTTTCTTAAACATCTAGATGTGACAATAAATATATAATGGTTATATAAAGTATATTATGCAACCGTATCAGCCTCATTTTATCCTATTTATGTTCCAATGTTCTGTTAGAAAGTTTAAAAAAGAAAGTTTTTATTCTTTGTTGGATATTATTATTACATTTTTTTCTATTTTTTTTGTTTTTTGATACTTTAATGCAGTGGTCTTCAACCTTTTCACACCTGTGGACCAGCAAAAATAAGGATAAAATTTTGTGGGCCTGCAAAAATAAGGATACAATTTCATGGACTGCCAGAAGTCTACAGATAAATTTTCTTAAAGGTGTAACCTGCTTAGCCTTAGATAAGCATAATTGTTATAACTGACCAAAACAACACAATAGTTACTGTGTATTGTAATGGTGTTTCTTACCTTCACATGCTGAACACTCTTTCTCAAGTTGTGCAGTCATACTGTTACAGAAAACAGTACAATAACAATGGTTCTCATTAATGTACCTGCATTGCTATGTTTATTATTTCATTGTTAAAACATGCAAGAATGAAATGTTATTCACCTGAATGTTGGGAAATATCACAGCTAGTGTAAATACATGACAATGATTATGATAAATGTAATATCTGTATTTAATGTTAAATATACAAGATGAAGTTATATATATATGGAGTTAGTATAATAAAAACCTTTTTTTTTTTTAAATTTTAAATTTTTTTAAAAAAATAATAAAAAAATTAATTCTATCCCCCCCCCCCCATAAACATCTGTGATAACTAGAAAAATAAATTAATTTATGTGAGACTGATTAGATTTTGTTTTCATTCTGTTTTTTTTTTTTTTTTTTAAATTGGGTAAAAATGAGATGAAAAAATAAATAAAAATTGTTTATATTAATTAAAAGTTTAAAATCTTATTATTTTGTTATTACAAACTTTCCTGTCAGTCTAACTTCTGTGGCCCGGTGCTGGTCCTCAGACCAAGGGTTGAAGACCACTGCTTTAATGCATGGACTGATAATAATAGCAAATCATGGTTCAAAGTTGTCATAAAACTTTCATTGGCTATGTCAGTTGTAAAAATCTATTGTTATTGATACTTTTTGCCACATATTGTTTGAGTGACATAAACATTTTTAATTACAAAAATGCTATATCGTAACTTAGACATACACACTTTAAATAGTGACATCACGTCACAGTATTTATATTAAACAATTTAATAACAAGATTGCTGACTGGTCATATATTTAATTTTCTTCTAATTTTAAATGATAGTTGACTTAAAAATAAGTTCTATTCAAAACATGCAGTGATCCCTTTGCATTAATACCAGCTGATTTCAAGTTTTTATGGTGATATTGGAATTCTTGGATAGAAGTGAATTTTATGCAGTATGTATTTATAAGACAGACATATACACACATTCATAAAAATACATACACACACATATATATATATATATATATAAGGGACTTGAACTCAGACTTTCAACATCCACAGCTATCCAATCCATCTTAAACAACTGATACACATGATCACATATATTCGCATGTATGTGGTCATGTGTATCAGTTGTTTAAGATGGATTGGTTACCTGTGGGTATTGAAAGTCTGAATTCAAGTCCCTTATAATTACATTAAGTTTAGTATAGACAATATACATTTAAATATTATATATATTATAATGATGTAAATGCTTCAAGCATTCTCATTAAAATAGATATGTAGCCCGTTTTTAACTAAATTAGAAATGAAAAAAAAAACATAAGAAAATCATAAAACATCATGCATAAGAAAAAAAAACATTAATAATTTTATGATTATGACTATTTCAAAATGATAGTTTTATTTTACAGGTTTTGTCAACAATAGTAAAGACGAAGGAATCTTTGAATTCATGATCAAGTAATTCACACGCACTAAATTATAAACACATATATGAAATTGCAGATAATAAAGAGTGAAAATTTAATAACTTGGGTGAATAAATTATATATACATCTAAACATATTAATATATATCAGAAGGTTCATTAAAATAAAATAATCAAATAGCTTATGGTTTCAGATTTGATAAGTTCGCGAACCCGAGTTGACGGAGCAGAGAAATGCTCAATGGATCCAGAACTCCGGAATCCATTATTCTACAGCTGATTAAATCATACAGGGCATGAAGGTTTATTAATTTTATCAAAAATATGAGCATGTAAAGGGAATTAAATCAATCAATCAATTATTTAATTAATATATTAATATACTTAGAATCAAATTATTTTCTGTTATAGTAAATACACTGTCAAAGATTTGCATGAATCGATTGCTTTCCTTCATTAGATAAATGATTACTAGAGACTCAATATTATCTCAGATAATCAAATTATTATAGACATGATTTTCGTTGCCAGGAAAATACTTCAAAAAGTATCACAATTATTTCAAGACTTTTGACAAAGCTAATTAAAAAGATTGATGATAATGTGGGAATAAAATTTATTTATTATGAAAGTTTATTCATATTAAATAGATTTTCTTTGATGATATAAAGAAAAATGTTACATTTAAATTACAACTGTGTTGAATACAAGCTTCAAGAATATTTTTTTTAATGACAGAATATTTTTAATACTTTATGGGCAGTTTAAAGTTGATTTCGTTAAAAGTAAATATGTGTCTAACGTTGGTGGTCGAGTGGTCAGCACAGCAGCCTTACAAGCAGTTGTCGCGGGTTCGCTTCCCGGCCAATGCTATGACACATAAAAAAAAAGGATTATATTCTCGATTTGCTGGTTGTGCTGTCATGCCACTTCAGAAGATAATCTATAATCCTCAATTTAACTACATACTTTTGCTGATTGATATGTAAAGCCCAAAATATCCAGGAGTCTTCCAGACAAAGTGCATAATATATTTCGTATCACCCAGACAAAGTGCATAATATATTTCGTATCATTACAAAAGTTTTTTTTTTGCAATCAGTTTCAGAATAATAATGTTTTAAACCACTACTTGCATCAAATTCTCTATTAATTTTGTTCTTCCAGGAAAGCAATGAAACAGATAAGTTGAAAACACAAACATGCTTGTATACTGGGAGAATGTGACCATATTCACCAGTCATATCAATAATAACACTAACTTATTTATAGTATCTTTAGTATTGATAAATAAAAATAAATTCATTTTGTAAATGGCTTTTGGAAGCAGATTTGATATAGACATTGCTAGAGAATTATTAATGAATCATTTTTTTAAAAAAGCCACATGCTATATAACAGCATTTACTGAAGTGAATCCCTTTTTAAGGGCTTTTTTGTATGTCTTCCACGGGTAGTTGATAAAGCATTAAATGTCACCTGCAAAATAGGTATATTGATATTAATACAAAAAAATTAGTGTGGAGGAATTAGACAGATTTTCGCATGCACTAATTAAACATGACCCTAGTAGGTCATTCTTTCTAGAAAGTAATGAAAATATAAATTATTTTTGCTGTCACAAATTAAACAAACCATATATTGTTGCATAGGGGAAGGGTTTTGCTAATAAAAAAACTGTGTGCAATGTAAATAAAGTGTAAAAGATATTAATGAATTTATCCAAAGGTAAAGATGTTAGCTGTGAGAAGAAAATAATCTATACCACAATGTAAAGGAAGTAGAGTGACTGTTCTCATAAAGATCTACCTGTATCAAAAATCCAAAAGAAGAGTAGATATTCAAATCACTAGGATTAGCAAGAGAATATACACAGTAAAAATATAAATCATTAAGAAGTCATATCTATGCCATACATGAAGGTAAGTACAGCAAAGTATATGACTTTTAATACAAAAGTGTAAATATCAAGAAGAATCAGTAAAAAAGCTAGAATATACTATCACTGGACTTTCACAGTTAGGTCTTTAGAAAGACAATATGATGAGAAAGTAAGACCATAATTGACAACATCAGGTAATATATTACAAGAGACTATAATGATCTCTATATTTACCAAAAGAAAAGTAAGGTAACATGCATACCCTCAGTCAAATATTATATGCCCATATACAAGTTTGATTTTCAGGTAACATTCAATATTACTCACAGCAGCATGAACAGTAACCAGAGCTGATCACTCACAGTAATTCCTAGTCTTCTAGCACCATAGAACTAACACCAAGCAAGCCACCTACACTCATGTAGAATGTGGCTCTCATAAATGATGTTACCCCCATAGAGTAACCCAAAGACAGCAGTTGAGCCAAGGACTGTAGCTAATAAATTGTATTATAGATGTAACTATTTATGAGTTATAAATTATAAAACATAGATAAGCAGTTGTATTTATAGAGAATCACAACTGCACAGAGAGACAGAACACAACATGTATTTTATTTATCTTAAATATATTAATAATGTTTATATTAATTTTAATATATTAGTTGATTCTATATTGAAATAAGAATGTTTTTGTTTCTGGGAACTTTATCAGGTCAATCAAATTTTATTTGCATTTCCCATATTTGTTTTTGATAGTAATACAGAGAGTCATCAAAACTATTTTAACATGTCAGTCTTAAGTTGAACTCTGATTATCTATACCCACAACACAGTGTTTGGTTTAATGGACAATGAGTGTTTTTAACTGAGTTGAGAAGTTTTCAGCAATATTTTACTCATCATGTCAACGTCACAGTGTGAATCAATTTAAATATGTTAATAACATCTTAATTAGGAAGTAGAATTTGAACGTTGAGGTGTTCCTCAGGCTTTAAGATTCCTGTTACATCTAATAATTAAAAGACAGACTATTTCATCATAGACATACAATTACTTCAGTTAAATTAATTGTATATAGAACTGATATAAGATAAAAGCAATGTCGAAATTTAATTTATAGATCCTCGGTAATATTCTAAAAATGTGATCTTAAGCTTAAGATGATAATATGAAATTTATAAATATAGAGACATATCTTCATAGGAATAGGCATGCAAGCATCACAAATATTATTTTTATTTAAAATATATTATACTTCAATTTGAGCATGATATTTTAATGTAAAAAACAGATAGAAAGCCAGAAAGAGAGAGGGGAGAGGAAGAGAGAATGGGCAGGGGAGAGAGAGAGAAGGGCAGGGGAGAGAGAAGGGGCAGGGGAGAGGGAGAGAGAAGGGGCAGGGGGAGAGGTGGAGGGAGAGAGAGGGGCAGGGGAGAGAGAAAGAGGAAGGAGAAATAGAAAGGGGGATGGGAGAGGTGGATAAAAAGACTGGGAAAGAGAGTGAGAGCAAGTAAGAGGGAGGGTGAGAGAGAATACTTACACAATTACATTGAATAAACAATTTTTAAAAGACAATATCCATATTTTATAGTAAATAGACAATCTGCTAATATTGATATACATAGTTCTTGGGAAATCATGATGTCTGCTTTCTGTTTTGTTTCTTTCTCTATATTGTTTTGATTTATTTTGGTTTGATCTACACTATTGCAGTTGATAATGATTACAATGTCATTGAAATAATTTCTATTTATTTAATATATCATTAAAACCAGTCAACACTTAGACAATCCCGATATCAATAGAAATCAATAATTTTAAACTGTTGCCAAGGCAATCTCCTTTTAACAATAAGTGTTGACTGTTTTTTAATGGTTACTTACTAGCCCATTAGACTTGAGCATTATTACACTTATTATTTATATATATATATATATATATATATATATATATATATATATATATATATATATATAAAATATATTATATATATATATATATAATATATAATTATTAAACAATCATAATAATACAGACAATTTTAACAAAATCATTTTGGTCTCTGGTTGTCACGCCAAGTTGAAAACTTCAATTACAAAGCTCTCATTTTCCCCTTCTTTTTTTTTGGTGTCTGTTTTTTCCTGTTGCTTTTCTTTTTATTACTAGCTTCTTTATTTTGCGTTTTTTTTTTCTTTCAATACGAATTTTAACTTTATTAAAATCAAATCAAAACCATATTCTGTTACTTATGTCAAAAATCTGTGGTGCTCTCTTTCTACTCTCTTGTCTGTTTTTGTCGTTAAATACAAGCCCCTGTCTTTTCTCCAATGTCTGGTTCCCCTATTGCCTTCCAAAATAGCCATTTTATATTGCCAACTTTGATTTAAAATACCCCTATTTTGAATATTACTATTAATAGGGATAAAAGCCTTATGTATATAATAAAAAAAAAAAAAAAAAAAAAAAAAAATAAATATATATTAATTTAAAATTTTTAAATTAAAAAAAAAAAAAAAAATTAAAATAAATTATTTTAAAAAAAAAAAAATAAATTAAAAACATTCATCGGATGAAAAATTAAAATATAAAAAAAATGAAGAGACATTGATATATGGAGATGTGGCAATAGATAGAAAAATCTATAAAAATTAATTAGTGCTTAAGGTTAAAAAAGTTGTGAAAGGGTAAAATTGAAATGGATTTATTGATAAAATATATTGTTATTATGAAATTTAATGGTCGGTGGTGGCTTAGAGGGGTATCAGAAACATATTATTTATATTATATATATTTTAATTTAAATAATTTATATATATATATATATATATATATATATATATATATATATATATATCATTATTGTCTACTATTAGTATAATTAAAAATGTATATATATAAAAAATAAAATATAATAGATTTAGTTCTAACCATGCAACATTCAATTAAAAACTGGTAAAGCAAGCTGAAATGAGTTCTAGAAATAACAAATATATTTACCTATGCCATCTTAAAGCAAAAGTTGAATCATTTTTAAAAATAATAATTGTGATGATGTAAGACTAGTGAACCAAACATAGATAATTTATACAAAAAACTTTTTATTGTATATATTTCAACTGCTCTGCAGTCTTCTTCAGAGTTATAATAATGGTGAAACAAAATAAAATACATAACTATATAAATAATATCATTAAAATCTAAACAAGAATATTAATAAAATAATAAAAGATAACAAAATAAAATATAACAAAACATAATAAAACTGAAATAAATCTAATCAATAAAAAGTTCTTTTGCTAAAAAGTGTTCAAAGAGGAGTGGATATATTACATTTATATAAGATATTACAGCAAAATAAAGAAAGTAGTGAATTTGGTTACTATGTTATGATATCATTTAATGTTTGAATACCAGATGTTACAATTCAGCAATAAATCACAGTGCATTGGCTTTGTAGTAATTACTATAAATCTGTACTAAACAATACTGATAAAAACAAGACAAAAATACTGCATTCAGATTTTCAAATTAGTCATTTTTCCAAGCATTACATCTACATACCATTGCTTAATTTTGATAATCAGATAAGCCCTTTAGATTTTGCTTTAAAAATTTATAATGAGATATTATTTTATATAGCGCTGTGTTTTTTATGTAATAGTAATAATAGCGATTAAGCCAATGCACATGCACTTTAAAGAGATTATATAAATGAATACTCAATCTCTCCAGACATGAGACACAGCATTTCAGAAAGAATGGAACAAATCTACCCATTCCCTCTGACCCAAATGTATATGCATGGGCAAACCTCAAGTGTGTGGAAATAAGAGCATGAAATGTTACATGATCAATGTCATTCATTCAGGCATAACAAATGTGGTTTAAAGCGATCATGTAACATCTTACACTCTTATTTCCACGCCCTTGGGGTTTGCCCATGCATATACGTTTGGGTCGGAGGGAATGGGTGGATTCATTCCATTCTTTCTGAAATGTTGTGTCTCATGTCTGGAGAGATTGAGTATTCATTTATATAATCTCTTTAAAAATTTAGTAAATCTCATACGATTTATCAGTTGAAAGTAAAACAGCAGTATTTAAAGTAAAAATTAAAAACCTAATGGAATTTTTATTACAAGATAGTAATAATTAATAATAATGTATTAACATAAGCTAACAACTATAAATATCTTGTTCAAATTATCAATACATTTAGAAATATAAATTGGTTAGAGGATTTTGATATCTAACATACAGGCTATATATATATATATATATATATATATATATATATATATATATATATATATATATATATATATATATATATATATATATCTGAACAAACAATATAATATATAGGGTATTTTGAGTTCAGACTTTCACATGTCCCTCAATTATCCACACTATCTCATACCACTAACACATTTGACCACATATATGTTTAAAAGATAAATAATCACCAATATAGGTATTTCGTGCTAAATCAGCACTCAAGATAGCCAACATTCATACTTTAATGGACATGCTTCAATTTACTCCACCTTCCAACTCTTCACCATCCATTCTACTGACAATCTGATGATGAGGATTTTAGTAAAAGTTATTTTATATTAAAATAAATATGTATTGCGGTCTTCCACATTGTCATGAGTTGGAGTTCTGTTGTTGTGAAGAGAGCTAATAATAATAATAATAATAATAATAATAATAATAATAATAATAATAATAATAATAATAATAATAATAATAATAATAATAATAATAATAATAATAATAATAATAATAATAATAATAATAATAATAATAATAATAATAATAATAATAATAATAATAATAATAATAATAATAATAATAATAATAATAATAATAATAATAATAATAATAATAATAATAATAATAATAATAATAATAATAATAATAATAATAATAATAATAATAATAATAATAATAATAATAATAATAATAATAATAATAATAATAATAATAATAATAATAATAATAATAATAATAATAATAATAATAATAATAATAATAATAATAATAATAATAATAATAATAATAATACTCAAATGTTTTAAATATAATTATTTAAAAGAGAACAAATAGTTTAACATAAAGTATTAAATGTATTATTAATAAGTTAAAATAAATTATTAAAAGTTATATTTTAAAATAAAAGTAACTAATATAAGTAGATTTGTTAAAAGTGTTTAAAATTAAGAGAAACTCATAAATTAAATAAGCTACACTGAAACATTTTCTCTTATCATAGACTTAAATAACACATGGAATGTATTACAAACAACCCAGTTAACTATATTATTGATAAAAAAGTAGATTATAAAAATAATAAGCCTGTCTTGAGATATGAGATTTGAAAATATAAAAAAACCCAATCATTTAAATAATAATGGTGTTCTGAAATTCTTGTAACTAATATAAAAAGAGATCATGAAAATGTTGAAAATAAATTATTATAGGTGTTAAAAACAAGATCAAAAGAGTTAAAAATAGTCAAGCATTGATGGCTTACTTGTTGGCATAGCTGCCTTCCAAGCAGCTGGCCTGGGTTCACTTCCTGGTCAATGCATTTGCCATATGGGAAAAAAAGTGTTAAAAACAAGACTCAAAACCTATATATAGTCAATTTTTCTTGAAATTAATCAGTCTGAATTCTTGCTTTATTCAAGCTGCATTAAACCATCATTTGGATGCTGAAGTAGAAAACAGGAAAAACTGCCAACTTCCTGAAATCTAGCATGAATCATTGTGAATCTGACCAAGCTAAACCTCAAATTTCAATGATAAGAGATGTTAAAGGACATTATAGTAAATTGTAAAGAAAGGAATATGATTATAAATGGAATTAATTAATGAATGGCATTGTGGGAGAAGTATTAGGCTGCAAAAAATTCTCACAACAAATTATAGAGATTTTGGGTTTCAAACGTTTGTTACATAAATTTAAAAAAAACTTTTCATTAAATAGATTGTTATACCTAATGTATTAACCATTTTAAGTTTCAGTTTATGGCCTCTTAGTTTATATTTAACTGTAACAAACCATACTTTATTATGCATAGAGTGTTTCCATATCTTATTTAATTGATTGATTAAAGAGGAAGTCAATATTTTTTTTCTTAAAAAAAGTTAATAATTGTTGCTAAGCATCCATAAATACTCGAGATGCATTCAAGCAGTTGAAAAAAATTGTATCTGAAAAAAAAATTGTTTCATCTTGTCTTTATTATATATACACCTGGGTCTCGTTTTACGCGATAGATAGGTTCCTCAGAAAACACACGCAAATGAAATTGCACAAAAATAGACATAACTTACCTTGAAAAAGGGGGGATATGGACTGTGATTTTTCGAAAATCGCATAAAAGCAAAGCACCAACGTAAAATTACTTTAAAATTCGCGCAAAAAAAAAATAAGGAAATAAAATATGACTAATAAAAAATTTCAAATTTGAAAAAAATTGATGCAAGACAAACTTTTTTTAACTATAATATTTAATTTTATTCAAAATAATATATTTTTATGCATAATTTACAGTACAGTAATTTACATTTTTTATACACATTTTAATTATTATCGCTACTTGCCGATAAACAGGTTCATTTGCAAACTGGTAAAAAATCAGATTCTTCACAAGAGGAAATACAACTAGCGCCAACTTCACATCACATTAATTTCAGGTCACCTTAAGTAATTTTTAAATTGTTAATTACAATTAAAAACCAGATTTTAATTTTTAATTGTCAAATTTAATTGTGCCCCCTGCTATTACTCACCTTTTAAAAATAAACTTGTGGACACTAAATGATTAATAATTGATTATTTTCTTTTTTAAAAAGCAAAAACAGAATGTGATTTAAAATTCGAAATTAACACGCACAATGTTTGAACAAATTTACATTATAATCTTGTAAAATTTAACGTGTGTATACATAAAATGTGGAAATCATGATTTTAATTTCATTATTGCATAAAATCTTACTATTATAAAGCACTGAAAATATTAAAATTACTAAGATGAAAGTCGAATTCCAATAATGTGCTATTAATTTCAATATGACGTAAGTGCGTGAAATTTATTATTTAAAGTAATAGTGCATTATCAGAGTTTGACTTCTGAAGAAACATGAATTGTGTAACTTCAAAATCATGTTAAATAAATCCGCGTAAAACGAGACCCAGGTGTATATGATTTGTTAAAATTTTATCTCATTTTTTAATGTGAAATTGTCAGCAATATGTAGATTTAGATAAATAATCAGGATACAATATTCATTATACATATGAAAAAAATGCATGTGTGGAAAATATTTAATGTGAAATGGCCAAGTGTTAAATAATGAGTGCTAATATAATTAATAGCATTTTAAGTTAAAGGTTTATGTTGAAATTCAATCAAGTTTATTTGTAGATAAATTAACCCTCCTCTTGATTACAGTGAATTAGATTTTGCATAAAACTTATTACTCATGGATTTGATTTGTAAATTGGAGTTCAGATTTTAAAGGAGCCATCTCACTTAATTAGTTTGAGTTATCAAATTATAGATAGAATTTAAAAGGACCATGTCTATAATTAAGTTGAGCTATTATTAAAATGGGATTAGGACCTAAAATGACTACCCTCTAGAATTATTCTTGTAAGGAATATGCAATGATTAATATAATTTCATATTAAATGTATATGTGTGACTATGCTATGAAGCTAATGATATGAATAAATGTATTGAATATGTGGTGTCAGCCACACTAGGTTTATATCCAGGACGCATTAAGTTTCAGGGATCTACTCTATGAACAGGTATGCTTGATCATAGAACCATGTTGGCATTATAATATGTAATTGAAAGTTTCATGTTTAAAAATAATCAGAATAAACTTTGGAAACTTTTCAAATAAATAATACCATTTAGTTGGTATAAAAATGACTTATTAAAGCAATTTTTAGTATTAAGTTATAAATAATTATAAAGAAAATGGTCATAAATTATTATGACATAATCTATAATGTGAGTGTGATTAGGGTGAAATAACATTTTATCTTGTCTGACAATAATGACACTTTGTAAATGAAATATTGTTTTATTATGTAGGTGAATTTCTTCATATGTAATAGTGTCTGGTCTGCATATTTATTCCATGTCCATTTCAGTGGGAATAGCTTATGTTCTAGATGATCCAGCCAGATATTGCAAATATTGGTGTGTAGTGGTCATCATCATTGCACATTACAGAAAATATTTTGAATTTTATTAACATATATAAATCAAGAATACATGTCCATATATTGCCTGATATATAATGTCAGATGGCACCAAATCAATTAAATAAAATTGAAATAAATTTAAACATACATAAGCTGACCATGACAAGATGTTTTACCATATCTTATTTAAAGGCTAAGATATGGACAATTTAAATAGATGAATGATATAGAGACTAAAAATTAAATAAAGTATAGTGAAATGCAAATTGATAATAAGGAGGGATTGAAAATGATATGGGTGAGAGAGAAAACATCTTATTATCATTAAAAAAATAAAGCATAAAGTGAAGATGGATTAGATATATTTCTAAAACAACTGATAATAGATGGGCAATTTATGGTCTTCAAATGGATTTCATGTTATTGAAACTGGATTATATTTGGAAAGATCTTTATCCCATGGATTAATAATAGTTGAAAAACATGGTGAAGATAATATGAAAATGCTTCTTCCTGAAAAATTGGATATTGTCTTTCATTATAAGTAAAGCCAACAGAACAAAATTCAACTTGATATTGTTTAATCATCATCATATATAAAATACTCTTTGGGATTTTACTAATTAAAATAGAAGTACTGAAATATGCAATAAAATCTTTGACAGTAGAGTGATATCTATAAATTGCAGGTACAAAAAAGACCCACTAAGAGTGCATTATCTCAACAAAAAGCTTACAGCTGTTTGATGAGTTTTTGATTTTTTTTAGATTTTCTTTCTTTGTATTACCATCTTGATAATGGTAGCCATTTATTGAAATATCAACAAAAAGCTTGTTATTTTAAAACATGTTAAACTTACTTGGCAACTTTACCTTGTTAAGTAATGAATAAAATAACTAAATAATTTTATTGCTGGAAATATTTCAAAAACTTGAGCTGCAGAAACAATAGAATTAGAATGATCACAGGACATTCTTTTCTACAGTGTGTCATTTTAACACTGCACTAATTCATGTAGAGTGGTGAATGCATTATAAATCATTAATGCCGATAAATAATTAATTTTTATACAGATCAGATAATAATACCAGTTTAAGATATAACTTAAAAATTTTCCTCATATATAAATCGTGATAAACAGAGCAGCCAAAAATTAAAAAAAATATTAATCACAACGAACAATTTTTCATATTGGAACTGAACGGTTATATGTCACCATGAATCTGATATACTGTATCGATAGCACTTGGTAAATTAATCGTTGTGATTAATATTTTTTTGAATTTTTGGCTGGGCTTTGTTTATCACGATTTATACGACAAGAATAATTTTCATTATCTGACAGAGTTTTTTGTATTATTTAGATATAACTTAATTATATTTTTACTGAGACATCTATGTGGGAACATTAATTGTTTATTCTGTTTACATTTAAAATTGCGAAAGTGAATGATTTGTAAGTAATGTTTTATTTTTAAATCTATACAAAAACAATAATTCACTATGTTAGTAAAACAGTTTTTTAATAGCCCATTTCATAGCCAAAGGCTGCGCTATGTTTTCCAATTTCTACGAGCAAGGCTTCAAAGCGACTTCATTTCTTTTTATTTTCTAATTAAAAATATCTAGATAAATATTAGATGCTAGAAAAGTTAACTATAGGCGAGATATTTAAAAAAAAACAAAAACTGCAATCTCTTTGGAATTTGAAAATATTTCTGCGTTTTAGATGCCCTGCATCAAAATTCAAGTTGTAGGAGATACCCATTACGTCATAGTTTTTGTATACATTTTAAGTAGTTTCTAAATACCCTGTCCTTTTTCTTTATATAAAAAAAATTACAACAATAAAAATATATAACTATCAAAAATTATGACGTATAACTTTTAATAATTAAAAAAAAAGATTTGATAAGAGTTGTGACATTATAATCATTTATATTTCATAAAATGTTGACTAAACGCTGGGTAGTTCAATCGCGTACTCTACATGAGGGCAATAATGTAGATTATATAATTTTTCACATTTATCAAAATCTTCTCAGTATCAACAAAGTAATCGGTATTTTATCTACGGTTATTATTTTTTTGCTCTGCAGAAATATTGTTTACGTTGCCGTTGAATTGCTCTACCCAGCATTTGAAACGTTCGCCGCATTGGAAAATTGGAATCGAGAACAGCAAGTAAAATGGTTAATGTACTGGATTGTTTTTGCGTGCTTAAACATGATGGAAGTGATTTTTGACAAGTTGGTTCCGTTTTACGCCTTTTTCAAATGTGTTGTGCTAGTGTGGTGTTTCCTTCCTTTCCAGCCAAATGGTGCCAAAACTATTTTCTTCATATTCTTACGTCCTCTGTTTTCAATATATATTAATCGTTGGACAGACTTTATACAATCATTGTCAGAATACATAAATCTTCGTGGAACCATTCAAGGATGTAAAGGTGACAAAAATCCACAACGCTATTCTATTTCATTACCCGATTGATGCTGAATCATACTACCATTACAAGAACCATATTTATAAATTTACTATTTGTTCATTTTTAAAATCAAACGTTTTATTTTTTAAGTAAATCACAAAGCATAAACGATAAGTTTAAAATGTCATTAAAATATGATTAATGCGAGACTATTAAAGTGTATATTTGTTTTCTTTATGAAAAAAAAAATTAAGCTAAAAGCACCTCATGTTTGAACCCTGAGACCGTTATAAATATATATCATATTTAGAACATAATTATACAATGCAATATAATGTTTCCATTTTGATCCACTTTAGCTATTCATCATTTCAGCAATTTTTTTTATTTCATCGATTCATCTTACACATGGATTCATTTTAGGTTTTATTACAATATCTGAAGATTAAGTTTAAGCATTCACTTTCTTATTTATCATGTTTTAACAACATGTTCAATCGTTCCGTTTTAACTTTTTAATACTTTCAGTGATGACCTCTGATAACTTATTGTTCTTTCTTTCTTTCTTTCTTTCTTTCTTTCTTTCTTTCTTTCTTTCTTTCTTTCTTTCTTATTTCCATAGTTGTCTTTACTTTTTTAGTATAAATGTTTAAATCTCCAATTCAAATAAAAATGATTATAAAACATAGTAATTTAAAACTTTTCTCTATAAATACATAGATATAATTTCCGTCAGTATGAAGTTATTTCTATCTAAAGCATTTCATCCATGATTAATTCTTTCATTTAGATTCTTTATCGTTTTCATTTACATTAATCTGACCAAAATAGTTGTAAATTGTTCGCTTCATTTAATTTTCTCTACTCTCACTCTTCGTTTTCAGGTTTGCAAAAAGTCATTAAGTATTGTGAAGTGTTGGTGACCCGGGGTTCACCTCCCGGTCAACGCTTTGACACATAAAAAAAAGTCATTAAATATTACTTTATCACTATAGCATTTACTTTTAATTTTATTTTTTCTTTCATCTGATAGTTCTTAGATGTGAACAAAATATGATTTATTTTTATATCATATATTGCATATTAATGCTCAAAATAATTTGAAATCTATTTAAAATAATTAGGAGATATGAAATGATTTATTAATGTTGTTTTCCATTGTTAATTATCTTAATTCAACTAAATCATCCAATAACAGCTCCTGCATTTTGATAAATAGTCCTCAGATCTCTATAAATAGTCCTCAGATTTCTATACCATGAAATTCCTAAATGGATCAAAATTATGTTTTTTTTTGTAATGTACTAATATAATGAAGTCTGGTAACTCGCTTTTCTTTTTATAAATTCGTTAATAATTGGATGTAACTGAATTATAACTACTTTTAATCCAGATATTTTCTTGGGTATGTCCAGTATAAAAAAGTACTAGATCAATGTTCTCAGTCATTTAATATTAATATAATCTGTTCTTTATTACATTTTACAATGCTTTTTTACAACCCAGTATTGATATACATGAACATATAACTTTAAATCTTATATATATATATATTGTAATGGGAGAAAGATCTTTGAGATTCGCATATACTGACCCCGGGGGCGCCACTAGTCCGAAAATAGGAACTAGACATTTATTTTAGGGTGAACAGGATATGCGAATCAAAAGGCACCAAACTACACTCAGGGAGGAACAAGATATCTTAAATATTATTTAGACAGCTGAGAAATCAAAGCACAAAGACAAACGTCAGCCAAGTAAATTTAAACAATTTATTAATTTTATAAGTTAGACAATATAGTAAAGACATCTAGCCACGAATATAAAAGTGACTTATGTTAACATACGTATATTTACCAGAGAGTGCACAAGAGTACGACAAACATGAAGGCATTAAACATTTTGGCAATAAAATTCTCTCACTTAAAATATAAGAAATGGTTAGGATAATGTCTTCTTGCTGGCCAGTTGTAAAATCAGAAAAACAAACAACAACCCTAGCTTCCTGAATCAGGGATAATAAAACAGTTACTGTCCCGTTGGAAATCAACAAAACCAGCGTGGATGTCCGAGCAGTAATATTCTAATTACTGTCATTAAAGCGCTGCAGGACTGCTGCGCATAATACTACATTCAAAGTAAACATGGTTGATCTCACCTACAAGACAGCAGCAGATATTTGATTATGATCTTACATAATCCAGAAAGAAATAGACTATTTTCAGACAACCCGAAGAAATAACTTGACAAATAGCCAGCAAAAAGATTTTGTTGTTTGCACAAACAGCGCAAACGAAACATGTTTAAAGATTCTTTATTGTACAACTAAGGGCAGGTAAATAAATAAAGATTATGAAAACTGCCAATGGGTTTTGTAATAGTTATGAAATAATCAGGTATATATTAAACATATAAAATACAATCACCTTATGCACCCCCTGATAAACGAAAATTGCAAACAAACTTGGAATCTTAAAACCAAGATTCCAAGACACACTTTAAATACTAGAAAAGAGTACATACAGATAATAAATAATTAAAAAAACAATTAATACCATTTAAAAACATATTTATCATTAGATTGAGCAGAGATTTAATTAAACGCAATTTATTTACCCTGGCTAGAATAGGAAAAAGTTTAGCTTACGGTAAGGCAGAGTCCTAGTGATTTAGTGACAAGTGCACACTTTTGATAATAGTTCATCTTTCAGGTCCTTTGACAGCAGCAAGATAGAGGTAGTTTTTATTTTAGAGGTTCATGGCATGACTGAAGAAGAGCTGGTAGGCGTGGGTCTGTCCTTTGTTTAAATTAGCCAGACATTCTAATGATGGCAAAACTCACAGCGGTGGATTTTGACATCTTGCACAGCAACGAAGTTTGTCAATAATTATTTCTGTTTTTAGCAGGTAATTCTATGTCCAAACAGCTACTCAAAACCATCTGACTCTTAGCAGGCAATAATCCAAGTGTGTGTCTAATAATGAATCCATCTCTCTCTCTAAAAATTGGTGGGCTATCCTTGCCTTGCTACATTTCCCACGCAAAACTTTCACTAGTGTCCATTCTATATTCCAGGCAGGGCAAATATTAATTTCCCGCTCAATCTAATTTAAGACTTCCAACCAGGGATAATTGAAACAAAAACGACAATTACAAAACTAAATCTCCGCTTTTTTTTTAGAATTAACTTTAAAAATATGACTAAAATAAAAGCAACAGGAATATATAATTAGCAAGCTTGTCTGTTTTTAATCAAATTGATTAAAACAGGCGGTGAAAGTAAACTATTTTACAATCAATTTTATAAACATTAAATAATCTATTTTAAAATACAAATGTGTATGTGTTTTAAATAATAATAAAAAAATTGAGCATTAGACATTTAATGAAAATGAAGTTGTTTTCCCTTTTTAATTTTAGTAATAAAACCATTGAATCAGAAATCAATCTGGCTCAATATATATATATGATCACAAAAGGAGCTCTACTGACGAAAGCCAATTAGCGTGAAACCATGGTTTAAAGGTTGGGGACAATTTGAAAGAGATATTGAATTTTCGATTCTCTCTCAGCATTTTTTGTAAAACAAGCTTGAGTGGGCTATTGGTAGAGCTCCATCTGTGATCATAAAATGCAAGCTATAGGCAGGTTAAAAATTTTTTTTAACTTGTTTTTGTTTATCATATATATATATTATATTTAATGTTTTCATATATATATATATATATTATATTATATTTAAGGCTGTAGAAAGGAGTTTGCTATTAACTGAAAGGAGACCCTTTGATTCCTCTTGGAGGCCTTAAAGGAACCGAGCAGGGCAAATTCCTAATGTCCACTCCATACGTTCTTGTCGTTGTAGCTGTTATTACTATGTGATTATTCATATAGTATACGAACATGGATGGGCTGCTCACCAACACGCATTAGCCAGCGTGGTGAGTTTATTGGCTTTTTACCTCTGAATTTAAGATCAAGAAACACCATGGTCTTTCTTCTCAGTGCCTGATAAGGCAGAATGAATGTTTGTGTAAATGATAAATATTTTTCCAATACATATATACAATTATGACAGACAAAAATAAAGCATGGCCCTTATTCCCAGGAGGCTGTAAAGTCACCAACCAAGGCAGCAGTTGGTGGCCAAAGGCGGAGGGTGCTAAGAATCTCCTGATTGTGGACCCAGGCTGCCATTTGATGACGACTTTTTATTTAGGTACTTACAACTGCAGATCACTTTCAAGTGAAGGAAGATTGCAAGAATTAGAAGAAGAACTCTCTTATATTAAATGGGACATTATTGGACTTTGTGAAGTTAGAAGAAAAGGTGAAGAGACAATTGATTTAAAAAGTGGACATATACTCTATTATAAAGGCACAAATATTGGAAATACAAGTGGAGTAGGATTCATTATAAATAAAAAGTGGAAGAACAATATTGTGGAGATTGATGGTGTATCGGACAGAGTTGCAAGATTAGTTATACAACTTAATAGCATATACCAAATGCAGATAATTCAGGTTTATGCCCCAACAAGTTCTCATAGTGATGAAGTAGTAGAAGATTTTTATATGGATGTACAAAAGGCTTTTGATCAGAGTAAACAACATTTTAAAATTGTTATGGGAGACTTTAATGCTAGAATTGGTAGACAAATGAAAGATGAAATTGCTGTAGGTAGTTTTGGTTATGGTAATAGAAATGAGAGAGGACATAGACTTGTGGAGTTTGCAGAAAAAGAAAAACTTTATATTATGAATTCATTTTTTGAGAAAAATGTTAAAAGGAAATGGACATGGAAGCATCCAAATGAAGGTACAGCAGAATTGGATTATATTTTGACTAACAGGAAATACATATTTCAAGATTGTAATGTTCTTAATAAATTTAACACAGGAAGTGATCATCGATTAGTAAGGTGTAAATTACATGTTAATGTAAAACTAGAGAGACAAAAATTATTAAGAAAAACAATATTTACAGTTGATATTCCTAATCTTCAGAAACATTCTAATGAATTTAAATTAGAACTTACAAATAGGTTTCAAGTGTTAGGAGATTTTGAACATGATTCAGATTTGAATGAAATTAATATGAAAATAACTGATACACTTTTAAAAACTGCAACAAAGATAGCTGGTAGAAAAAAGCAGCAATTGACTAATAAAATTTCTACTGAGACTAGAGAATTTATGAAGAAAAGAAGGAATATGAAGATATACAAAAATGATGTATTAAAAAGAATTGAATATCTCGAATTTTGTAAAATGGTATGGAAAAGAGTTGAAAATGATATAAGAAATTATAACTGTGAAATAGCAAGGAAAGCTGTAGAAGAAAATAAAAGTCTCAAGAATGTTAAACAACATTTTGGTATTGGTAGAAAATTTATATCTGCAATAAGAAAAAAAGATGGAATTATTACTAAAAAGAGAGATGACATCATGAAGTTGGTAGAAGATTTTTATCAAGAATTATATAGTAATAAAGAACAAGTACCTCCTATATCTATTACATCTTCCGAATTGCCCAGAATTTTAAATGAAGAAGTGAGACATGCAATTAAATGTATGAAGAAAGGAAAGGCTCCAGGAAATGATGGAATTATAATTGATATATTAAAAGAAGCAGGTGAAGAAATAGAAACAATTTTAGCAAAGTTATATACCAAATGTCTAAATGATAAAGATGTACCGGAAGATTGGAAGAATGCAGTAATAATATTAATATTTAAAAAAGGTGATAAAGAAGATATTAGAAATTACAGACCTATCAGCCTTTTATCAGTTTTATATAAAATTTTTACCAAGATAATTACAACTCGTCTACAGAGAATTTTGGATTTCCACCAACCAAGAGAACAAGCTGGATTTAAAAGTGGTTTTAGTACAATAGATCATATCCAGGTATTGAGAGAAGTCATAGAAAGGACAAATGAATATGAGTTGTCATTATGTTTTGGATTTGTAGATTATGAAAAGGCATTCGATTCTATACACATTTCTTCAGTGATTAAAGCATTGGATCATCAAGGTATAGATCCAGGATATTGTCATATTTTAAAGAATATTTATAAAAATGCAACAGCAACAATTAGATTACATAATGATACTGGAAAAATCAACATTGAGAAAGGTGTAAGACAAGGTGACTCCATATCTCCAAAACTTTTTACAGCAGTGCTGCAAGAAGTATTTTGTGGATTAAAATGGGAAACTAAAGGAATGAAAGTAAATGGAGAGTATTTAAGTCATTTAGATTTTGCAGATGATATAGTTGTCTTTGCAAATAATGCTTCAGAGCTGCAGGAAATGTTACAGGAGTTAGCAGATGAAAGTAGAAAAGTAGGACTAAAGATAAATGTTAAAAAGACTAAAGTAATGTTTAATCGATTTGCTCAAAATATGAAAATAAAGATTGATTATGAAGAATTAGAAAAAGTTAACAGTTACAAATACCTTGGTCATATTATTAATACAGATGGAAACATAATGGAGGAAATTAATCATAGAATTAAACTTGGTTGGAGTGCTTTTGGTAGAAATAACTTGATACTAAAAGGAAATATGCCTATGTGTTTGAAAAGAATGTTTTTTAACAAATGTGTTTTACCAGTTCTTACTTATGGATCTGAGACTTGGACACTTAATAGAAGAGCAATACAGAGACTTCAGACCACTCAAAGGAGTATGGAGAGATGTATGTTGGGAGTAACAAGAAGACATCGAAAACGCAATGTATGGGTAAGACAACAAACAGGTGTTACTGACCTTATTGAAAAAATTAAAAGATTGAAATGGAGTTGGGCTGGACATATTGCTAGAAGAAATGATAATAGATGGACAATTGAAATTTTAAACTGGATTCCAAGAGATTGTAAAAGACCCAGAAAGAGACCACATGTGAGATGGATGGATGAAATAAGAAAATGTGCAGGGGTGTTGTGGAAAAGAGAAGCTAAAGATCGGAGAAGATGGATTAAACTTGGACCTTCAGCCTGCAGTGGATTGATAATGGTTGATGATGATGATGATGATTATATTTAAGCTTTTCATGGTTGTAAGATGTAGATAAATTATAACATTTTGGGCTGTACAGTGTATTATTTCCCATTAAACACCGATATTTCAACTAGCATCTGCCATTATCAAGCTTATCTTTTGAAAGAAAACTTGTTAGATCTTAAATAATAACGTGACTGTGTGTGAGCCTCATGTTGTGAATGCTGAACTACTTCAAGTTGAATCTCATTTCCATCTCGCACGCAGTCATGCTATTATTTAAGATCTAATGAGTTTTCTTTCAAAAATTAACCTTGATAATGGCGGATGCTAGTCTGTCATCTCCAAATATCTGTGTTTAATGGAAAATAATACACGGTATGACACAAAAAGTTATAATTTATATATATCACTAGATGGAGCTTACCAATAGTTCTAAACAAGCTTTATTCTTATAAGTGCCGAAAGAGAAAGAATTCAAAATCTCTATCATTAAGACCCTATCTCCAGACCAATTGTTTTTGAGCTTATGGCTCACCTCAGTGGAGGGCTTGGTCTCTAGAAAGTAGATCTAAAATACTAACTCAAAATTCAGCACTTATAAAATACGTTACTATCAATTTGAAAACCTGAACTTTTCAGACACGTAAATGTCTTCAAATCCAGCTTTGCAAACTAGATAGCTATATGGGTCTGAATTCATCTCAGTTTCACCATATACTAATAGACTCTGCAATATAGCATCACAAAAACCATCAAAGGTACACTTATAATAATTAATAAAACAAGTTATAAATTTCATGAATTGCTTTTAAGCTTGCATTTAAATGATCACTAGATAGGGCTTACCAATAGCTCTAAACAAGCTTTATTTTTATAAGTACCAAAAGAGAAAGAATTTAAAATCTCTATTGTTAAGACCCTATCTCCAGACCAATTGGTTTCGAGCTTATGGCTCACCTCAGTGGAGGGCTGGGTCTCTAGAAACTACATCTAAAATACTAACTCAAAAGTCAGCACTTATAAAACATGTTTCTATCAATTTGAAAGTCTAAACTTTTGGGATATGTAAATGTTTTTAAATCCAGATTTGCAACCAAGATAGCTATATGGGTCTGAATTCAGCTCAGTTTCACCATTTAATGACTTGTTATCCAGATATACTAACATCTTACAATTTTTGTGGTGAATAATGAAATTGTCTTACATAGCACAGTGCTTTATGGATGGCCCTATAAGCAGCATGGAGAGTAATGTAGTCATCTCTTCAATGGGATGCCCTTGTAGACTTCTTTTAATTCAAATAAGTTACATAGATAAATAAATGTTGATAATATGTTCCTACTTATGTATTTATGCTTATATACTTTTTAATATATATTATTACTGATAATACTTATAAAGATGTATGTTTGCATGTTCCTTCTTCTCATTCAGTCAATATTAATGGCACATTGGCATCAGACAAAAACATTTTTCAACTTTCTATAAAGTCTATTTTTATATCGTTTACTTGAACCAATCCTGCCTAATAGGATAGGGGTGGCTATGGTTATTAAAGGGCCAATGTCACCAAAATGTATTGATACTGAACTGAGTTCAGACCTATATGACTACATAAGCTAATGAGCTTGGATTGAAAATATTACAGTGTTTCAATTTAAGACTTATAGTTTTATAGATAAGTAGAGATAAAAGATGGTTGCTGGATGGTTACATTAGATCCTAAGATCTAGGTGCAGTGCTCTCAGATCCAAGGCTCCTCATTGATGAAGGCAACATGCCAGAAAACTAGTCTGTGAATATTGAATGAGTAGGCACTAGATGGAGATTTTATGCACAAGGTTTCTGGCATCCATTTATTACTCTGGCTTGCACTGAGTGGCAATAAGTATAGAGAGTTTTGTCTGTTTTAAAAATTAGTAATGTATAATGCATGTTAAAGATTTTTCACAATGTGAAGATTCTTCATAATGTAATCACATGTTAACCCTGGAACTTTTATATTGTTTTTCTATAACTGCACTACACATAAAATATTTGTTGCAAATGCAACATAAGTTTAAATAAAGACATTTGAAACATAAGTTATTATTATTATTACTGTTGCTAAAATACATTTTAAAATTGATCTGTTTAAATGTAATATAAAACCTAAATCAATTTAACCTTTAATATATATTTTTAAAAACGGATTTCTAACTTTTATAACCTATTTCTAATTCCAAAATTGTCATTTGAAATATTTATTCAGAAATTTCAGGAATTCTAATTTTAAGGTAGATTCAACACTTAAATAAGTTGGGAGATGAGATCACATTAATTTATCTCAGGTTTTTTAAATGTAAGATATAAAGAAGTAAATAATTTCTTTAGTTATTTTTATCATCATTATTTATCAGTGTTAATATATTCTCTATAAATAAGTTTACAATAAACTTTATTACTATATATATTTTTTTATATAGTTTATTAGCGTTTTCATCAAAAAGTGTTTTTAGTTCTGAAAATATTATGTCCGTTCACATACATTGTTTTTCTATTTCAAAACAATTACATTTTATTTGTTCTAAATTAGCATTCTTTGGAGATGAACATACGGGACTTTTATTAAAAGTCAGAATTTATATTTGAAATGCCAATATTTAACGATGGGTATCTGCATGTAAAATAATATACATCTGTTGTTTATTAATACTCAAACTTTTTTTATTATGTAGTTAGAAGTAGTTGTAATACGATACAGTGTATTTACTTATAAGCATTTTTTATATTTGATGTGGTTAATCAGAGAGAACCAGCTTCTAAATTTAGGCAAATTGAAAAGTGATTATTCAAGTGTTTGATGTCATACTCACCATTAAATAAAATATAAAATCAATATGTTTTCTGTTGAAGAACGTTGACATTGGTCCTGAGAATTAAAGTGGAAGTTGAGCTTGGGAGATGGCCAGTTACAGGGCTCATTGAACCCACAAATTTATCTGAATGTTCTATCCCAATTGCATCAGTCATCAAACAACATAGTAATTTGCAGAGTGCAGGTAATTATCATGGTAAAATTAGTAAAAAAATTGAAAATTGATAACTATTCATCACCATCAGTCAAACAGATCTTAGCTGTATTGTCAAGCAAAAGAGTCTTTACAGAAGTCAATGTGAGTCTTGCTAACTTGCAACCATCAATTGATCTACAATCTGATAAACATCACATGATCACCACTTCTTATGCTTGCTTATAACTGTTATTAAAACAGGAAAAACTCACTATATGCATTGCCACATACTGCAAGCTAGAGTAATCAATGGATGCAAGAAGGCTCATGCATAAAATCCCCATCTAGTGCCTACTCATCCAAATAGATGGGGATTTTATCCACAAGCCTTCTTGCATCCATTGATTACACTAGCTTGCCATGTTTGGCAATATGTATAGTGTGTTTTGCCCATTTTGATGTACAATCTGCAAATGTATCATCAATAATCATCAATAAATATTTATTCAAGATTAACCAATTATTGTTTAGAATATTGGTTGCCCCAGAAATATTCAAATGAGTTGTTGCTTCTGGAATACATGGAAGGAATCCTTCAATATTTTGATGTTCAATTCATGGCTATAATACCAGAACAGTTTTAGGTTTCCACTGTGGACCTTTTAGTCAAAATTACTGCATCAGATATTAAGACAGATCTAGAAATATACATTTCTGAAGCTAAAGAACTTGAATTTCTGGGTTACTATATAAATGCCAATGATATCCATCCAACAGAGAAAAAGTTTAAGTGGCAAAGATTTGCAGGTTTTTCTATTCCTCATCAATTATTATGAGTTTTTTATATCATAAAACAGTTGATCCATTAACAAAAAGAATAAAATTTTTCTGAGACTCATCAATTATTATGACAGCTGTCTATAACACACAAACAGGCTGCTGAATCACTATAAACACTGATGGATGAAAGTGTAGTCTGAAAGGGAAATAGTAAGCATGACAGAGTATTAAAAACCTGAAATACCTGATACTGGATTTAATAGTATTAGCACATACTGGTGGAAAGAGGGCCATGTCCCATAGAAATGATGGTGTGACCCAATCCCTCATTGCATTCACATTAAAGTGTCTACCAATGTAAAAAAATGCTATACTCAGATTGACAGTAATAGTATTAGCACATACTGGTGGAAAGAGGGCCATGTCCCATAGAAATGATGGTGTGACCCAATCCCTCATTGCATTCACATTAAAGTGTCTACCCAGGAAGATGCTATACACAGATTGACAGACAGACTGTAGCCTTGTTTGCTGGTATTAAGAAATTTTATAATAGACTGATCATAGACTATTATTGAGAATTTTCACATCTAAAAAGCTTAAATAAAAACGTATAAAAATAAACAATTATAGGATATTGAAATAAATAATACAAATAATTAAATAAATAATGCACCATTCCATGAAATACTAGAAAAGGCAAATTAATTGTTAGCTTTAAGTACAACTCATATATTATAATTCAAAATATTCTCCATCAGTTATTTGTAAAATATGAAAAATCTGTAGTTGTGCTGAAGAAAATTAACCTCTGATTATGCCCTGTTTTCTCACTATTTTTGCTAACTCTTGTATGCAGTGAGAGGTTTATAACAATTACAAAATGATCACATGATCAGAGATTTTTTTGCCCACATAATATGTATATATTTATATTAATATCTTAATAGTCATATTTTGTTTAAAATTTGAAGTTAATATAGTGATTAAATAAGTTATGTTTTAAAATAGAGAACCATATCTAATTACTAATTCCTTATGAAATTTTACTTTTATAAATAAAAAAATATTTTTTAACCACCATTTATTAAATTTTGGATAAATTTTACACTTCAGACAGTCTATAAAAATGAAGGAATTATTGTCTGACTAAAACATTCAGAGACTTGCTCAACACAATCAAAAACATTCTCTTTTTAAAGAATGGCTATTAAAATGAGAAATTATTTGGGGATGAAGTTAACTGTTTTAAAATATTTTTAATTTTAAAAGAAAAAAGAAGTTATCTAAATTTAACAGAATAAAAAATAAATATGATGGTTATTTTTTAAAAATATTAAAATAATATTTGCAATTAAAAAAACTGTGTGAAAAAATATTATATCCTAATGTGTTTCATCAATATAAAAGTAGTTGATTCATAAGGATCACAAGAATTATGATAACATTGATTTAAAAACAAAGAAAATGGATACAAAATGCCACTAAGTATATTTATAATTGTCAAACATTGGTGGTCGAGAGGTCAGCGACAACTGCTTTACAAGCAGTTGTCCCAAGTTAGCGGGTTCGCTTCCCAGCTGATGCTATGACACATGAAAAAAAAAGTATATTTATGATTTTTATAAATAATATGGTAAAATATTCAATTGTAACACTAACTAGAAAAAATATTCAAATAACTATCATTTCTATATTTTGATTAAACAACCCAGTTCATCTACACAACCATTTATTTTTAATTGCTTAAGAAGAATTAATAATTATTAAGTAATTACAAGTAAATGGATGTATTGCAGTGGATGATTTTATTGATGTCAGTAAAAAAATCCTTTATAAATATATACAATGGGGCCATGAACTACAATATATCTAACTATATGACTTCAATTATATGTTATCAAAGGCCAAAATGTAAACAAACAAACAAAAATGTAAACAAATTTAGAAATAAACATGAAAATTTGCAAATTTTTTGGGATTCGGCAGCATTTTTTCTTCTTTGAATGCCATTTGCGATTATATATATTGATAAAATTTCTTCAGTTTATGTTAGAGACACATATATTTTACTCTTCCTTTATTAATGTTTCCAAATTTGATGTGTTGTATTTTGCACAATAAAATATGTTTTGAGTGTAAAACTGAAAGGTTTTACAAAATTTTATAATGTACTATAAGTTGAAGCTAATACATTTTTCTTTTTGTTCTCCCTTTTTTTATGTATTGATTTTTATATTTACATATCATACCATTTTCAAACTTCTTATACACTTAACAATACTAATTTTTTTACACCAAAAGTTTACTCTTACAGTTTCGACTGCTTCACAGTCATCATCAGAACTACAATATCCAAATATGTAATCATACAATTAATACATTATATTTATATACATAATCAAAAACATACATATTAACCTGACCATTGCAAATAATCATTTTCCATTATTTCCCATATGTCATAGCATCAGCCAGGAAGAGAACCCACTAACCTGGGACAACTGCTTGTAAAGCAGCTGTCGCTGACCTCTCGACCACCAATGCTTGCCTAATCATTTTCCATTTTATTATTGTACTCTTAACTAATTTTATTTTTTAATTTATAACTATTTTATTATTAAATTATTTTTAAACTATTTATTATAATTTTAAAACTTTAATCTTTAAACTCTACTATTTAACCTATCATTTTTTAATTATTTTTTTTCATATATTTTCTTAATAACTTCTCAAATTTCTTTATTTTCTTATTTATTTTTAACTATCAATTTTTTTACATTATAAATTACCTCTTTTGATTACATTACTAAATACTTCCGTTTTTAAAATCCTATCTTCAAAAACCAACTAACAAGTATAAGAATTTTTGAAAATTTGTCAGTTGGTTTTTGGAAATAGGGTTATAAATATGTAAGTATTTAGTAATGTAATTAGAAAAGATAATTTACAATGTAAATAAGTTAATAATTAAGAATATATAAAAAAATAGAGAAAGACTAGAAGTAATATAAGTAAAAAATTAATAATAAAATGATAGATTAAATAGCAGAGTTTAAAGATTAAAGTTTTAAAATTATAATAAATAGTTT
The DNA here is from genome assembly GCA_028023455.1 of Epiperipatus broadwayi. NCBI lineage: Eukaryota > Metazoa > Onychophora > Udeonychophora > Euonychophora > Peripatidae > Epiperipatus > Epiperipatus broadwayi. The sequence continues at coordinate 5,528,643 of JAQFVV010006233.1, forward strand.
TAGAATAATGTAATATAATATAAATAAAAAACTAAAGTTAGTTAAGAATAGAATAATAACATGGAAAATGATTATTATAACTGTCAGGTTAAGATGAATGTTTTTGATTATGTACATAAATATAATGTATTAATTGTATAATTATATATATGTAATTAAAAAACAAGTCACAAATTGTGGAACTTGCTTTTAAGCTTGTGCTAAAATGTTCACTAAATGGAGCTTACCACTAGCTCCAAACAAGCTTTAATTATAACTGCCTAAAAAAAGAATTTAAAATCTCTATTGTAAAAATCCTCATCTCCAGACCAATTGGTTTCAAGTTTAATCGTCCACCTCAATAAAAAATTAAGATTTCTGATATATATATATATATATATATATATATATATGATCACTAGATGGAGCTTTACCAATATCCCACTATCAAGCTTTGTTTACACAAATGCTGAGAGAGATAGAATTCAATATCTCTTTCAAATTGTCTCCAACCTTTAAACCATGGTTTCAAGCTAGTTAGCTTACGTCAGTAAAGGGTAGGAAGACTATAAACTAAATCTAAACACTAACTCTACTAATCAGCATTTATGAAACACTTTTCTATCTTCTTGAAAGCATGAATTTTTCAGATACGTAAATATTTTCAAATCTAGTCAAACAAACTAGATAGCTATATGGGACTGAATTCAGTTCAGTTTCACCATATAGTAAAAACCTCTGCAATCTATATCATTGCGAAACATTCAAGAGTACATTTATGATAAACAAAACAAGTTATAAATTTCAAAACTTGCTATAGCTTGCATTTTATGATCACTAGATGGAGCTTTACTAATATCCCACTATCAACCTTTGTTTACACAAACACTTTCAAGCTGATAGAAAAGTGTTTCATAAATGCTGATTAGTAGAGTTGGTGTTTAGATATAGTTTCTAGTCTTCCTACTCTTTACTGATGTGAGCCAACTAGCTTGAAACCATGGTTTAAAGGTTAGAGACAATTTGAAAGAGATATTGAATTCTATCACTCTCAGCATTTGTGTAAACAAAGCTTGATAGTGGGCTATTGTTAAAGCTCCATCAAGTGATCATAAACAGTGAAATTTATAATTTGTTTTGTTTATCAAATGTACCCTTGAAGGTTTTTGCAATAATATAGATTGCAGAGGCTTTTACTATATGGTGAAACTGAACTGAATTTAGACCCATATAGCTATCTAGTTTGTTTGACTGGATTTGAAGATATTTACATATCTGAAAAATTCATGCTTTCAAGCTGATAGAAAAGTGTTTCATAAATGCTGATTAGTAGAGTTGGTGTTTATATCTAGTTTCTAGTCTTCTTACCCTTTACTGATGTGAGCCAACTAGCCTGAAACCATGGTTTAAAGGTTGGAGTCAATTTGAAAGAGATATTGAATTCTATCTCTCTCAGCATTTGTGTAAACAAAGCTTGATAGTGGGCTATTGATAAAGCTCCATCTAGTGATCATAAAATGCAAGCTATAGCAAGTTACGAAATTTATAACGTTTTGTTTATCATATATATATATGGATATAATTGCACTGATGATGGCTGCAGGACAGTCGAAATGGTAAGAGTAAAGTTTTGTGTTAGGTGTATAAGAAGTTTGAAAATGATATAAGTTGAAACTGTTTTAAAAACAGAAAAACAGTTAAAAAGAGTATAATTTTTTGATAAAAATATTATTATGTTTTTATATGAGAAAACAGCTATTAAAGAAAAGAATATTGCTTAGAATGTATTAAATAGCTACAAAAGTCTGACATTTTGCTATTTTATTTTAAAAAATAAAAACAGGGTAGTTAGTTTTTCTATCTTATTCTTATTGCTTAAGTAAATGCATGCGTGAACAACACTGGATAAAATATATAGAAATGTATTATTTTTTAAATTGTATTTATACTATAATCTTGATTTATATTACTGTTATACATATAAAAAGACATTCATGTAGATATAAACATGTTGAAAAAAATTGTACATTTGCAGATCAATAAATAATATTTATTCTATTGTAATCGCTATATCAACTAAATGTAAGATACAATACACTATATATATAAGACATATTTTGTGGGTTTATCCATGTTAAAAAAATTAAATATTGATATACTGATGTTTCGACTTGATCACACAAGTCATCTACTTGGTGATAAAATGTAGAAAGATGGCTGTAGAGGCGCTACAATCACTGATTTGAAAAAAAAAGTTAATGTTCCACCAATAGCAAAAATGTTAAATTAAGGTTTTTTTAAAAAAAAATTTCCAAATAGGAGGAAGTTTGCATGAATTATCTCGCTTATTGATATAATCTGGCTTTTTAAACATCTCACTGTCCTCTCTAATTTTGCACTGGTAGAGATTATCACATCTGGATATGATCCTGGCATTAGAAAAATCAATTTTATGACCTGAATCTATAGTATGGAGTGAGAGTGCTGCTGATGATGATTGTTAACTGCATTAGCATGCTCATTTCTCCTAACACTGATGCGATGATTACTCATGCAACCCGTGAAAATCTTTGTATGAATATATATATATATATGTTGAATGTGAAGCAGCTTTGTAACAAAAAATTAGTGTACTTTGTGCCACCACACTATTGTAATCCACATGGAAACAAATCACATAAGTAGAAAAAACAACAAATGAAAAGTAAAGACTATTTAAATTTTGATTGGAACAAATCAGCTATTTACTTAAGCTGGTTAATCATATTTCCCAATTAACAAAATAATAAAAATATTCAGTTAATCATGACTTAAAAAAATCTATTGTTACAATTTTTTAAAATAAAGATAAACGAGAGTAATTAAAAGGGAAAAAAAGGAAATATATTTTATGTAAGAAAGATAATAAAATTTAATTAGTGGCAAATTCAAATTAATGTATTATTTTATTATTTCTTTTTTTTAATGTAACAAGCTTCAAAATAAAATTAATTAAAAGATAAGCTAGGATTGTACATATTTTTAGTAGATGTTTCGATGGTGACTGGATAGAAAAATATCTTTCAAAGATCATTGCTGGAGCATAATTATAAAAGAAAGGTTTAAAAGGTCAGAAGGTATAAATTTAATGGCTGCAATTACAATTAGATATTAAATAAAAGGTTATCAGTTTGAAAAGATAGGATTGCTGTATAATCAATAGAAGATAAGTTCAATTCAATGAATCCAATATTTTCCTAACGGTGTACATATGCCATTACATTATTTTAAAATCAAAGTAAAGGTGGAAAAAGATCGATAAATAAAATTGGCATATTAAAAAAGGAAGAAAATTATTAAAGTTATTTAAACTATTATATATAATCGCACAGATGGACAACTATTAAAAAAGATGATTATTTAAAAAAACAATTATGTAAACAAAAAAATAGATACTAAAGATAAAGATTAATATTTTTGTTAATATAAAAGAAAATAGAAACAAATGTTAATTAATTTCTATTTAAAAAAAATTATGTCTAAATCTTAGAATGGCAACTTCTTGATGATTTAATTATTATATCTATTCAGTTCTGTACTGTAATAAAAAGCACATTAGCTGATTATTTCCCCAAGAGTTTTGAAGGCGATCTGGGTGCTGTGTGGAATACCCCAAGGCCTGGTTCCTAGTCCTTAGCGGGGTGGGGGTGGGACATGGGTGTTGCGGGGATTAATACAAGCTTTCACTTTCTCATCTTCTGGTTGGTGGATATGATGTGATTCTTGGGAGCTGTGATCTACCTAGTTGCCATTAAGGTCAGAGGTTACTTAGTAAACTATGAGAGAAGCTATGAATGCCAAGAAATATGCATATACAATTCAAGGTTTTTCTGTTCACTCGGTAAATCAAGTTCTGCATTGTAAATCATAGTTTGAATCTTGTATATCACTACATATAACATGTAAATTCAAAGATTAATATTATGTCAATAAATCATATTTTGAGAAAAAAGAGTTTTTCCTTTAAAGAGTTTTATTCCATAGTCTTTTGTAAAATACCATATTTTTTTAGAATCCAGAAATATACCTGGCTTTAAGTCATCGATTTTGGAATAGTTTTTTTTTAAACTGGTTGTTTTAACAATTTTTTTTTTGCTTTGCAGAATTATTTGCTGTCAAATATATGAAGCCTATAGATGGAAGGAATTATTTCCTTTGCATAAAATGCTTCATAACAAAATTATGGTAAAACAAAGAATTATTTGTTTCCTTTAAAAAGTACACCTTCTAGCAAAAAAAAACAAACTTAAATTGAATATCGTGTGACAGCATTACGGACAAACATTTAGGGATTTTATTTATAAGATAATCTAGAAAAATTAAATAAAAACAATATATACTACACATTAGCACTAACTTAAAGATCTTATAGCACAACCATCATTCTTAGATCCTAGATTCAAATTCAGACAGATCATTTATTTTTTTCAGTTTTACAAAGTATTAAAATATTTTCACATATAGGCCACTAATCCTATTCTAGATAACTATCCAATCATCATCATGATATTATCATTCCAATGGGAATTCGGATCTCTCAAGTTTAATCCAGTTTCCTCGATCTCTAGTTTCTCTTTTAAATGTCACTCCAGCACAATTTCCTTATTTTGTCGAGCCATCTCATATGTGGATTACTTCTAAGTATTTTACAATGTCTTGGAATCCCTTTTAATATTTCAGTGGCTCATCTACTATTATCTCTTCTAGCACTACACTCAATCCAATATTGTTCAGTAAATGGTTATCTAGTTATTCTTAATTTGAGAGTAATACAACTATGGTAAACCACTGAAATATGTACTACCTGCATTTTATAACCATAATGTGAAGATAGGTTTATAAATGTAAATACATGAAATCAGGCATCACTTAAACAATACCAATAACAACCACCAATCTCAATCTGTTGTCAAGGCAATCTTTTTGTGGCAATAAAGGTGGATAATCACTTTTATATATAGTCTAATATGTTTATAAATACACTAAAGACTGTAACTTAACTAAAGAAAGTGAGATTATTAATTCAAAGAAGTGTAAATAAGCCCCATTAAACAAGAAAATACAATCTGTTGCAAAAGCAGATTAACAAAGAACAAATTATAACTTTCAAATCACATTCAAACTACTTATTACTTAAATAATGAATAAAAATGATTATGCCATATATATATATATATATATATATATATATATATATATATATATAACATATGCTATATATATATATATATATATATATATATATAAAATATGTTCTAGCATTGTTGTTGCTCAATAATCATTGATTTAAATTGACAGCCACATTATAAATCTGTAGTTCAAATAGCCAATAATAGTTTTATTTGGAGTTTACCTGGAGACAGTAGGAGATTCTTTTTTATATTTATATGGATAAATATTTTATTTCATTTGTTATTTTATGGTTTAGAATTACTAAACCAAAATCCTTCCTATTTTTTATTGTCACCATTTTGGCTTGCCTAAATTCATGAGGTATATTAAGTAAAAGCTCCTCCACACTTTTTCTAGCATTACAGTTTTGTTGTCCTAATTTGTGGAACATTGCCAAGATAACTTTTTTTTTTTGTACCATTACAATTTAAATATATAATATTTAAATGCCCCATAAATATATACTTTAAATAAACAAAAGCTTGAATTTTCAGTTCATTCAAGCTTTTCTTTATGTAAAGAGAGAGTGTGGCTGAAAGAAAATAGCTATGAGGTATCTAAAATATTTTATATAGATTTCAGCTAGAGTTATGCAATGTATGTTACAGTAATTAGTGATTGTGATGTAAAACATATTTATCCAAATCTTCACTTTCATTAGTATTGATCTCTTCATCACATTTTGTTACCTCAGTCCTATTTACCATTCTCCCAAGACAGGAACAATTTACTTCTACTTATAACATTTTCCAGAGGACCAGTTATTGGCAAGTGATATTTCTAGTAAAATCAATATGAAAATAAATAATACAGAATACTGTGCAAATAACTAAAAAGGCAAGACAATGTTTGAAGATGAAGAAATATAAAAATATTTCAAAATGATCATGAAGAAGAATTGAATATCTGGAGTTTTATAAAATGATAAAAAAATTAGTTAATAATTATATAAAATATATAATTGTAAATTGGCAACAAAATTGTAATGTATCTTGATTTTGATTTTGTAAGAAAAAATAATGGCAGTATTATTAAAAAGAGAAATAACATTCATGAAATATGTATCAAAATTCTATAAAGAATTATATATTAATAAAGGAACATGATATTACATGTTCAGAATGATGGTACATTAAAAAAATTAGATATGCAATTAATTTTATAAAGAAAAGTTATTGGAAATTGTTGGTATTTTAAAAAAAGAGATAAAGTAACACCATTTTATTGGAAGAATGCAATAGTAATATCGAAATTTAAAAATGATAAAAAGATAAACAGAGCAAAACTCTCCATACAGTATTGCCACCTGTGCTAAACAGAGTAATCAATGGATGCCAGAAGGCTTCATTGACGAAGGCCACAAGCCAGAAACTAGTCTGGGAATATTGGATGAGTAGGCATTAGATAGGGATTTTATGCACAAGCCTTATGGCATCCATTGATTACTCTGTTTAGCACAGGTGGCAATACTGTATGGAGAGTTTTGCTCTGTTTATCAACAATTAATGTACTAGTATAGGAAATTTGATCATGTGATGATAAAAAGATCTTAGCAATTACAGATATATCATTCCTATAAAGATTTCAAACAAATCTCTATCTAGATAATTTATAACTCGGCTATTGGAACATTTTATATTTTTACCAAACCAAAAACAAGCTGAATATAGAAGTGGTTTCAATATGTAAATATCAATGTATTAACTCTTTTCATAAAAAATGGTGGATTACTATCCTATTAATGAGAAAAGTTATAAAAAAGAACAATAAAGAAGACTTGCAATTATCCATTGAGTTATAAATTATAATAAGACATTTGACTTTATAAGCATTTTTAGAGTGATAAAGATTTAGACCATCAAGATATAGATACAGGATGTTGTCATATTTTGAGAATAATTATTGAAGTGCAATAGTAGTGATTAGATTACATGGTGATATTAAGAAGTCTAGCTATTGAGATCTTCAAAAGAGTAATTCCATATCTCCATAAGTTTTTAACATCAGTTGTACAAGAAGTAATTTGTGGATTAAAATAGAAGGTAAAGAAATAAAAGTAAACAAAGATTATTAAAGTTATCTAAATTTTAGAGATAATGTGATTGTTTTTACAAATGATACTTCAGAGATTCAGTAAATCTTATAAGATCTATTAGATGAAAATAAGAAAGTAGATCATGTAGCATTTCTTGAAATTTTACAAAAAAGATAATGATTACAATAGAATGACAGCCTGTTAAGCTAATTGTGCAGATGCTGTGAGAATGTTATTAATAAATGAATACCTTCGAACAACCACATGATATAGTATTTGTATAAGAGTAAAAAGGAATCCTCTTACTCTTACGACTCAAATGTTTATAAATGAGCAAATCTGAAGTAGTTGTAACGAAGGCGTGACTACATAATAGTCACTTTAAATTACTATATATAATGTCTGTATGAATGATGCCAATGAAATTTTCTAGAATTTACTAAACACCACTCTAAATGAAACTAAGTCATATACATGAATAAGCATTTATTTTATAACGTCTTGCGTGCGATTATAATTACAATAGAATGACAGCCTGTTAAGCTAATTGCGCAGACGCTGTGAGAATGTTATTAATAAATGAATACCTTTGAACAACCACATGATATAGTATTTGTATAAGAGTAAAAAGGAATCCTCTTACTCTTACAACTCAAATGTTTATAAATGAGCAAATCTGAAGTAGTTGTAATGAAGGCGTCACTTTAAATTACTATATATAATGTCTGTATGAAAAGATAATAAAATAATCGACAACAATATTACAAGTACTTTGATATAATTAGTAAAACAGATAAAACATAATTGATGAAAATAATCATAGAATTAAACTTGGATGCAGGATTTTGCCAGAAATCAATTAATACTAGAAATAAATATGCTAATGTGTTTGGAAAGAAATATTTTAATGAATGTTTTTTACTGATTCTTATTAATAAGTGCACATAACCATAACCAACCAACTGAAGAGCAATATAGAGACATCAGATTACTCAACAAAAAAAGATGCAAATGTATATTGATAGAAACATGATAGCATTAAAAGTGAAATACTTAGATGGGAGAGCAAACAGATATCATCAAAATCATTGAAAAAAATAGATTGAAATGGAACTGGGTTAGACATATTTCTAGAAGAGATGATAATAGATGATCTGTTAGAATGTTAATAGAGATCTCAAGAGTAAACAATTTAGGAGCAGATTCATGAGAGATGACAGTATAACAAAGACAGTTTGTTGGTCTGGGGTGGGTTAAATGTGAACAAAATTTAATGTGAATGGATTAATAACAATTAAAAATGATGACAATGTTAGTGTCATTAAACTTCATTGACTCTATTACTCACATTTAGGAAAATAATTTTTGTTACAAAAATTATTGGTTTGAAATATGAAAGATATCTGTGATTCATTGTGAATAATTATTAAATCTCTGCTTTTTGAAAGAAATCTGGGTATAGGACTTTGGTAAGTTCTCAATAACGATTAAAGACAACACAAGTTTAAATTTGATATTATATAATCAATTATAATAGATTTATTCAGATTTTATTAAATATTGTACAATTTAGAGAAATGTAAAAACAACTATAGACAATGATAGTGTACTGGGAAATAAATACTTAGTAATCGTATATTATTTCAAGCAAATGTTGGTTAATGAGTTCTATAGATTTTCTTTCTTTGTTTTATCCTCTAGAGAACGATTGATAATTACCCAATCATTGCCAAAAAGATGAACGTCTTAAAATGGTTTGTCTTTAAAAAAAAACATCTTAAATTTACTTGGTGAACTTACTTTAATAGATAATAACTGAAATAGAATTAATAAATAAATAAAATTAATAAATTAATAAAATAAATAAATACATAAATAAATGGTTTTATTGCTCGAAATTTTTAAAAAAGTTTGAGTGGCATTCGAAAAGTCAAATTTAAATTCGAACCAGGACATTCTTTTCCATAGTCTATCATCCTCCCACTGCATTAATTCAGGTCGGGTAATGGATGCATTACACCACTATAAATCATAATGTGTGTAGAATAATTAGATTTTGCACAAACCAGATAATGAATAATGTCGTTTAAGATGCAACTTAATTAGATTTTTTCTAAGCTATGTATGAAAACATTTGAAGTTTGTATCCTGATTAGAATTAAAATTACAAAAGTTAATGATTTGAAAGTAATGTTTTATTTTTAAACTTTTAGAAAAAACAATAATTCTTTTTGTTAGTTAAAGTTCTTCAATAGCCCATTTCATAGACAAAGACGGCATTATGTTTTCCAATTTCTACTAGCAAGGATTCAAAGCTATTTCATTTCTTATTTTATTACTAAAAATATCTAAATACTCACTATTCGACCAAAATTTGTTGCTGGAAAAGTTAGCTTTAGCTGAGATATTTGAAAAAAAAAAAATCTGAAATCTTTTTCGAATTTGAAAACATTTTTCGTTTTAGATGCCCTGAATTAAAATCCAGATTATAGCAGATAGAAGATTTACGTCATATTCTTTGAGTACATTGACGATTATTTGGAAATATTTTGTTTATTTAAATAGTTCTAATGCTGTTTTTTCTTTTTGATTAAGAAATGCAGAATTTTTAAAAGAAAAAAAAATTGTAATAATACAAAAAATATAATATCACTATTTATGATGTCTATAAGTTGTGACGTCATAATTATTTACAATTTGAAAATGTCGAACCAGCGCTCGACAGATCAATCGCCTATTTTCTATGAAGGCAATAATGTTGTTTATATAATTCTTCATATTTTTCAAAAACTTATCAGGATCAATAAAGTAATCGAAATTTTGGCTATGGTTGTTATTTTTTTTTTCTGCAGAAAGATTGTTTACATAGCCGTTGAATTGCTTTATCCAGCATTTGAAACTTTCGCCACATTAGAAAATTGGAATCGAGAACAGCAAGTAAAATGGTTAATGTACTGGTTTGTTTTTGCGTGCTTAAATATAATGGAAGTGATTTTTGACAAGATTGTTCCGTTTTACGCCTTTTTCAAATGTATTTTGCTAGTGTGGTGTTTCCTTCCCTTCGAACCAAATGGTTCACACATCATTTTCTTCACATTCTTACATCCTCTGTTTTCGAAATACGCTGATCGTTGGACAAACTTTATACAATCATTGATGGAATACATACGCCTTCGTGGGACTAATGAAAAATGTAAAATTGACAAATATCCACAACGCTGTTCCATTGTAATACCCGACTGATGCCGAATCCTACTCCCGTTACAAGAAACATATTTATAAATTTACTATTTGTTCGTAATCAAAATCAAACTTTTTATTTTTTAAGTAGATCACAAAACGTAAATGAATACGTGTAGCAATATATATATCATTAAAATAAGATTAATGTGGGATTAGTAAAATGTATATCTGTTTTATATATTTAAAAAAATATTATTAATTATTTAAGCTTAAAACACTTCATTTTATTGTTGGTTGACCACTGAGACCGTTTTATACATACATCATATTAAAACAGAATTATTCACTGCAAAAAGGTGTTTCCACGTTTGAACTAATGTCTTCGATTGGTAGCTATTTATTCAGCAATCTTTCTTATTTCATCGATGCATCTTTACACATGGTTTCATTCTATTGTCTTAAGATAAAGTTTAATATTTCACTTACTCATTTACCCTTTTTTAACAAGATGTTTGCAGCTCTCCTTTTATTTTTTTTAATGTTTTCAATGATGACTATTGGTACCTTGTTGTTCTCTTATACTTCATTTCATTTTCTTTATCATATTCATTTCCATAGTTTATTGTGTTTCCTCTTTCAGTAAGTGACCAAATATAAAACCCTATCAATGGAATGATTATCATAGTAATTTAAAACTTTTGTCTAGAAATGCAATAGACACATTTTCCTTTAATATGAAATTAGTTCTATTAAAAGAATTCCTTTCATGATCAATATTTTTATTCAAATTTTTTAAAATTCAAATTCTTTATGGTTTCCACTTATATTAATAATAAATATAGGGGATTTGAACTCAGACTTTCAATTACCCTTCAACTATCCACACTATCTCATATAACTGATACACATGACCACACACATGTAGAAAAGATAAATAATCACCAATATTCATATTTCATGCTAAACCAGCACTCATCAGTTGGTCCGGATTATCATATCCCACACACACACACACACACATATATATATATATATAATCAGTGCTCAGCTTATATTAAGATAGCAAATCTTCACACTTTAATAGACAAGCTTCAATCTATTCCAACCTCCAACTTTTTAGCCATCCATATCATTGAAAATCTGAGATGGAAAGCCAAAATCCTATGCTGATGCCAATATTATTACCATACCCATGTGGTTTAGCATGAAATATGTATATTGATGATTATTTATCTTTTCTACATATGTGTGGTCATGTGTACCAGTTGTATGAGATAGTGTGGATAGTTGAAGGGTGCTTGAAAGTCTGAGTTCAAATCCCCTATATTTACAATTAAGCTCCAGCTTTGTGAAGAGTGCCTGGTTTTCGAATATTTATATTAATAATCTGAGCAAGACATTTGTAAATTGTTAGCTTCATTTAGTTTTCTTTTTACTCTCAGAATTAGTTTTCACTTTTGACAAAAGCCATAAAACATTACTTTACTTACTATAGCGTTTAAGTTTAATTTTATTTTTTATTGCTCTCATCGATAACTCTAAAAGGATGCAAATAAAGTCATCTTTATTTTTTTTCATTATTTCACATATAAAAGCACCAAATATTTTGAAATCTATTGTAACATAGGAGATATGAAATCACTTTGTTTTTATTGCTAATCTTATTAATTCAACCAAATAATCTAATAATAGCACTTGCATTTTGATAAATGTTCTTCAGAATCAAAACTATTATAGTTCTATATTATGAAATTCCGATATGGGCCAAAATTACGTTTTTTTTTTGTAAGCTACAAATATAATGTAATCTGGTAGCTCCTAGTCACTTTTTTTTTTTTATCAATTTGTTAATAAATATTTGAAAACCAGGCATTCTTCACAAACCTGGAGCTTAATTGTAAGTATAGGGAATTTGAACTCAGATTTTCAAGCACCCTTCAACTATCCACACTATCTCACACAACTGATACACATGGCCACACACATGTAGAAAAGTTAAATACTCACCAATATACGTATTTCATGCTAAACCAGCACTAATCAGTTGGTTGTATGTGATCATGTGTATCAATTGTATGAGATAGTGTGGATTGATGGAGGGTGCTTGAAAATATGAGTTTAAATCCCCTATACTTACAATTTATTAATACTGGATAAAAACATATATTTATACCTACATTTTTATTTTACTTAATAGCAGTTGAGATTTCTTGAAGGTAAAATGAATGTGTGTGAATGTTTACAATCCTGACATACAAATTTAAATTATGGACTTTATAACCAGAAGACTGTGAAATCATCAGTCAAGGCAGTGATTGGTGGCCAAAGGCAGAGGGTACTAAAAATCCTCTTATTGTCAACTCAGGCTAACATTCAATGACAATCATTTCTAGATACTTTCAAGTGATAGAGATTTCATGAATTGAAAGAATTGTCTAATTATGAGGGAGACATCCAAAAATAATGAGGATTTTATAATTGTGTATTTATTTTTAGATGTTGCAAATTGAATCCCTGTATAATCTAGTTTTTCACTTTTTGAAGCAGTCTGAAAGCATTTGTAAATTCATGGCTTTTAATGCTTCTGTCATTTATTTTCTTCATCACTTTTAAGTCTGCAAAAAGACATTTTTTCATTGGAGAGAATAAAATAAAGACGCATTGAGCATGATCAAGTGAATATGGCTGATAGATAAGATGGGTCAAACTGAATTTTTTTAAAAATTGTTTGACACTCAGATCTTTATACAATATCACACTGTTGTGATAAAGCATTCAAAGTGCCAGATTTAATCATGCCATTTTTCATTATGATGTTTTATCAAGCTGGAAGTCAAGAAATTGAATTTGTGTTTTTCGCCCTCTACTGAGAAATTTTGTAAACCTTTTGTTTTTTCACAACTTTAAAATTCATGTATATTTTTTTCTAATATTTTAATTTAAAAAAAAAATTCAAAAGATGTCAAAATAATAGAATAAGTGGATCTTCAAAGTTTGTTAAACTCTATGAGGATGGGTGCCTATTATATATTTGGTGATTTCAAATGCTGCAAGATTATTTCAAGAAAATATTCCAATCATCTAAAAACTTGATTTTGTGAAAACTTTATGATTGTTTTTGTATAGTAATTATACTATAGTTATTGGAAATCAAAATATATATTATTACATATTTAGTTTTTACAGAAATGTTTTATTTTTAAATATAAAAGTTTATATTCTTCTGAGTAAGGTCATTACGGACATTCTGACCATGGGAAATTCAACGGTCTAGAAAATGTCACTAAATAACCTGTAATAACATTTAGGAATATTGTAAAAAATACTAAAAATTGTTAACATTTAAAAAATAATTTGATTAATTTGCTAAATATTGAAAATAATTCATTCAGACTTTATAAAACAAGCATCAAACAAAGAAGATTTCATTCATTTTGCAAATTGAATCTGCCCCATATGAAATTTGATGATGAAACAGTGTTTGGTTTTGATGTAAATCTGATTTTTAAAATAATTCCAAAAATCCAATGTGATTTTTTAAAATTTATTTAATTTCTAAACAAAAATATCTATCAAATGAGGTCATGTTTATTATATTCTAATAAATAATAATGGTTTAATATTAAAGTGACAGTTGAAAGCTTAAAGTAAGTGAGAACAGAGAAATCTGTCACAAAATGGGACATTTCAGTATTACTGCATCACAAAACAGTTCAGAACTTATAGGTTTAAATGCTTGATCATTCCAAATGAATTCTGAGTGAACAATACCATTTGTATTTATAAAAGAAACAGTTCTGATATTGGACTTCATTTTCCATGCTTTTTGGGACATAGTAAATATGCCATGTCCATTAAATCATTCATAAATGTCTATTTTTTCCAGAGCAACTTGATTTTAAGCTGCTTCATAAATTACAACTATTTCCCCTGCTATTTCCCTAAAAGAAAACAGAATTTCAAGTTATTCCAACTTTACAGCCAGTACAAAAACTGGAAAATAATCAAATGTGCATTATAAAAAAGTTCTTTATGGACATTTTTCTTACACATGGTGATGTCATTTGGCAGAGTATTTGCAAAAAAGTTCCATCAAGAGATATCAAGCTGCAGAATAATGTATTGCACAGGTGTGCCTAACTGAGAACAATTGAAATTATTTTTGGATCCAACTCATATAAATAGGAAATTATAGAACTTTGTGAAGTTAAAAGAAAAGATGAAAAGCTAGCACAACTATGAGAAGGACAAGTGAAGAGGGAAGTATTATAAATAAAAAGTTGAAGAACATTGTGAAGATTGATGCTATTTCAAACAGAATACCTAGAATATTTATTTAACTTACTGAAAAATACCAAATGCAGATATTTCAGATTATGGACCAAAAAGTTCTCATTGTGATAAGAATGAACAAATGACTTCAAAAGTGGAAGTAGAACATTGTGAAAATTGATCCTATTTCAAACATAATACCTAGAATATTTATTTAACTTACTGAAAAATACCAAATGCAGCTATTTCAGATTATGTACCAACAAGTTCTCATTATGATAATGATGAAACAAATGGCTTCTTATCAGAGCAAACAACATTGTATAATTGTCATGAAAGACTTTAATTGTACAATGGTGAAATGATTCTAAGATGATAGTGCTATGAGTAAATTTTGTTATGGTGATAGAAATGAGAGGGAACACAGGTTTATGAAGTTTGCATAAAAATAAAATCTTTACATTGTAAATATTTTCTCTGATAAAAATTCGAAATGGACACGGAATCATCCAAATGAAGGTAAAACCGTGTATTATATATTGTCTCATAGAAAATATGTATTTTAAAATTGCAATGTGATTGATAGATTCAATACAGGAAGTAATTATCGATTACTGAGATGTATGTATTAATGCGCAGTTAGAGACAAAATATTATTAAGAAAAATTGTATTTACATTTGATATTATTAACATTCAGAAACATCACAGTAAATTTAAATTATAACTTACTAATGGTATTAAAATATTAATAGAATTTGAAGATGGTTCAGATTTAACTGAACTATATAGGAAGGTAAGTATTGCTGTATTGATATCTGCAGCAAAGACAGCTGGAATAAAAAGGCAGCACGTTTCTAGTAAACTTTTACTATGACAATAAAAGGAATATAAAATACATAAAGAGAAATAGAAAAAACTTAATATTTCGAATTTTTCTAAATGGTGCTGTAAAAAAGTTAATAATGATATATAAAAAAATATAATTCTGAAATAAGTTAAGATTTACAAAAGAGAAAGTGTAACAAATATGTAAAATACGATCTTGGTATGAGTAGAAATCTTACTTAAGTAATCATAAGAAAAAATAACTATTTTGAAAAATAAACATGACTTCATAAAATATGTAGCACAGTACTTTGCAAAATTATATAGTATTGAAAAAAAAAGTATTTCCTATACTTTCTATATCTTCTGAATTACTCAAAATTTTAAATGGAGAAGAGAGGTACATAATTAAAGTTCTGAAGATGGAAGTTCTGAAGATGGTAAAAACTCCAGGAAATGAAATTTTAATCCATATCATTAAAAAAGCAAATGAATAATTAGAAAAATTGTTGTAAAAGTTATGTGTACAAAATGTGGAAATGGCAAAAATAGACCAGATGATTGGAGAGGGGATTGGAGAGGTGCAAGCGAATCATGAAAATTACTTTAAATCATTGCTTTTATAATGGTAAAAAAATCCAAGTACAGAAATTATTAGAATTCTTTCAAAATCCTTTTGAAAGTTGTAACCTTGTTTATTTGTAAAGTTGCAAAAATTAAATCTTGAAAGAAACAATTATTTCAAAATTTTATAAACAGGCAAATTTCATCCTTTGAAAAAAGACAGCCACATTATGAAATATAATCTAATACAAATATCAACGAAATAAAACAGGATAACGTTGGGTAATTACTAACCTGTGTTATCTATTCGTGTGTTATTACTAACAAGTTGTTTGTATTTGGAAAGTTTAAATAAAGTTTAAAATTTTCTATATATTCAACATTCCATCATAGATGATGGAAATAGTCCAACATATCACATCTAATAATATACCATCATCACAAACCTTCAGACAAATAAATGGTTCTAGAGTTGAAAGCATATAAAAAAGGATTTTGTATCTCTCATAATATTCTTGCAAATTTAGGTGAAATTTCATGATTCAAAAGAGTTGCAGAAAGAGCTCTGAATCAGATATAGTAATGGTATTGTTTAATAAAAGATTACTGTCTAAAGTCATTGTACTGATAAATATTTAAGGCATACCTATTGATAACATTTATATCAATAAAAAGGTAACTTTATTGGGAAAATTCTAGGTCAGACAAAAATTGTGAAACAATGCAAGCAGTAAAATCCGTAAAACAGGTTAGGGGCAGTAATAACATTTATAAAAAGGAAGATAATTTCTAATTGAAACTATTAAAATAAATTATACAAAAAGAATTGAGATCATAATTAATAAGTTTTTAGATTCCGGTTTCCATTTTTTAAAGTAAAAGAAATAATGTCTGCTTGATATAAATAATATTCAAGTCTATTTCAAATTGAGGTTAATGATACTAAAGCATGACACAGTTAATGAGACTTTCAATGAATCTGGTTAAAAAGGCTTTTTTTAAAAAAAATGCTTTATTTTATAACCAGCTCTAAAAATGCTGCATTTACAATAAAGTCTGTTTTATTAGCACAAAATATCAAATGGCATTAATGTAGTTTAATAATCTTTAATATTATTTTACCAAAATTTTACTCTTACAGTTTTGACTGTCCTGCAGTCATCATCAGAACTACACTATCCAAATATATAATCATACAATTAATACATTATATTTATATACATAATCAAAAACAGACATAAATATAATGTATTAATTGTATGATTATATTTTTGGATATTGTAGCTCTGATGATGACTACAGGACTATTGAAAGTGTACGAATAAAGTTTTGGTGCAAAGAATAGTATTGTTAGGTGTATAAGAACGTTGAAAATGGTATATGTAAATATAGAAATCAATATAAAGGAGGATGAAGAAGAAAATTGTACTAAATGCACATCTTATATATCCATAAATAAACAACAAATAAATATATCAATTTAAATTGATTAAATTGTACTATTACTTGTAAGAAGATTATGATAAGTTAGTCCAAATATTTAACTCATTCATTTAATATCTATAAAATAAAATCGAATAATCATTCAAAATTGAAACATTCAACTGTCCAATGATCTTAAATAATTTATTCAATATTGTCTTAAGTTTATATATACATATTCACATCTATAACATGGCTGCAGAAAGGAGTTTGCTGTTAACTGAAAGGAGTCTCTTTGATTCCTCTTGGAGGTCTTAAAGGAACCTATCAAGGCAAAAAATTCCTAATGTCTACTATAGTTGTTGTCATTGCAGCTGGTATTAGTATGTGGTTAGTCATATAGTATCGAACAAGGATGGACTGCTCAACAACCCACATTAGCCAGCATGGTGAGTTTATTGGCTTTTTACTTCTGAGTTTGAGATCAAGAAACATCATGGTCCTTCTGCTCAGTTGATTGTTAACTCTTAACTGAAATATCAATTGAGTTTTCTTGAAGGCAGAATAAATGTGTGTGTGAATATTTTTTCCCCTAATAGAGGTCATGACAGACAAAAATAAATCATAGTCCTTATCCCCAGAATGTTTTAAAATCATCAGCCAAGGTAGCAGTTGATGGCTAAAAGTGGAAGGTGCTAGGAATTCCCTGATTGCAGACTCAGGCTACCATTTGATGACAACCTTTTATTTAGGCACTTACAATTGCAGAATGCTTTCAAGTGAAGGAAGATTGTAAGGATTAAAAGAAGAACTGTCTCATATTAAATAGGACATTATTGAACTTTGTGAAGTTAGAAGAAAAGGGAAGATACAATTGATTGAAAAGTGAACATGTACTGTACTACAAAGGCACAAATATTGGAATAGAAGTGGATTAGTATTCATTATAAATAAAAAGTGGAAGAATAACATTGTGGAGATTGATGGTGTATCGGACAGAGTGGCAAAATTAATTATTCAGTTTAGTAGCAGATGTCAAATGCAGACAATTCAGATTTATGCTCCAACAAGTTCTCATAGTGATGAATCATTATGTGGATGTAGAAAAGACTTTTGATCAGACTAAACAACATTTTAAAATTGTTATGGAAGAATCTAATACTACAATTGGTAAACAATTGAAAGATGAAGAAAATGCTGTAGTTAAGTTTGGTTATAGTGATAGAAATGAGAGAGGTTATAGACTTCTGGACTTTATATTATGAATTCTTTTTTTGAAAAAAATGTTAAATGGAAATGGACATGGAAGCATCCAAATGAAGGTACAGCAAAATTGGATTATATTTTGACTAATAGAAAATATGTATTTCAAGATTGTAATGTTTTAATAAATTCAACACAGGATATGATCATCGATTAGTGAGATGAAAAATACATGTTAATGCAAAACTACAGAGACAAAAATTATTAAGAAAAACAATATTCACAGTTGATATTCCTAATCTTCAGAAACAATGTAATGAATTTAAAATAGAACTTGCAAATCGTTTTCAAATATTAGAAGATTTTGAACATGATTCATATTTGAATGAAATTAATAGGAAAATAACTGATACATTTTCAAAAACTGCAACAAAGATAGCTGATGTAAAAAAGCAGCAACTGATCAATAAAATTTCTATTGAGACTAGAGAATTAATGAATAAAAGAAGGAATATAAAAATATATAAAAATAAAGCATTAAAAGGGATTGAATATCTCGAATTTTGTAAAATGGTTAAAAAAAGAGTCGATAATGATATAAGAAAATATAATTGTGAACTAGCAAGGAAATCTAGAGAAGAGAATAAAAGTCTCAAGAGTGTAAAATTAACATTTTAATATTGATGGGGAATTTATTTCTGAAATAAGAAAAAAGATTGAAAGGATTTGTTTTTGTTGCAGGAAAATTACTTTATCAAGCCACTCAAATTTCATTTGCATTTATCATATTTGTTCCTGGCACTCAAATCTATTCCTGGTGATATGCTTATAGAATGATTCTATTATTGTTTGAGAAATTAAAAAAAAATGGTTTAAAAGTTAATGGTATATATTTTCTTTTGTTTAAACAGTGTTAGGAGAGAGGAAAGTTTTCAGAACTATTCTACTATATTCAAAATGTGAATCAATTTAAATATATCAATAACATTTTAGTTAGAAAAGTGCACTACGTTGAGATATTTTGATGGCTTTAAAAGATTGCTGCTGTATTTTATAAGAGAAAATTAGAGTATTTGGTCATTGTGGTAAGAAAACTGTTAAATTAACCATATAATTAAGTTGTTATTCTGCCAGTAAAAATATATGAAAGGCAGACATAGACAACTATACGGATGAAAGATAATGACATTCTAACTTCATTTACAGATAAATACTCTGTAATGTGCAAACAATATAATTCCAAGCGGAAAACAATGATATTAAATTTATAATTATTTTAGAAACGTTTATTTCACTACAATATCAAGTTTTAGGTCAGAAATTGCATATTATCATTTAACGTGTTACATTAAATAAAGCCTTAATTTAGTTTATTCCTTGATTATTATTTTTCTGGTCGTTCTCATAAATATTTTATTTTCTTAGAAGACATTTTAGCTCATATTTTACTTAGGTCATAAAGAATCAAACACATTAAAAATTTCCTGTGGTCACATTTTAATTCTTGATTTTTTTGGTATGTCTTTAAATTCTCTATACAATTAACAATTTTATAATTATAAAAGCACATTTGAGTTTGCATAAAATTGTACATGTAGCATGCCAAATAATAGTCTCACTTAAGGTATATTTTAAGTAAATATATGCCTGATATTTATGAGGGAATGTGAGAGAGAGAGAGAGAGAGAGGGGGAGAGAGGGAGAGGGAGAGGGGGAGGGGAGGGAGAGGGGAGGGAGGGAGGGAGAGAGAGAGAGAGAAAGATTCATTCACGTTATAAATTATTTGTTAAAAAATGAAATTTAGCCCAATATTTTAATATATTTAATAATAAGAATGTTCTATAGTTTTATACAAAAAAAAAGAATGTGTAAAATAGAGACGATTAGAATAATTTATATAGTGATTAGAATTTATAATATTATTTATATTGATTTTTAACAAGTTTAATATCTAAATCTGAACTATTATTTCTGTAACAATTTCAACCTTAAAAAGTGACAATCAATTATCATTAAGATTGTATAAGTGTTGTGCCTTTGTAAATTAAATCATAACAAATTATATTGGATAAATAACGAATGATGGCGAAGACGTATGGAGAAATTTGATGATCTAGGCCAACTAACAAAAGAAAATTTAGCAGAAGAGAAATTGGATGAATTTTTTGAAAACCAACAATTTTATATAAGATTCTTACATTTATTTAATATATTTTAAAGTTACTAAAGCGAAACGATATTGGATTGGGCTTACTAGGGAGAACGTGACTAAAAAATATATACTATAATTATACACATTGAAGTTATTCAGAAATATTTTGCCCTAGAAAAAGGCAGATACGATATCTTTGATCATAATTATTGGCTTATTGTTTTATGAAGTGATTATGGAACTTTTATTTAATGTGATTTATCGAGTCGATTCTTGTTTCTGAAATTAGGTTGGATTTGCTTTATTAGAAGTCACTGTTAAAGATGATTGATGAATATCACTAATGACTGTACGTGTGTAAAAAGTCGAATTAAATAGTTATGACGGATTTTCCAATTTGAATACATTTTAATTTTTTTTAATGAAAAAAAGATAAAAATTTATTTTTATTTTACACAATCACTACAGTTTTATTAAAATGAATTGTTGTTAACAAATGAAAATTAGTTTCTTTAAAAAGTCGTTATATTTTTAAATGTTGTTTAGATTTTAGACACGCTAAGAAATGAGATTCTACGGCAACAAAAAAATTATTTCAATTTTGAAATGCTCATTCCACGATATAATCAAAAAATCAGGCAGTTATGTATTGCTGAAGTCAACGTTTATTTAATAACACCTATTATAAGACATTTTTTTAAAAATAAAATTATTTACGTAAACGTTAAGAAATATTTATCGAGGGTGTAACGTCGAGAATATGCGTGTAAAATGCGATAGTAGGGACCTCTACAGGCGTTTAACCACAAGCTTACGCTATGGAAGAAAAGAGGGGAACGTTAAGACTAATTTGAGGGACTCGTAGCGCAATCATTACCTTTACATCCTAGATTCAAATTCAGATAGATTATTCCTTTTCATCAGGTTTTAAAAAAAATTAAAATACTTTTACAGATAGATATCACCTTCTAGCCGATTATGAAATCAACATCATCATCAATTATTTTTAACTATGATTAATCCAATGGGGATGAAGATCTCTCAAGCTTAATCCATTTTCTCTGCTCCACATCATTCCAGCATACTTTCTGATTTCATCCAACCATTTCACATAAGATCTCTTTCTAAGTTGTTTTACAATCTTTTGGAATCTCATTTAAGATTTTACCTATTTATTTGCTATTATCTCTTGTAAATAAAATGAATAGGCCAATATTGGTCAGTTGACCTGAGATTAATAAAAATGTGGTAACCTCTTGAAATTCTTATTAGCTACATTTTATAATCATAACGAGTAGTAGCATCTGCTTCACAATTCTGCCATGAGAGAAATTTATTTAAATAATTTTTTTCTCTCCAGTGGGATTATTTCAACACCATTTTATCCTTGATCTCACATCATCCTATTTCCTCTTGGAAGCTTATACATAATACTATCATTGTTGCAACAATGTGGTAAGTTAAAATGAAGAATTATTCAAATTATCACTCTGATTGAATAAATTACCTGGTGTTCGGTGAGATGAACCTTTTCAACTCATTATATGAAAAATAACAATACATTATATTCAAATACACAATTGTTTATATAGAAAGAGTGAAAAGTTCATAAAGATGTTCAAAACTAGTTTAACGGTAAAGCTAGTCTTAATTATTAAAACTCTTTGGAGAAAGTGGTGTCATAGAAAATACATTTTTGCAGTGAGTAAAAAGGTTGTTCTTTCATCTTTATATCAACAAAAATGCTTAATCCATTTGTAGGACAGTCACTTTTTATATCTGTGCACATTCCATCCTGTTTCCCTGGCTTCCTAACTCAGAGAGACATGTCATGGTATGTCAATTTAAGATTTAAACTAGTTGAAACTACTAACCAGTCAGTTTGTTGTGAGTTGCTATTCAGCCAACTTGCATAAATTTTTTCTGTTAATCAAATTGCCTTTTTTTTAATTGTTCTAAGCATCAATTTTACTTGGCAAGCACCATTTTTTTTTACTTTTTATACATTACTGTATTTTTGGAGGAAATAAAAAAATACTTTTCTCAACAATGCATACAACTAAATTTGTCCTATAAATAGGATGCTGATACAATATGGTATTATCAACTTTTTATGTTCACTTTCTAATTTAGAGCAGGTCACAACATCAAGCATTCAAGATTATTGAAGAAACTATAGAATACTTATTTTCAGAGAAGATAAAAGCAGGTATTTGGGTTGTGCCTCCAACAGTTGATGAGTTAACAGATAAGGAGGGATTTGATTATGAGGAACTGGGAGTTCCCTAGTTCTGGATGTTCCAGGAGAGATGGAAAGAAATTTAGCAGATGAGAAATCAGAGGTAATGTAGCCTTAGTTATTGATGAGGATAGCTGTACAAGCTCTGTTGATGAGTATATTCCCCCAGTGAAAAGTCATAGAATCTTATCTGGGAGGAAAACTACTAAACAGCCAAAAACAATTTTTTAAATTTCAGTAAAAAAAATCTAGAAAGGACCAAAAGGCTTCATGGATGAAAACAAATAAAACTTACAATTATTTGGTAAAATAGGTGAATTGTAGAAACAAAATTTTGAATAGCTTGCTGAAATAATCCATAATTTATGCCAGTGAAGCTGTTTGAGGGAATCATTTCAACTGACCTGCTTGAGTTTATTGCTAATGAAAGCAAAAAATATGCTCATCAATGGTAAAATAAATCCAACTTTAATGTTATAATTTGTGAATTTTTGTTGGATTCCTTATTTTTTCCAGCTACAATTTATACAGTTAAAAAGATTACTGGTCAGAAGAGGAAGATTTACTGATTCTTTAGTAAAAAAATTGATGATGCAAAAAAGTATCTTCAGATAAAAATCATGTTATATTTCTCCAATATCAATGAAGCTAATTCCAATAAAAATGATCGGGTGGGGTGGTTTCAAAGTAAGAAAGCTCATTACAAAAGTGAACAATAATTTTTTGAAATACGGCATATTTGATGAAAATTTGTCAATTGATGAAGGTGAGATATTATAGGTTTTATTCTCAAAAGCAATTTATCAAAGGAAAGTTAAGATTCGGATATAAGTTTTTGGCTTTATGTGACAGCAAAGGAATTTGTTACAATTTTGACTTTTATTAAAACAGGCAAAACTCACTATACATATTGCCACTCAGTGCAAGCCAGAGTAATCAATGGATGCCAGAAGGTTTATGCATAAAATCCCCATCTAATGCTTACTCATCCAATATCCCCAGACTAGTTTTTGGCTTGTGGCTTTTATCAGTGAGGAACCTTGGATCTGAGAGCAAGGCACCTAGATCTTAAAATCTAATGCACAAGTCTTCTGGCATCTATTAATTACTCTGACTTGCACTGAGTAGCAATATGTATAGAGACTTTTGACTGTTTTAATAACAGTTATAAGCAAGCATAAGAAATAGTGATCATGTGATGTTTATTGGCTTAATTTTGACTTTTATTGTGGTAAAGAAGTATCCAGGAACACTGATACAACTCCTAAAGATAGTCTTGGGTCTCGAGTGGTATAAAAATGCTATTTCCAGTTGAAGATCCCAACAGCCACAACATATTCATTGACAATAATTTTACCAGTTATGATTTATTAGTTAATTTGAAAAATTTAGGTATTCAAGTGAGTGGGATAATAAGGGAAAACTGCATTTCTTATATGCCTTCTTGAATCTAATAAAATATTGGAGAAATTGAACAGGCTCTATTGCAATATTTATTTTGATATCAAAATCAAATTATGGTTGTAAAGTGGAATGACACTGTCTTTTATTGGCATCCAATTTTGCTGGTATTAAACTATTAGCTTCAGTATCAAGAGATGTCGGGGAACAAAAAAGGGTAAAAGTACTGCATACTATAATTCAGCATACTTTTTTCTTTCTTCCATTTAACTCACATGTAGTTTCTGTCTGGGTCTTTTACAATCTCTTGAAATCCAATTTAAGATTTCAATTATCCACCTATTATCATTTCTCTAGCAATATGTTCAGTCCAATTCCACTCCAGTCTTCTAAATCTTTTAACCTTATCAGTAACACCTGCTTATTCTCTTACCCATGGGTTGCATTTTTGATCTATTCTTGTTACTTCTAACATGCATCTCTCCATATTTCTTTGAGTGGTCTGAAGTCTCTGTATTGCTCTTCTATTAAGTGTCCAAGTCTCAGATCCATAAATAAAAACTGGTATAACACATTTATTAAAAACCTTTCTTTTCAAACACATAGGCCTATTTCCTTTTAATATTAAATTATTTCTACCAAAAGCGCTCCAACCAAGTTCAATTGTATGATTGATTTCGTCCGTTATGTTTCCATGTGTAGTAATAATCTGATCAAGGTTTTTGTACTTTTTAACTACTTCTACCTCATCATAATCAATTTTTATTTTTATCTTTGAGAAAATCCATTGAACATTACTTTAGTTTTTTTAACATTTATCTTTAGTTCTACTTTATTATTTTCATCTGATAACTCCTGCAATATTCCCTAAAGCTCCAAAGCATTATTTCCAAAAACAACTACATCATCTGCAAAATGTAAATGATTTAAATAATTTTCATTTACTTTTACTCCTTTAGTTTTCCATTTTAATCCACCCCCATCAACCCTAAACACTGATTGTCCCATGCTATATGCTTAATATAGCCCATCACATTACTAAAAGTATTACTCCCACCATCAAGTCACTCTAGGTATTGCACCTCCAGAGCATCGGCTTCTCAACAATGCAAATGATATCTTACTAACTGACTTCTGTTCTCAAGTCGTTTACCAGATCACATGTCAGGAACCCACCTGCCCCTCTGTATACTATGGGAAATCTCGGTCAAGCCTGTCTATATATATATATATATATATATATATATATATATATATATATATATATATATATATATATATATAACCCAACATATATAATAAAGCAGACACCCATTCAATATTTTTTGTGAACATTTTTTTACAACTGGTGATCCCTTTGTT
Organism: Epiperipatus broadwayi; assembly: GCA_028023455.1. Lineage (NCBI taxonomy): Eukaryota > Metazoa > Onychophora > Udeonychophora > Euonychophora > Peripatidae > Epiperipatus > Epiperipatus broadwayi. The sequence continues at coordinate 5,554,492 of JAQFVV010006233.1, forward strand.
CCTTCATCTGTTAACATCGTGTGCACTAAATGCAGTGGCATTAAAGGAAAAATTAAAGAGGCATGGCATATCTCAGATAACAAAAGCTCTATCAATAGAAAAGAATCTTGCTTGGCCTTTCTAGAAGATGGCTATTCTCCCTAATTAATTTTCATATTTAAATTTTATGTAAATTGGCAATAATAGCATATGTATTCATCTACTATCACTTTCCAACTTATGTTAGATTTACGACTTGTAATAGTCGAAAGTCGGCTAAGCACATACTGTTTAAAAACATACTTTATGAAAGCTTTTCTCTATGCGATTTTCATCTTGTATATTTATAATTATTTGTTTCAAGTATGTGTGATTGAATTTAAATTTCAAGTATATTGAAAAAGGTCATATGATCTCCAAGACATCAGATCAAATGATTATTTTTTAAACTCGAAGCATTTTATGATAAAATTTAAAATTGGCTGTAATATAAATAGTACCTCTTTAACAAAATATTAACTGGCATCATGTTTTTATCAATATTTTTTTCATACCATGACCTGGACTTTGAATCAGGACTGCGTAAAACTTGGAATTTTTTGAGATTTCAAACAAGCATATGATTTTTTTGATAAGAGAGGCCGTAGTGATTTTAGCTAGTAATTTGATTCTTAGTTTATAAATTCATTTCCAACTCTTCTTAACAAAAGAGGGAAATAAGAGTGAAAGATTAATAAGCGCCATTGCGTGGTTCTTTGTTGAAAATGGGGTCGTAGAAACTTCCTTGCACTGTCATAAATGAAAAGAATATTTTTTATCTTTATCTATATCAAATGGAATACTCAATAAAGTTTATACTTATATGTGTGTGTCTAAAATTTTAAAGTCGAAGATATGTTCAACTGTTACAAAAACAATAAAATAACCTAAAAATAAAACAAATTGAATCTCACTTTATCTTACATTCACAGAACTTATTTCCCATATAAGTTCTCAGATCTCATCTAAAATCATTGATTTTGTTCTATTGACAGTTAGGCAGGTAAGATGTCGTGAGATTTTAACGATGTTTTCAAGGAAGTTAAAAAATCGTCATCTTAAATAAATTTGTACTATTTTTTTCTGCCACATATATTTATAATATTAAGCATTTATTTAAACTTTGAGCATTCGCCACATTATCAAAAATGAATGTGTACTGATTATATTTTGGAAATATTAAGTTGGGGCACTTTCAATAAAAATTATTTAGATCTACAACGAGTGAGATTCTCATTTTTCTGCTCACTTTTATCTATGTCTGTCTTCCATATAAATTCTTTGAACCTCAAAGATCAAATTTTTTTATTTGATTGATAGTTAGATCTACTATTTTTAAATATTATTGACGTCGTATATATAAGTGTTAAAGGGTTTGTGTTTAACAAATGTGCAGCTATATATTTTTAATATTACATATATACACAAGTTAGATTAAGTATTTTAAATAATTACTGAAGATGTATATAAAAGAATGTGGAAAATTATGCATATAAATAATTATTGAAATACGTTTCAGCATTAATATTGGTAAGTAACCACTAATATAAATTGGTAGCATATTATAGATCACTGGCTCCAATGGCCAACGTTAGTTTTTATTAGAATTTATTTATATGATCAATTCTTCACTTTTATTTATTATCTTTTAATTAGCTAATTAAAATATTTAATTTAACAATTATAGAGTTATAAGGCAGATATTATTTTAATTTCAATATTTCAAAAATACATGTGATTCTCTAAAATTTTCACATTTACATAAATAATTGTCTGAGTTTATGTGCCATATAAGATATTGAATGTTGACAAAAAAATCTCTTTTTGTCTCTACATAGCCGTTATAACAAGTTATTGTTAGCTACTCCAGCAAATGATCCAGGTGGGGATGTCAATTTTAACAGGTATCTGCCTTGTAATATTGATAAAATTGCAATTTCTGATTGTTATATAAATAATTCTCAAAATTTATTTGTTTACGTATGCATAATGTGGTGAGAAGAGATGAATATTTTCTTGTGCCACCAAATTTAAGAAAGCAAAATAATGTAATGACAAATAAAAAAATTAGCCAAAAAGCATGAAGGATAAGATATCCATCTTCTATCAGAAATTAACTTTATTACTACAGATGGAAACATAATAGAAGAAATTAATCATAGAATTAAACTTGATTGGAGTACTTTTGATAGAAATAACTTAAAATTAAAAGAAAATGTGCCTAGGTGTTGGAAAAGGAAGGTTTTTAATAAATGTGTTTTACCAATTCTTACTTATGGATTAGAGACGTGGACACTTGATAAGAGAGCAATACAGAGACTTCAGACCACTCAAAGAAGTATGGAGAGATTCATGTTAGAAGTAATAAGAAGAGATTGAAAATGCAATATATGGGGAAGAGAACAAACAGGTGTTACTGGTATCATTGAAAAAATTAAATGGAATTAGTCTGGGCATATTTCTAGAAGAAATGGTAATACATGAACAATTGAAATATTAAACTGGATTCCAAGAAATTGTAAAAGACCCATAAAGAGACCACATGTGAGCTGGATGGATGAAATAAGAAAGTGTGCAGGGATGATGTGGATGAGAGACGCTAGAGATTGGAGAAAATGGATTGAATTTGGAGAGACCTTCATCATGCAGTGGATTGATAATGGTTGACAATGATGATGATGAGCCCATTTTGCAACCATTTCTAATTTATCTGCACCATGAAAATTATTACATTTACAGAGAGGACTTTTCTACTACATCTCCTTACTCTCATTATAGTACCCCCATATCAGATCATGAGATAAATTTTGAATGCTATTTTGGTTGTAATAAAAGAATACAGAATGAAATGATATTATAAAACGAGTAGAACATATGACATTCACAGATATTTTCCAAACTAGAATAAAATAAATTAATAAAAAGTCAATAATGAATAAGAACTACTATGTAAAAATAACAACATAATTTATTACAAATGTACATGAATAAAATACAGTATAATATAAATTAAATTAATGATTAACCAAGAAAGTAAATTAATAAATATCTAATGTGAGCAAGATTCTAAACTATCATCTTATTTACCTTATATACAATTTGTAACATATACTTCCTTATCTAACACTTTATTACTATATTTTTTTTATAAAATAAATAAATGATAAATATATTGAAAATTATTTATGCTAGTGGTGAATAAATGTATGTCCCAATAGTAAAATTCATATATGCAAATACAACAAATTTAAAATATTTGCAAAATAACATTCACAATGTTAGCTAAACATTTCAATTACTGTCGTTATATATATGTTTGATTATTATCTATAAGTTTGTCGATTTGTTAAATATTTTATTTTTGAGAAAAAGTTTATATAAGAATTTAAAACTAATATTAATAATTATAATAGTTTTTAAGTAGCGGGATTTGAACTTAGGATTTTTAGTCTATATTCATCCTCCAATCCGATGCACATGACCACACATATGCAACAAAAATAAACGATCCCCAATATATTGGACAGAAACAGCTCTCATCAGTTGGGCCAGATTATAATCTTCCACACATATATACAATCAGTGCTCGGTTTATATTAAAATAGAAATTCCTCAAACTTTAATGGATAGGCTTCAATCTTCTCACTTTTCGAGCAATCCAACCGTTCTTATGGGATAAATATGTTATCATGTTATATAAAACGTTTGCTCTGTTATGCCATCCGATTTTATTATCTTTAAATAAAAAAAAAATATCTTTATTTTATCAAGATCTTATATAATTTTTATCTTGCTTTTATATAAAATATTTTCAGTATATTTATCTTCCACTTAACATATAAAATAAATGATACTATATTCGACTGCAAAATTATTGTGAACAGTACATATCAGTATCATCTTAAGTAAAATATCTATTTCTCTAACTTTATACAGCATATACAACAGTTATCTGTCTAACATGCATATAAAAGCTGATGTTTTTCTAATACAAATTTAATATAATCTTAAATGTACTTCCTTTTATGATTAATCGAACCTACAACTTAATTATATGACGATAACAAGCCAATCTCTCTACAAGCTATCTTCTTTTTCTTCCACAGCTTGATTAATCCCACTTCAAGTAGGATCGCTGGTGCGAATCATTTGTCTCCAGATTGTTTGGTATGAAGCCATTTTCTCCTTGAGTGACATTTCCTGCAGGTCCCTCTTCACTCAGTCAATCCATCTGGTCTTGGGTCTGCCCCTGGGCCTTTTTCCATCTCTATAATTTTCCTTCCAAGGTGATTTTATTCTCTTCTCTTAACATGTCCAAACCACCTCAACCTTGATTCTTTCATTTTTTCATTGATCTTCCTCACCTTCATATTTTCTCGAATTATGTCATTTTTCACCTTGCCCTTTCTAACCAAGCTATCTAAAATGAAATAATATTTGTTGAAATTCGTGAAATAAAATCCATTTTATGTTTGTCAATATTGATAATTATAAATACGTATTTATTCTTATAATTATTTATACTTATTTTAAAGTCGAATGTATATGCTTTTTTTCATTACTTCTTAAAATTCATAATTATATATCAAAAGCTAGTCTAATAAAGTGTATCATTTAAATTATTTATTTGGCTTTCACAAAATCTGATATTTTCATTTTTGGGGTCCATTTTGTTTTCCAATACCAATGTTTTAATGACATTCTTTATTGATTGAAATAATTACTATTTGGATTTGTCTTCTACTATGTCATGTATTGTTTCCACAGTAGAATAATTATTAAATAAATCATCATGTGTGAGAAAAAAAAAAAAATTTACATTAACCTATTCTTCCAGCTCTTTCAAAATCTGGCCAACAAGAAAGAATTAAATCTGTACCCCTTCTTTTTATTTATAAATCCATTTTATTTGTAAGTTCAAAAGTAAATAAACATGTCATTGTTGTATTATCAGGTCTGGAAACATTTTTTTCTTCTACTATTTAATGTAAGAATTTAGAATGCTCTGTGCTAAAGTGAAAGGCTGGAATTTTTTCGCATGCGCATTTAGAATGCTTATATAACAGTCAATCAAATGTAATGATGACTGTATAGATAGCTCTCAAGTAACTAATTATTGTAAATACATTTTTACAAAATATTATACTTTAATATTTTTTAAAACAATAATAATTAATTAGAATGATTATTTCTTTATCATAATATATGACCAAGATTAGTCTCACTAATACTATTAATATATTTTATATAATAAAATATATAAATATATTGGTTTGTGTGTGTATATATGTTTGTTTACATTTATTCCACATGCATACATATACTTCCACTCTTCTCATCACAAGTTAACTATTCCTAGCAAACTTCATTATTTTAACCGTCATTATTCCCTTTTTTATAATAAAATTGTACAGACTAATTAATTAAAAGAAAAATTAACCAATGAGTATAATGTTTATTTTGTTTTCTTCCTTTTTTTTTTTTTATTATATTGACTTCCTTAATGAATTTTCCTTTTGAACTAATTGCTTCAATCAATATGTATTTATGTGCTTGTATATACGTCAATAGTAATAAAAGAATAAAATGTAAAATATACTTATCTAAGATATTTTCAATTATATTAGTACTTATCTCTATATTGCCCTTCTTTATATCATTTTTATTTACCTCTCCTAAAATGAGGAGAATTTGCATCTCTTTATAACAGCTGGCAGAGCAACAGTTATAGGCAACTGATATTTCTACTAAGAATTACAATATAAGAATAGCTGGTACAAAGGAATGAACTAGTAAATCTTCAAATGAAGCAAAAATATTTGAAGATAGGAGAAACATAAAAAAATTATGAGTGAAAAAGAATTGAACATCTGAAATTATACAAAATGATAAGAAATGGATTAATAATGATATAAGAAAATATAATTGTGAATTGGCAACAAAATCATAGAAGAGAATAAAAGACTCAATATTGTAAAAAATTATTTTGATATTGGAAGCAAAGTTGTTTCAGTAATAATAATCGTAAAAACAATGAAACTATAATTAAAATGTATGCTGACATCACTAAATATGAGCAAAAATCCTTTAAATAATTGAATATTAATGAGGAATAAGAGAATGAAGGATAACATAGTTATTACATTTTCAGAATGGATGAGAATTTTAAATGAAGAAGGGAGACATGAAATTAATTCTAGAAAGAAAAGATACAGAAAATAAAAGTTGGCTACTGGAGGATTGCATTAGGTCTTTGGATATAGGTGCAGTGCTCTCAGATCCAAAGTTCTTCACTGATGAAACCCACAAGCAAGAAACTAGTCTGGGGATATTGGATGAATAGGCACTAGATGGGGATTTTGTGCACAAACCTTCCTGCATCCATCGATTACTAAGACTTGCCCTTGGTGGCACTACTGTATGGAGTTTTCCACTGTTCAGCCAATAAATATAGGTGTGTTTGTGTGCACATAGTAATTGGCAATTGTTTATGTATAACATTTATCAAAGTTAACTTCAATATTATTAGTACACATCTCTCATCGCACTTTAATATACCAAGCCTATATATCATTGTTTCCCAAGATGGGAAGGATTTGCATCTACCTATAACATCTTAAAACAACAACAGCTCTTGACAAGTGATATTTCTATTAGAAACTACAATATAAAAATAGTTGGTACAAAATAGGAATGACTAACCAATAAATTTTTATCTGATTCAAGACAATGTTTGAAGAAAACGAAGGAATATAAAAGTATTGAAAAATGATCCTGAAGAAGAATTAAATATCTGGAGTTCTATGAAGTAGTAAGAATTAAGTTAATAATGATATAAGAAAATATAATTGTGAATTGGGAACAAAATCATAGAAGAGAATAAAAGACTCAATATTGTAAAATATCATTTTGATATTGGAAGTAAAGTTGAATCAGTAATAATAATAAAACAAGCAATGAAATAGAATTGACATCATGAATTGTCTGCAAAAATCCTAATAAAATGGTACATTATGGATCAACAAGAAAATAAAAGATCATGACAGCCTTTCAGGGGTTGAGAATTTGAAATGGAGAAATATAGTTTTGCAATTAATTCTGTGAAGAAGAGAAAAGTTGTAGGAAGTGATAGAATTGATATTTATATTTTTAAAAAGGAGATAAAATAATAAGAAAAATTATTGGCAAAGATATTACTAAATAACTAAATGATATAGGTGCAGCAGTTGAATGGACCAATGCATTAGTAATATTGATACTTAAAAAGATGATAACAATATTAGAAATTACAGACCTACCAATCTTTTAACAGTTTCATACAAATTTTTTACATAATTACAACTCATCTATTGGCAAACTTTATATGTATGCCAACCAAAAAGGAACAATGAATTTTAAAGTGATTTTAGTATGAACCTCTAAACATCACATGATAACCATTCTTTATGCTTACACTCAGAGGAAAATCTCTCCATACAGTAGCTCACTCAGTGCAAGTCAGAGTAATCATTGGATGATAGAAGGCTTGTGCACAAATCCCTATCTAGTGACTACTCATCCAATATCTCCAGACTAGTTTGTAGCTTGGGTTGTATTAGATCTTAAGATCTAGGTGCAGTGCTTTCAGATCCAAGGCTCCTCTGATAAAAGTCACAAGCTAAAATTAGTCTGAGGATATTGGATGAGTGTGCACTAGATAGTGATTTTATGCACAAAGCTTCTAGCATCCATTGATTACTCTGAGTTCACTGAGTGGTGCTACTGTATGGAGAGTTTTGCTTCTGTGATTTTAGTGTAGTAGATATGGGAAAAGTTATAGAAAAGACTTACAAAGAAGAATTGCAATTATGCATTGATTTATAAATTATGATAAGACATTTGGCTTTATAAGCATTTTTAAAGTGCTAAAGCTTTAGATCATCAAGATAAAGATGTAGGATTAAAACAGGCAAAACTCTCCATATACTGGTGCCACTCAGTGCAAGCCAGAGTAGTCAATGGATGCCAGAAGGGCTTGTGCCTAAAATCCCTATCTAGTGCCTACTCATTCAATATCCCCAGACTAGTTTCTAGCTTGTGGATTTTGTCAGTGAGGATCTTTGGATCTGAGAGCACTGCACCTAATCTTAGAATCTAATGCAACCCTTCAGCATCCATCTTTTATCTCTACCTAACTACAAAACTATAAGAATAAAATTAGTAAATAATAATATTTTCAATCCAAGCTCATTAGCTTAGTCATATAAATGCTCTCAAGGCTCCTTACTGATGAAAGCAACAAGTTATAAAGCAGTCTGGGGATATTGGATGAGTAGGCACTAGTTAGGGATTTTATGCACAAGCCTTCTGGCATCCATTGATTGATCTGGTTTGCTCTGAGTGGCATTACTCTATGGATAGCTTTGCCTGTTTTAATAACAGTTATGAGAAAGCATAAGAAATGGTGATCATGTGAGGTTTAAACTCATGATATTGTCATATTTAGAGAATATTTATTAAAATCTAGCAGCAGTGATTATATTATATGGTGATGCTAAGAAATTTGGCATTGATGGTTTCTTAGTCATCTTTTTGACGACAGTTTTAAAAGAAGTCATTTGTGAATAAAATGGGAAATAACGGAATAAAAACTCACAAAAGTAAATTTTGCAAATGATTTCTGGCTATTTTTTTTTTTTACAAATAATGCTTCAGAAAGTCACTAAATCTTGTTAAATCTACGAGATAAATATAAGAAAGTAGATCATGTGAGATATACTTCAAGACCATTCTTTGGAGTTTACAAAAGAAAAAATGATTGATAATAATAGATTAAAAAGGTACTAAATTGCATATACTTTGATATGATTATTAATACAGATTAAAACATAATTGATGAAATTAATCATAGAATTAAATTTGGATGGAGAAATTTTGGCAGAAATCGCTTAATGTTAAAAGTAAATATGCCAATGTATTGAAAAAAGTTTTTAATGAGTGTCTTTTATTGGTTATTACTTATAAATTAAGACTGGTTGCATAACAGAAGAGCAATATAGAGTCATCATATTTCTCATCTAAGTAGGTCCAAATGTATATAGGGAGAAGCAAAATAGAAATAAAAGTGAAATATTTGGATGAGAGAGCAAGCAGATATCATCAAAATCATTAAAAAATAGATTGAGATAGAGAGGAATTGGATATATTTCTAGAAGGGATGATAATAGATGGCCAGCTTGAATTTTAACATGGATCCCAAGACTAAAAGACTTAAGAGCAGACACATATGAGATGGGTGAGTAGCAAAGACAGTTTGTTGGTCTGATATGAAGAAGATAAATTATAATTTAGAGAAAGAGGTTTAAACTTGAAAAACATTTAACCTAGAGTAGATTAATAATGGTAAAAATGACGATGATGTTGATATCTGTATGCTTCATTACTCATATATAGGAATATCAATTTTATGACAAAATTATTTTTTGAAATATAAAAAATATATGATTCATTGTGAATAATTATTAAATGCATTTTTTTGAAATAAATTTAGTTATATAAATTTAGTAGGTTCTAAATATAAGTGAAGTGAACACGCGTTCAAATTTGATATTGTATGTTGTTATAATAGATCCTTTAATAGTTTACCAAATATAGTTCATTAGGGAAATGTAAAACAGCCATAAGCAGTGGTAGCACAATATAATAACATCTTTAGATTACTGTACTGGTGAATACCAATGAGAATGCATTATCTCAACAAGCAGATGAACTTTTAGCTAATACGTTTTATAGATTTTCTTCCTTTGTTTTAATTATAAATTTATTTAAATTTGATTACGTAAGTAATATTTACTAAGGCTGTAACCTCAAAAATATGTGCGTAAAAATGCGATAGTAGGGAGGTGTACAGGTCTTAACCCCAAGCTTACGTTTTGGAGTTTCCCTTCTTTACTTCGACCTACTTTCTATATAAATAGGTGAAGCTGAAGCGGTTAGAACTGAGTGCATGTAATAAGAAATGTGGACTTAATCAATGAAGTATTGAATAGCTTCACGCTCTCACCGCTTCAGCTTCACTTATTTATATAGAAAGTAGGTTGAAGTAAAGAAGGTTCCCCTCTTTTTTTTCCAAAATGTAAGCTTGTGGTTAAGACCTGTAAAGATCCCTACTATCACAATTTTACGCGCATATTCTTGAGGTTACAGCCTTAGTAAATATTCCTTTGTTTTACCACCCAGGAAAGGATAATTACTCAATTATTGTCAAAACGATGAACTATTTAAAATGGTTTGTTATTTTAAAAAGCATCTTAAACTTAACTTATTAGATAATGAATAAAATAATTAATCAAACAGCTTTATTGCGAAATTTTTTAAAAAAGATTGAGTGGGAAAAGAGTCAGGATTAGAATCGAATCAGGACATTTCATCCTACCACTGCCTAATTCATGCCATGTGATGGATGCTTTATATCACTAAAAATCATTAATATGCATAGAATAATTAGTTTTTACATAAATCAAGTAATAAATAATGTTAAATTAGATACAACTTAGGTTATTTATAAGCTATGTTTGAAAACATTTGAAGTTTTTATTCAGTTTAGAATTAAAATTACAAAAGTCAGATATAAAGAATTTATTAAGCATCGGCTTCAGCTACAGATTAATTACTAAGAAAATTGAACAATTTTACAAAAAACCAATAACTGACCACATAATTAAAGATAAACCTCAAATCACCCTCCCTTACATCCCCAAAGTATCTCAACAGTTCATAAAGACTTTAGCTAATGAATTTAAAGTCGGTTTCCCACTCCCCCTAATACTAACAGACATTAATAATGCGAAGGACAGAATGGATCCATCTCATGCACCCAAGGTCATATACAGCATTTCATGCTCTCAGGCTGGATGCAGTGCCACATACTACGGGGAAACCAAGACCACTGTCCATAAAAGAGCTGCTCACCCCATGTATACTTACAGAAGAGCAAAAAAGAATAATGATAACTTCTCAATATTTTTCGAACATGAGAAGCATTCCGGTCACGTGTTCGAACCCTGAACCCCCAAATAGTGTGCTCTGAAGCCAACGATTGTAAAAGAAAGATCAAGAAGAGTATTTTATTATCAATGATAACAACATCAATAGACGCAATAGACGCGACACGTGTTTTGCTATTTCAAGAAAATGGACAAATTAATTTACATATGCATTTACATACATTATTATTTAGTAATATTACAGCAATGGTTTATAATTTACTTTGGTCATGAATATGAGGGAAAAACCTCGAAAGTACTAGACCTAGATTAATTTAATTTAATTGTTTTGTTACTACTGACAGCTTCTTTTTCAGCGTGTTAAAGCGCTTATATATACTAAAAGTCAGTCATGTAATTAATGTTCTATTTTTAAATTTGTACAAAAAACAATAGTTCACTGAGTTAGTAAAACAGTTTCTCAATAGTCCATTTCAAAGCCAAACTTTCACATCATGTTTTGCAATTCCTAGGTAGCAATGGTTCAAAGCGAGGCCATTTCTTTCTCTATTCTCTAGCTAAAAATATATAGATAGGTATTTTTGGACAAATATTAGGTTTTAGAAAAGTGAGCTGTAGATGAGATATTTGAAAAAAAAAAACTGCAATCTCTTTGGAATTTGAAAATATTTCTACGTTTTAGATTCCTACATCAAAATCCAGATTGTAGCAGATAGAAGCACTCATCACACTTCATATTCTTTGTATGCACAATTAACTGACATTGGTATTTGTGTGCTATTTCTGCAATACAGACAACGTATTGCGCCTTTTTACATTCGTATCAATGTACTGATAACTTTGCAATGTTGTTATTTTAAGAACCATTTACAAAATTATCTGCAGCTTCAATACGAATGTGAAAACGCACAGCAACACGTGGTCTGTGTTGCAGGAATAATACCCAAGATATATATTTAAAAAAACGAAAAAAAAATATTATATGAAATATATATGTACTTATATGAAATATACACGTACACAGACGACTTTTTGACACTAAATTCAATTTATTTAAAAAAATGTGTAGAAATAGTTTTTAAAAACACATATTAAAACATTACAAGTAAACATATGTATGATTTGCAGGAATAAATGCCTAATTAAAAATAACCATCATTGTAAAGCAAAAAAAAAAAATATCTTAAAAACTACATTTTTTCAACCCCCGAAAATATAGCAATAAAAAATACCGAATAAACTCCCATACGCATAAAACAATCACTAAATTATAAGTGACACATACAACAATCACGAAAAAGTAATTTTATTAAATAATATTTACCACAAAAACACATAAAATATATGCATACGCTACTTACTCTGTAATAAATAACAGGAATTAATCGCATTCAAGACAGAAAATGAACACTTGAACTGAAAAATTTTCCCCCAAATGAACATATGATTGCAAAGTATGTCGAGAAAAATACTCAGAAACGTCATTTTTTTTAAAGAAAAGAGAAAACAAAACAAATAATTCAGAACAATAAAGAAATATAAATTATAAGACATTTATTACCATTATCATTCAGAACAACACCTTTTCACATCTATCTCCCCCCCCCCCTTTCCCGCAAACTAGGGAAGATTAAAGAGAAGTAAAAAATAGTCATTTTGAAACTTTAAATTTTGAGCTTTTAAATGGTATCTGCCAAAAGAATTGCTAAATATTCCAACATTTGATGACTTGCGTTGCTCTTAACAACCCAAAATTAATTCCAAAAATGAATGAAAAGTATTATAAATGGCTTTTATTATTGAAGAATTTGACCATTCCTGCTAGATAAACTTTAAAAATATTTTATCTGATAATCATAATTTTTTTTTAATTCAAGAGCTCCTTTTTATAGGGAAAACACATTTTTTTATTACTGTGCAATACTGATATTAATGGATTAATGTTGTGGAGTTTTATATTTAAATATATGTAAACTTCATATCTTTTATCATTTTGTTTTGAAAATATCTATACATGTCTATCTTAATGATGTAGAGGCTGAGTAAATTGTGTTGACAGAAATGAACTATTACTGATATTGAAATGTTATCATGTTGCCTAATTATTATACCTGGTATCTGAATAAAGATTTAACATATATATACATCATCATCATCAAATGATTCTCTTAGCTTACATTTAATAATATCCATTAGCAGTAGCATCCTTGTGTACCTCCTCTAAGGCTATTTTTCTATACTAGAATAGTCAGCGAATATCAGCTGGCAAGAAGTAACCAAATCCCCAGATTAGTTTCTTCTTACTAGTCAAAAGGTGAAAAATCTTTAATGTAGCTAACAGAATTTCTGGGCATTTGATCGATGTATAAAAACTTTTGATTCTCAAAGCCATATTATAGCACACTACTGTTTTATGGCTTTGTTTTTCATTAAAAAACAATGGTTTGCACATGTCCATTCAATAACTGAATTCAATTTTTACACTATTCAAATGAATTTGAAAGTTTCATAAAGTTCTTGATAATTTTTTTTATATAACGTATCTCTTTATTCTAATATTTTTAATAAATCCGTAAATAATGATTAGTAAATATGTAGCATATAATTTATTCACAGACCAACACAGTTCTATGTTTCGTAAGTCAGACTCTTAAAAAATCCTTTTTAATCAATTTGTAAACAATACACATTTTCTTTTATTAACATCAATTCATTGACCATTTTTTATCTGACTGATGAATTGACATGAACAAGATAAAATGGTTGTTATTTACGATGGTTTGGTATAAATAATTCTTTAAGCATTTAACTTTTGAATTGTAATAATGCGTTCAGGCACAGTTGGTCTGAGAATAAATTATTTCAGTATATTTTAAAATATTTCCTAGTCATTATTTGCTAGTAATTTTCTCTCATATTTTCATCTTATCTATTATCTATGTCTCCGCTCATCCCCGCTCTCATTTTTCATGCTGGCGAAAATTTTTTATATCGTTTTTTAAAAACAAATGACAATCTGTTTTTGATAAACCAGCAAAAAAATAAACAAAAACAACAAAGTCAACAAAATAATTCAATAGCGAAATAAATAAGAGTATAACTGCAACAGTTTGATGCCGATTTTTGACATTTTGGATATCGTAGAGCAGGGTTATTTGATGCTCGCGTTTGAAACACGTTTTTCAACGAGAAATAATACTCACATTGCAGGGTTTATTTAATGCCCGCAAGATTACGCTTTTATTTCCTAAGTTGTGTGGGAATTATTTTAAGTAATCAGAAAAATTATTTGGATGAATGGGAGAAAAAATTGATAAATGAAGCAAAGAAAAGAAAGGGATTGATAAAGAAATTAACAGTGTTTTCATATAATAAATATGATGTAGCTAGAATTATATGGAAGGGAGTTGCAGTAGCAGGGTTAACATATGGTAATGATGCATTATGTGTTAGTAAAAGGGTATTAAATTACTTAGAAAAAGTTCAAAGGGAAGTAGAAAGACATGCATTGGATGCAGATGTATGGACAGCAAGGGAGGCAATTCAAGGAGAAATGGGATGGTCAAGTTTTCATATGAGAGATGCAAAAAGTAAAATAAAAATGTTTGGTAGTTTGCAGTTTATGAATAATAAAAGAATATGCAAAATAGTGTTTAATTGGGTTATGAGTAAAGGGCAGGCAACAAAATGGATGAGAAAGGTAATGCGGTTTGCAAAAGATTTGGATAAAGAATTTATATCAGTATATTTGTATAAAAGATGGGATGATTGTGTTAGGAGGATTGTTGAGTGTTATAGTGGTAAGGAATGGGATATAAAAGAATAGATTTATTAATAAAGAATAGGGAGTTAGGAAGATGGAGAACTAGTATGGAGAGTAAAAAGAGTTTAAATATATATAGAAATAAACAGAATATTAGGTGCGAGTTAATATATGATAATAGTAAGGAAAGTAGTTTATTGTTTAAGGCTCTAACGGGATCTTTAGCAACAAGAGAATATACATGTAAATGGAAAAAAATATGGATGATTTAGTCTGTAAATTATGTAAGGATGGAATAGAAAATATTAGGCATCTGTGAATTGAATGTAAATGCTTGAAAACAGAAAGGGCACATATAATGAAGTTATGGAAGAATAAATATGAAAAAAGTGATTATACAGAAAGTGGATTATTGGTTTTTATATTGGATTTGGGAAAAGATAAGGGGGATTTAGATATAAGGGTCATAGAGTTGACAAAGATTATGTTGTGGAAATGAGATGGAGCAGAATATGGAAAAAATTAGACTGGGCAATATAAAATAAAGTATCTAACTGGTTTCTCTGGGCATAATTGCGGAGAGATTCTTAACTTCGTTTAAGGAGAAGCTACAGTACATCACATCACATCAAGACCTCCAATCTTTTCTTCGTTGCAGAGATAGAATACAAGTACACTGACGTTTAATTGCCACTATTTTGTTTATTTGTGTAGTTTCTGATAATGGGTTTTTAAAAAAATATTTTGATTAAGAAATGAGCTCATGTTTTAAAAGAAAAAAAATTGTAACAATAAAAGAAATATAATTGTCATAAATTATGACGTCTCATTTTTAATAATTAAAAAACAAAAGAAAATGAGTTTTCTACCAAAAGTAGTGACTTTATAATAATTTTCAAATTGAAAATGTCGAAACAGCGCTGGGTAGATCAATCACATTTTTTATATCCAGGCAATAATCCTCTTTGTATAAATCTTGATATTTTCCAAAATCTTCTCAGTAATGTTAATCTGTATAAAATAACCGCAATTTTATGTACGATTAGTATTTTTTTGCTCAGCAGAAATATTGTTTACGGTGTCGTTGAATTGTTCTATCCAGCTCTTCAAACTTTCGTCTCATTGGAAAATTGGAATCGAGAACAGCAAATAAAATGGTTAATGTACTGGCTTGTTTTTGCGTGCTTAAATATAATAGAAGTGATTTTTGACAAGATCGTTCCTTTTTACGCCTTTTTCAAATGTGCTGTGCTAGTGTGGTGTTTTCTTCCGTTCGAAGCAAATGGTTCACATATTATTTTCTTCACATTTTTACATCCTCTGTTTTCAAAATATGCTGGTCGTTGGACAAACTTTATACAATCATTGGTGGAATACGTACGTCTTTGTGGGACGAATCAATGTTGTACAGTTGACCAATATCCACAGCGCAGTGCTATATTAATACCCGATTGATACAGAATCAAATTCCCATTACAAGAAACTTGTTTACAAATGTACTATTTATTCATTTTTAAAATCAAGCGTTTTATTTTTTAATTAGATTACAAAGCATAAACGAATACATGTAGCACTATATATGTATATAACTTGTCATTAAAATATACGATTAAATTGGGATTATTAAAGTGCATGCTTGTTTTGTTTATTAATAAAAATATTATTAATTATTCAATTGAGACAGTTTTTTATATACGTTATTTTGCAACATAATTACTCTCGGCAAGATGGAGTTTTCATGTTCAATCTGTTTTTTTTCGATTGTAGCTTTCAGGAATCTTTCTCATTTATTGGTTCATCTTAAACATGAACTTGATGTAAGCCTTATTATAATATCTCAAGATGAAGTTTAATACATCAATTGGATATTTATTCTTTTTTATCAACATATTTGCATCACTCCATTTTAACTTTTTAATGTTTTTAATGATGAAATTGATAATCGTTTGTTTCTAATCCTTATACTTCGTTCATTTTCTTCTTTTTACCCATAATATATACATTTCCGTTGTTTGTTGTGTTTACTCTTTCAGTAAGAGTCCAAATCTTAAATATATATCAAAACAATCGTAAAACATGTTGATTTACTCAAGCGTTGTTGGTCGAGTGGTTAGCACAGCTGTCTTACAAGCAGTTGTCCCGGGATTCACTTCCCTGCCAACGCTTTGACACATTAAAAAAAATGTGTTAATTTACCTATAAATACATACATTTTCATTTAATACAAAATTATTTATATCAAAAGCATTTCATCCATGATTAATTCTGCCTTTTAAATTCTTCATAGTTTCCATTATTAATAAAATGATCAAGATATTTGTAAATTGTTACCTTCATTTAGTTAGTTATTACTATCAACCTTTATTTGCACTTTCTTGCTAAGCCATTCAACATAACTCATGATAACATCTTTACTTTTTCTTTATATTTCATCTGATAGTTCTTAAAGGAAAACAAAATATGATTTAAATCATCTTTATTTTTATTTTATATTTTAGTCCACTTATATTTTAAAACTTATTGTAACATAATTAGAAGGTATAAAATCACTAATTAATGTTGATTTCATTGCTAATCATCTTAATTCAATTAAGCAGTCTAATAACAGCTGTTGCATTTTGATAAATATTCTTTGGAATTAAAAATACCATAGCTCTATATCAAGATTTTCCAAAATGGATCCAAATCATGTTTTTATTTCTATAATCTAAAAATACAATATCTGGTATCTTATAATCATTGCTTTTGTGTTTTTTACAAATTTATTAATACTTGGATGTAACTATATTACTATCACTTTTAATCCAGATAATTTTTTGCACAATCTAAATAATTTATTAGGTTAATGTTGTCAATCCTTTTCTGGGTGAGAACTGTTTTCAACAGCAAAAAAAATGTCCAGTTATGCAAATGAGACTAATTTAACAAAGTGTTTAAGCTTTAATTAGAGTATAATTATTTTGGGATAAATTTATCCAGAAACAAAATCCCCCCCCCCAAAAAAAAAAAAACAAAAACAAAAAAAACAATAGCCTTTTTTATAACTTAAAATGTTTTAGTAAAGTAGTAATGACTATATGTTATCAGAACTGGAAATAGTTTATATTATGCCCTTTCAGGTTCTAATAGCAACATATTATTACAATAACAATACTGTTACTTTATGATTTTTTGTGGATCTTAAATGCTTCAATATCTTCCATTACATAAAGATTATTAGTGTCATATGCGCTATATTTATATTATATATAAAAGCATTATTTTATGATTTCAACAATTTATGATATTTTATGCCACAAAAGATTATATTTCACTCCTACTAAAGCCAATGATATTTCAAAATATTGACAAATGCATGCACATACTTTAGTAAATAAGTTCAATTTGAATTGTATATTTATGAACAATGTATGGCTAATAAAAAGAGAGGCTCTTTTCCTATGCTATTTGCCATTGCCATTAATGAAGCAACATAAGCGTTATATAGCAAAAATTTAGTTATCCATCACAAAAATATTAAGGAGCTGGCATAGCTTAAACATGAGATATTACATGAAATGTGTCCGTGTATTCTGTATCTTCATAAATTGTCTTTATTGGTCCAACTGCTATTACAAAATCTTGGAAAAACACTTGAAAACATTCTTAAAACTGATGATTTTACAGCCAGTATACAATTTGAATTCTTTCAAACAATTAAATGGCAGATTTTCCTAGGATTTAAAAAATAAATAAATATTAGCATGCTACTAAATCATAGGTTAAATTATGAATCATAATGTCACATTTAATGTCAAAAATTGTGATTGAAATATGCTAGTACCATAAATCTTATTGTGATGAATAGTGAAAATATGTTACTATATAATACATGCTGCTTATTTAATGGCTGTAAGCAACATGGAGATAAAACTATTCAGTGGGGCACTTGTAAACTTATTACACTGCAAATATGTTGCAGAGATAATTTGCTCCATAACTACTGATGAGTGCTGGTTCAGCACGAAATACATATATTGGTGATTATTTATCTTTTCTACATGTGTATGGTCATGTGTATCATTGGTATGAGATAGTGTGGATAGTTGAAGGGTGCTTGAACGTCTGAGTTCAAATCACATATATTTACATTACTACTGAAAAAGAAACGCACATTTTGCCATGAAAATTTCTGAGTTCTATTTTAATCTCACTTAATTTAAATAAACAGTTATTTTTTTTACAGTTGCTAAAGTAAATTTTAAAATAGATTTGCTTATATGTGACACAAAATCTAAATCAATTCAACAAATCATTATATTTTTTTAAAAACTGAGGCCTAACATTTATATCATTTTCTGATTTCTCAAATTATTATTTGAAATATTCAGAAATAATAATTTTAATGTTGTTCAACCATTAAATAAATTAGGACATGAGAGCATTTTAATAATTTTTATTAGCCATCCATTACACCAACAATGAATAACACTTTTATCTTTTTACATGTCTTTTAAAAGTAAGATTAAAAAAATATCTTGGATGTTATTGTCCCTATCTTTTTTTAATGTTAATATATTCGCTATTAATAAGATTATAATAAACTTTATTATTACAGAATTTTGTTTATAAAGTTTCTTCACATGATCACCATTTCTTATGCTTGCTCATACTGTAAGGAGAGTTTTGCCTGTTTTATAAAGTTTATTAATGTTTTCACTAGAATTTTTTAAAAATAATATTATTACAGTCCAGTTCATTTGTTCCTAGACTAGCATTCTTGTGGGAAGAATATTTGGGCATTTTTATTGTAATTCTAAATTTATATTTGAAATGCTACAACCTAATGTAAAATAATCATGTATTCCTTTGCTATGTAATTGGAAAAAGTTGTTATAAAATACAGTAAACTTATTTATAAGTGTGTTATATTTCTACATCCACTTTGGATTAAGAAGTTTTCCTTTTACAAAGATTTCACGAGGGATTTTACTTTTCATAATAAATAATTGTCGCAAAGCAATCCATTATGAAAATTGTTTTATCACGCTATGGCTTTAGATTTTTGGCAGAAGTTATTCTGTTAATAGAGAGGTAGAGCTGTCTTGTTTACTCCTATATAGAATTTTTTTAAATCAAATATAAAGATATATTATTTTATTTACAAAAAAAAGATCAAGGCAGATGTCACATGACGATGCCAGTAGCAGAAACCGATCTGGGGTTGAGGATATTCTGCAAAGCTTGTTAAGAGCTTATTTTGCAGCTCTATGTATAATATATTTTATATATATTTTTATTGAAATTGAAATGGCAAGAAAATAGATGGTATTTTAAACAAAATGTATTTACAATTTACCGAATCAAATCTTACATCTATGATCTTATTAAAAATAGATTGATATAACATGGCTTGTGTGAACTCTTGACTTTTTATTTAAAATAAATTATAATTTACTATATATAATTTAAGCGGGGTTCGAACTCAGACTAATATGTCAACATGGGTAGGATGACAACATTGGCTATCAAGGGCTTTGAACGTTCCATCAAATTTTCAATGAAATGGATGGCTGAAGAGTTGTGAGTTGGAATAGTTTGAAGCCTGTCCATTAAAGTTTAAATATTGACTATCTTAATATAAAGCTGAGTACTGATTATATATATGTGTGAGGATACTAATCTAGACCAACTGATGATTGCTGGTTCAGCATGAAATACATATATTGGTTATTATTTATCTTTTCAACATGTGTGTGATCAGGTGGGTCAGCAATATGAGATGGCACCGAGAGTGGTGGGTCGTGTGAAAGTCTGAGTTCGAACCCTGCTTATATTACATATATAAATGCAGGTTTAAGCCTGTACAATGTATTATATATAATTTAATATTTTGAGATTAAATTTAATTTAATATTTCTGATCATGAACTTTCTTGAATGGACTTTCTCTTAATTTTACCTTATTTATAATAAAATAAATTTATTATATCTCACCAATTTCTTTTAACATTAAAAGAGTTTTATAATGTACTCAAATATAAGCGTTAAACTATCATCCCTTCACCTTATTTGAGTTATATTCTCATTTGTAGATGTCTGGATTTACACAGACGTTGTGTTCACGTAATGATTTTTGAATAATTAATAGCTATGGATTAAATAAAATTTATTTTTTAAGTTTATTAAATAAAATTTCAACTTATTATTACTCCACTCCTCAACTCCAACTTTTAGTTTAATTTATTTAATTATCAAAGTGCCTTTGCTTAATTATGATTACTTTTTTATTACTGAGTACATACCTATTCACTAATTTTATATTTATTAAAAAGCATGTATTTTTGTATATTATTTTACTTAATATCAGTTGAGGTTGCTAGAAGTCAGAATGAATGTGTATTGTTTACAATCCTGACAGACAAAATTAAATTATGGACGTTAATCCCAAGAGGCTGTAAAATTACAAGCCAAGGCCATGATTAGTGGCCAAAGGTGAGTAGTTCCCAGAATCTTTTAATTGTCAATCCAACCCTTTGTAGGTACTTTCGATTTCAAATCATTGTCAAACGATAGGCATTGTAGATCTTTGTGAAGTTTGAAGAAAAGATGAAAAGTTAATTGATTTTTAAGTGAAGGTATACTTTGGTAGCAAGGCACAACTTTGAAGAACAAGTGAATGGGATTTATTATAAATAAAAAGTTAAAGGAGAACGGTGTGAAAATTGTTGCTATTTCAAATGGACACCAGTAATAGTTATTCAACTTAATGGAAAATACCAAATACATATATTTAAGATTGAGGATGTACAATAATCAGACCAAGCAACATTGTAAAATTGTCATGAAAGGCTTTAATAGAAAAACTGAATTAAATAATTCTAAGATGATAGTGGTGTAAATTTTGTTATGGTGACAGAAATGAGAGTGGTCACAAACTTACAAAGTTTGCACAGAAAAAAAGAAAAATACTTAATACTATAAATATTTAAATAAAAAATAGAGTCATAGATCACATGACCCCATTCTCTTAAGCTTGTAAAATATAAACAGTGAGCATTGCCAATGGCTCAACAAGCTTTGTCGTAAATGCTTAGCCAGAGAAAGCATTTAAAATATCTCCATCAGGAACTTTCTCCCCACATCTCTGACCATGGTTTCATGCTTTGGCACTCCTCAAAGAAGTGCTAAGATAGCTTCAGACACAAATATTTCTTTGAAAAAATGCTAGACGAAAATGGACATAGAAGCATGTAAATACTTGTAAACAGTTTTGGATTATAGTTTTTCTCACAGAACGTATGTATTTTAAAACTGTAATGTGCTTAATACATTGAACACAGAATGTAATCATTTAGTAGTTGAGATGTACGTATTAATGCAAAATTAGACAGAAAATATTAAGAAAAGTAGTATTTACAAATGTTGTTACTAATGTTCAGAAACATCTCAATGAATTTAAGTTAGAACTTGCAAATCATATTAAAATATATAATTTTGAAGATAGTTCAGATTTGAATGTAAATAAAAAGATAAATAACACATTGTTTAAATTGAAACAAAGATATATAATACAAAACAAACAGCAATTTATTAGCAAATGTAGTACTAAAATTAGACAGTGTCTAAAGAAAAGAAGGAATAAGAAAATTTATAAAAGTGATCTATAAAGAATAGTTTAATATATCTAGAATTTTGAAAAGTAATACTAAAATTATTAATAATGATATAAAATATAATTATGAAATTAGTTAAGATTTAAAAAAGAACAATCAAATATATAAAGTAATAATGTCTTGGTATTAATAGGAATCTTATTTCTGCAATAAAAAGAAAAAAAAAGATTATTTTTTAAAAGAGAGATATTATAAAATATGGCGAAGAGATCTTTGTAGAAATTAGATAGTAATAAAAAATAATAAAAAAAAGTAGACCTTATAATTATTACATCATCCAACTTATTTAGAATTAATATATAGGGTATATGAGCACAGACTTTCACACGACCCACCACTCTCCACTCTATCTAATAACACTGATACACCTAAACACATATATGTTGAAAAGATAAATAATCCTCAATATTCGTATTTCATGCTAAACCAGCAATCATCAGTTGGTCCAGATTATGATCTCTACACATATATACTATAAGTGCTCAGATATATATTAAGATAGACAATCTTCATACTTTAATGGACTAGCTTCAATCTCCTCCACACTCCAACTCTGCAACCGTCCATCCAATTGAAAATCTGATGATGGAATGCTCAAAGGCCACCCTGAGACCGAGATTCTTGTCACACCCATGTTGACCTAAGGTCAATCTGAACTCCATATGTACAGGACATAATCCATTTAATACATATGCAAGGATGGGACCTTAGGTCAACATGGATGTGACAAGAATCTCAGTCTCAGGATGGCCTTTGAGCATTCCATCATCAGATTTTCAATTGGATGGACGGTTGCAGAGTTGGAGTGTGGAGGAGATTGAAGCCAGTCCATTAAAGTATAAAGATTGTCTATCTTAATATATATCTGAGCACTTATAGTATATATGTGTAGAGATCATAATCTGGACTAACTGATAATTGCTGGTTTAGCATGAAATCAACATATATGTGTTTAGGTGTATCAGTGTTATTACATAGAGTGGAAAGTGGTGGATCATGTGAACGTCTGTGCTCATATACCCTATATATTACATATATATAGACACAGGTATATAATAAGCCTGTGTTTCAGTTATTACATCGTAGAGATGTCTGCCCATCCTTGCATATGTATTAAATGGATTATGTCCTGTATATATGAGGTTCAGATTGTCCTTAGGTCAACATGGGTGTGACAAGAATCTCGGTCTCAGGGTGGCCTTTGAGCACTCCATCATCAGATTTTCAATTGGATGGATGGTTGCAGAATTGGAGTGTGGAGTAGATTGAAGCCTGTCCATTAAAGTACGAAGATTGTCTATCTTAATATATATCTGAGCACTTATAGTATATATGTGTAGAGATCATAATCTGGACCAACTGATGATTGCTGGTTTAGCATGAAATACGCATATTGGTGATTATTTATCTTTTCAACATATATGTGTTTAGGTGTATCAGTGTTATTAGATAGAGTGGAGAGTGATGGGTCGTGTGAAAGTCTGTGCTCATATACCCTATATATTACATATATATATAGACACAGGTATATAATAAGCCTGTGTTTCAGTTATTATTTAGAATTATAAAAGTAAGACATGCAATTAAAGCTTTAAAGAAGGGAAAAGTTACAGAAATTGATAGAATTTTAATTGATATTCTAAAAAAAGCAAACGATAAAATAAAAAATTATTGAAAAAGTTATATATCAAATATTTAAATGACATAAAATTTTTCAGATGATTAAAAAAAGACAAAAGTATAATCTAATTAAAAATAATTTATCCTAAAAATTGTACAATAATTATTTTTAATACACAGACTTAGAATTCTTTCAAAAGCATTCAACTTTTTTTAAAAAGTGTAACTTTTTTAAGTTGTAAATTTGCAAAGGTACTGTGGTATTAGAGCTCCGACAAGAAGAATTATAATCGTTTAATCATTAAATTAATTAGGTTATTAAATCAAAAACATATTTTAAAATCTACATTAAAAAAAAAAACAATTTAACAAAAAAAATACGAAAAGCATTAATATGAAGAATAGTTAAAATGCGTGTTTAAACCAAATTGAGTGTGTGTTTGCACGTGCATATTCTGCATAATCTATTTTAATACATTGTACAGACTTACACCTGCATTTATATATGTAATATATGCGGGATTCGAACTCAGACTTTCACACAACCTACAACTCTCAGTGCCATCTTATATTGCTGACTCACCTGATCACACACATGTTGAAAAGATAAATAATCGCCAGTATGCGTCTTTCGTGCTAAAGCAGCACTCATTAAAGTATGAAGATTGGTTATCTTAATGTAAAGCTGAGTACTAATTGTATATATGTATGGAGATAGTAATCTGAACCAACTGATGAGTGCTGGTTTATCACGAAATACGTATATTGGTGATTATTTATCTTTTCAACATGTGTGTGATTAGGTGAGTCAGCAATATAAGATGGCACTGAGAGTTGTAGGTTGTGTGAAAGTCTGAGTTCGAATCCCTCATATATTGCATATATAAATACAGGTGTAAGCCTGTACAATGTATTAAAATAGATTATGCAGAATATGCCCATGAAAAAACACACTCAATTTGATTTAAACACACATTTTAACGATTCTTCACATTAATGCTTTTCATATTTTTTTTTGTTAAATTATTTTTTTTTAAATGTAGATTTTAAAATATGTTTTTGATTTAATAGCCTAATTAATTTAATGATTAAATGATTATAAGTCTTCATGTCGCAGCTCTAATACCACAGTATCTTTCTAAAGAGTTAAATCTTGAAATAAACAATTACTTCAAAATTTTATAAACAAACAAATTTCAATCTTTGTAAAAAAGATTAGACATATTATGAAAGATCATTTAATACAACATAGAATGATGTGTAACACAATTTTTTATCTTTAATACTTTGTCTGAAACTGTGAACGAAAATCTGTGTTACAAAAATGTGTCAAAAGAGGTGAAGACGTACACAGGTAAATGTAGTGATGGTAATATTTAATAAAAGATTATTACCCAAATTCATCATACAGAAACAATATTTATGGCTGCCTATGGTTGAAATCTAAATCTATTAAAAGAAACCATTATTAAGGAAATTTTGGGTCTAACAAAACTGTGCATTAACACAAACAGTGAAACATAAACAGGATAAGAATCAATGGTAAATGTTTTAAAATATGAGATTAATCATAATTACAATTATAATATATTATAAAAATTTATAAAAAGAATTGGGATCCAATATAATAACTATGTAAATTCCATCTTTCACTATTTAAAGTAAAGCAAATAAAACCTGATTAAACTTCAGCTTCATGCCGCCATATTGAATTTTTTAAAATACTGGCCTGAGACACAATTTTCACAATAACTTCAGTTTTAATTATGTTAGAGCAAAAACAATTACATTGCTAGAAACTAGAAACATTAAGGAAAACAATAAACCTAAAATAAATAGTGATAACTATATAAAAAATAAGGAAAAAAAGAAATTTTCACATCCGAAATACTTATTATTTTATTGTTTGTTCATAATTTGATAAGTAACATTAACTAAAATTGAAAGTACATTTTCAGAGATAAATTTCGTTGTGTTCCTTACAAAATTATCTTTCTAAACATGTATAACATGTCTTACCTGAGATAATCCACAGCTTCACAATCTCCAAAAGAAGTAGGATATGACTTCTTCATTTTTATCTTGTACCCCAAATGTTCTAAATGTCACAGGCATCTATAAAAAAAAAGATTCATCCTAATAAAATATACAAAATAAATCATCATAGCAATTGGCTTCTTGACTGTCTAAAACTAGAAATTGTAGGCTACTGTCTATATCACTATGATAAAATGAGTTTCATCTCTTCATTTTATATTTTTTGTGTACATTAGTGATGTTTATATTCTTTGTGGTCACCAGTGATGTTTATATTCTTTATGCACTGCACAAGTGATGTTTATATTCTTTATGCACACAAGTGATGTTTATATTCTTTATGCACACAAGTGATGTTTATATTCTTCATGCACGGAAGTGATGCTATCTTATTATATTTATTGTACTGCATAGATATAATTTATTTGCATATTGTGTATTTGTTAGATATTGACTTGAAAATAATGTTATGAAACATATAGCAAAACCAATGCATGAATCACATATATATAATTTATTTGCATGCAGATCATTTGTTAACTATAGACTTGAAAAACACAAACAAGAATCGGAATTATAACAAATTACTTATAAACCATATTACATAATTAATGATTTTCATAATAAATTATACTTTTTGAAAAACATTATTTTTATAAGTATAGAACATTAAAAGTTACATTAGATATTAATTGTATACAAACGTAAATAACTAACACACACAAATTACAAACTAAAAATAATTAATAAAAATGATAATTTAAATAAAAATATATTATAGTTTTATTAAAAAAATAAAAAAATTTTTTTTAAATGTTACTTACAAAATTACTTTGAACAGCTTCTGTCAGCCATCTTTGTAATAGTACCGGAGAAATGTCAACTGCAGCCCCATAAATTATTTTTGTCTTTTATCGCTTCGTGATAAGTACAAAAATTATTAAAAAAGACAAAAGAATTAAATACTGTGGTTGATTAAAACTGCTGCCAAAAATTTAAATTTTAACCGATTTTTTTGAAATAAACATTTTCTGAAAGCTACTTCACCAACCTTTTGAACGATCATATTTTCATCTACGTCACACTTATACCTTTTACGTCAGTAAAGAAAGAAAAAACATCATCTGAACACTGCCTGATGCACGCTAGTAAAAAGCTGAATGAGTTTTAATAAATATAAATAATATTCATGTCGATTTAAAATTGTGCTTTATGATATTAAAATGGCTAATGAGAAGGATATTTTGTGAAAATGTTCCTATGAATCTTATTAAAAATACTTATTTATTTTAATAAAATGCTTTATTTTTGTTTACTGTAAATACAATTTTAATTGCACAAAATATCAAATGACATTAATATAGTTTAATAATTTTCCATATTCATTTCTAGATATAAAATATTCATATACAGACAAAAAAACCAACTGAGCATAAATCTTTTTGCTTATTTTATTCAATGTCAAACTAAAATCCTTATTCAAATAGATGAGTAAATTACCCTTTTGGAGTATTTTAATTTCTTTTTTCTTGTTTTTTATGCATGGATATATATGTAATTTATATCTGTATTAATTATTTTTTATAATACAATTAAATAAAATTTATCCTTTTATATTTTTTTACGATTTCAAATGACCAGAAGTTTTCATCAAAACTATAATATCCATATATATAAACACACAATTAACACATATTCATACATAGATAAATTAGATATAATTATGTAACACATTACATACAATAATTTACATTACAGATTTTATACAATATACATATCTTAATCAATCTAGTAAAAATATATATTCTTAGTATTTTAATGATATTATAAATATTAATCATTTATTTTATTTCTATTTTGTTTGATTCCTTTTGCATAAATTATTTATTTATTATGGTACTGTTCTATTAGTGTGTTGAAACCACTTGATGGCATTGACCCCATCCAAACACATATAAATATGCCATTTAGTGGACCACAGTCAAACCAAATAGCCACAACTTTTTTTCTGTTGTTTGTGCAAGTGCACACAATCCAATCTTTTACCAATATTAACACTTTGCTACCATACCATTTTGGGTGGGTGGATTTAAAGGTTGCAGAACTATTGCAATCTGCATTCAAAAGTAATTATGGTACAACTCACCTAACATACTATTAAAAAGTAATAATTATAAGCCCATTACCCCACTTCTGAATCCAACATGTAAGGTGTAAATCATTAGAAAAGGCTATGGGAAAACCATAAGTTCACTGTTTTCTCCCAAAAAGTCATGGTTCATGAGAACAACTATGAGAATTAAAATGTCAAACTGTAAAATTTCTTATAGTTATATAGAGACAAAAAGAAATTGTAAAAAGAATATATTTCATAATCTTAAAAAAACAAAAACAATTGAGTTGGAAATTATTAAGCATTATTAATAAGTATGCCATTAATATCCATCATACCTGATTCCATATTCTTTCAAAAATAGCTGTTGGAATAAATAAAAATTAAATTTTCCTTTTAAAAAAAAAAATCAAATACAATTCTGTAATTAAAGCATTCCCATTTCTTCCACCAAGATGTCATTAGTTGTCTGTCAAGCAATGATAGTAGACATTTTAAAGTTTGTGGGGAGGGGGATTTTAGGTCCAGCGCCAAGCACTGACATACATGGAAAATTCTACTAGAATAGAATATTCGCAATAATGTCTGTTCATTGATAAGTTTTAATTCTTGCGGATATGAAAAGGCATACTATCTCCCCCCTACATTGCAGGACTAATATGAAATTTGTAGGCACTTGTTAAAGGTTTAAATTTATTATCATAAAATTGTTATTGAATAAATTTGACAGTAATTTATTAAGGAAATCAGTCAATGAATTACATTAACCCGTTAACCCTTAAGATAAAATATCTGTCTGTAAAAAAAATTCTCATAGTTATATCCAGAGGCAAAAAGAAATTATAAAAAGAATTCAGTAATTTATTAAGGAAAATAAATGTGAATTATGTTAACTTCCATGTGATTATTATTATTATTTCATAAATAAGTTGGTGGCTCCAGTAACATTATAACAATGCCATCGAGCAGTTTCAGCACGCTAACAGAATACTATCTTTATTTTTAACATATATATAATTCTACATTTATATGACTTTTAAATCCTTTTAGTAATTTCATTTATTTTCATCATGTTGATTACTTCATTACAGTATTAATAATATTTTAATTTGCAAAGCGCAGATAGTTAAAAACTGAAATAAATTGAGATACTGCAAAATCTCTAGTGCTCGTTATAACACTTATCTGACAGCCAATCAGATGCCATAATAGCTGTCCAACAAAGATTTCGTTTGGACAGCTATTATGGCATCTGATTGGCTGTCAGATAAGTGTTATAACGAGCGCTAGAAATTTCCATTATCTCAACTTATTACAGTATTAATATTGCATTAACTGATTGTAATATATTTATGTATTTCTACTTTTTTTAAAATTTTTACTTATTTTAACATAATCTGATCTCCTTTCAACTTTTAAGTAAAAAAAGTCTTATGTTTTTATATTATATCCATCTATGTGCATTTTATGGAACTACATCTTATTTTAATTTTAATCTAACTATATTTACTAATTTAATTAATAAAGAATATTTTTATAAAAATAATGTCTTCAAAGCCAAATCTTTATATAAATTTTGTCTAACACTTTTAATTTTGATACTTTAATTTTTTTGTCTTTCTCTTGTTAGTATAATTAATCCTTTTAATATGACTTTTTTCAAATTTATATTGTGTCTCTAGCGAATGTAAATAAATAGGTGATCTTTTATCATATCTGAGTTGGGTTAATCATGCACAAATTAAATTATTATTTGCTTCACCTAGATAATTCTCTTTGATATTACTAGCTTGATGTGTTTACATTCAATTTTAAGTACGACATTTATACAATTTTCTATATTTCAACATATTTATTTTTTAATAAATTAAGTATAATCTTTCTTTTTTATTTATTATTTTAAAATTTACTGCATTGTTACATTTTTTATTAACCTTATTGATAATATTATTTATATTTTTTACAATATTGTTGTTATAAGCTTATATATTTATATATTTATCTTTTTATATTTATGCTTTTTATTATTATTTTCTTTGTTATTATTAAGTCTTTCTTCTGACAGTTTTATATTATCATTTATAACCATCATTGGGTAATCATTATTTTAAAATGTCTTAATTATTAAATCTATTTGCTAACTATAAGCTTTCTTATCTACGAAATAATGTATAGATCTATACATGATTAAACTTATGTCAATGACTTTTGTCCATATCTGAATTCCAATTAACTATATTATTTTCAGTAGTAGTTTTTTATATATGATGTTCCTATCTTACATTTATCACTAGTATATGATTTTAATAACATAATATCTAAATACGGCAACTTATTTTTTTTCCTCTCTCTCTTGCAAATCTTATGTGTATATCTAATTTATTAATATCTTCTAGAAAAAAAAAATCTATCTGCCTTTGTCTTTTGTTAAAATTAATAGATAATCATCAACATATCTTTTTTCTATAAAAAAATGGTGCACATTTGTTATTCGTCATTAATATTTGTAGTTCCTTCATATATATATATATATATATAATCATTAAAAGTCAGTCAACACTTAGACCATCCCAGTATCAATAACAATCAATAATCTTAAACTGTTGTCAAGGCAACCTCCTTTTAACAGATGGAATCAAATTATTGATATAAAGAAGTTTAAATTAACCTCCTTAAACAGATAAATATAATCTGTTCTAAATGCAGATTAATAAATAGTCAATTATAACATTACAAACAGCAATTATAATTTTCAAACTGCATCTAAAGTATTACTTAAATAATAAGTCTAATAATACTAAAGCTAATCATTAAAAACTTATCATCACTTAGCCAATGCCAATATCAATAACAATCAACAATCTCAAATTGTTGTCAAAGCAATCATTTAACAATTATGGTCCAATATATTTTATGTCTATTATACTATTTGAATTAAAAGTTCTCAGTAACAGTTCATAGTTACCCTGACCATTCAGTGGTTCAACTTTATCCAAGTAATCAAAGTTCTTGATATTTTCTTGTGGATGATGGCATGAAAATCCAATGGACAACATGCAGAGAATTCATGCCATCATCCACAAGAACTTTGATCACCTGGATAAAGTTAAACCACTGAATGATCAGGGTAACTATGAACTGTATCTGTATCTCTCTCTCTCTCTCTCTCTCTCTCTCTCTCTATATATATATATATATATATATATATATATATATATATATATATATATATATATATATATATATATATATATATATATATATATTTGAGTTATGTTATTAGGTTAATAGTAAAGTTTTGGTAAAAATATATAACATATTATCTTTAATCTTTTTAAATTTGATATTCCAGAATCTAAAATGCAAATTTTATTCCTACATGAATACTGTCACTGGTCAGCCTAGTAACACCAGAGAGTGAAGAATGTCTATTTGTCTGTTATTACTAATATGTTGTTTGTATTTGAAAAGTTTACATGAAGTTTAAAATTTTCTATACGTTCAACATTTACTGATAGATGGAAATAGTTCAACATATCACATTCACAAGGATTATGTGATAGCTTATGAAAAACATTTACACATTCCCCAATTAGACAACAGCAAAAATAGGGAATTTATATACACAATATTGTACCATTACATTATGGTAGATGAGTTAGAACCCTGCAAATTATTCCACATTACAATAAAACATTTTCTCTAATAAAAAAAGTTATATTAAAATGTTTAAATTGTGTAATTAAACTATCTGTACTTCTGCATGGCTATATATTTCAGTAAAAAAAATAAATAGGCTATGCAGGTTTATTAAACCCTTGTAAAAAGAAAAAACAGAAAAAATGAAAACTTATAATATTCTTTTAAAGTTAAAATATGATATTTGAAATTAATTTTTGCTTTGTATTTTAAACTATGTCTTAAATCTTTTTTGTTAATTGGAATAGATAAAAATATTTATTTAATCTTAAGAAGATTATGATTTTTATGAATTTTTTCTTTATAGATCATACTAAATAAAATGTGTAGTATAGAAAAGAATGTACAGTAATTTTTTGTTATTTTATCTGCTTGGATCTGGTAACACAATTCAGCAATATTGCTAAAAATAAGTTTCCACCATTTATTATTAATTTTCTATTAGTCTGGTGCTAACCTGGGTTGGATGACCTAAACTGTGTACTAGGCAATAATACAGTCATTTACTACCACAGGATGCTTTTAAAAACTGGTAGTAATAATCAGAAGTGAAGGAAAAGCTAACATTCAAATAGAAAAATGAACAATATTAACGTTGGTAAAATAATTTTCAATATGAGCAATTAGAACAAGCTTTTAAACAGTGATTACTGCAGTTGTATTATGGAAATGGTGATGTTATTTTAAAGAGAATATATCATCTTGCTTAAAGTGTTGTCAAAATAACGTGCTAAAAAAGAGAGGGGGGAATAAAGGAAGACTATTAAAAATTTAATTATCATATCTGATGCTTTTTAAGATGATCAGAACTACAGACAAATGTATTATTATCTCAGATATAAAGTAGCAAAAGCAGGAAATAAACAGTTTTATTAAACAATAGGAGCTGAGGTGTAACCCCTGTTCAATGACCTTCTAGTGAACACCAAATTGTGACATTTGAAAAAAAAACCCAGAATTATATGTGCACAAAAATTTTAGAAGAAATATATAAAAGTATGTATTTAAAAATGACTTTAGTTAAATGAGCTCAAAATAGAAAGATATTATGCTATTATATTATTTTTCCCTTCTGTAATAATTATATGTATATTTTTATCTGAGAGTGATATTTTTCTTTTTTGTATTTGTTTGATTTAATTGCACATACATTTATTTTAATTATTATTATTGTATATGCAAAAAAATTTTTTTATTTGTTTCTTGTGAGGAATTTGAATATAAAAAGGTATTTGTAATTTAATTTGTTTTTTTCTATTAAATCATTAGTTGTATTAAACTGCACCTCTTCATTATTCTACGCAGCATTTTAAAATGGGTATAAACTTATTTACGCTAAGAGACAAATGTAGGGTGTATATAATATATAAAATTAGTTATATGCAGGTAAATCAATTATAGAAGAGCTAGCATCTTGGGAAATACCAAGTATACAAAATATAATAATAATGAGAGTTAATTTTACTCATTATGATAAAAAATGTCATTATTTTTGAAATGGCTGGTATTTATTAACATATAAATCTTTTACCATCCTGTGTGCGATTCAAAAGAAGTATAGTAATAAATCTAGTTAATGTTTTGTCAAAATTATATATAGGGTAAATATATATGATCAGACCCATGTGGTTATTTAATTGCTGTCTGTTTAAATCCTAGATTTGAATCCCATCTGATATATTTGGCCATTCAAGTAGGGTTGTATACTAGAACATTTACTCCATCTAGTATTTGGTGACCATACTACTGGTTAAATTCCATTGTGATATCCAGCTAGTGTATGAGTAAGCTAGTCTGATATATTTGGTTGCCCAAGTGGAGCCATAAACTCTTAGCCCATCTGATATATTTGAATACCCAAATGGAGTTTTGAGCCTTTAGACAATCTGGTACATTTGAATGCTCAACTGATATCAATTACATCAAGTGGTATTATATAAAGGAGTCAAATGATTTGTTAAATTCATGTTTATATAAAAATAAAATTATCTTAATGATTCAATGACTTGATAATATCTTTGAAATAAAATTTGAAATGCTTGTAGACCTGGAAATAAGAGTCAGAATGTTTTATAAATAATAATAAAATATAAATTAGACCACAAACACAGATGTATGCTACATTGAATAGGGAATAAAGAATGGTTAATTAATTATCACTATAGAAGTAAAAATGATTGATCAGGTAATTGATAAGTAGTGTAACAAAACATTTTGCTACGCTCTTAAATTTCAAGAGATTGCAACATATGGTGGCTGTTCAAGGGCACCACCAAGCATTTCTGCCTAGACCGGATTATAAAATTTCTATAATAATGATTAATTTATTTACAAACGGCAATCACCAAATGCAAGCCTTAAAATAATTTTCTTTTTTAACGGACCGAAAGATTACAAAATGAAATATAAGGATTAATTATAATAAATATAAAAAAAGAAATTGACACTTCTCTGTTGTTGAAATATTTATTATACCTTTATTCTTTTTGTTGTTTATTCCCTTCCCTCACACTTGTTGAATCAATTCCTCCCGATCCTTTTTCTTTCTAATCAAGAATTAACATGTTTCGTTCTTGAAGGACCATGCGCCATCACTCTACCGATATTTTCATCAAAGAACAATATGGTATATAATTATGAGTAAACTCAAGGGTGACTTACTATAAGAGTGAGTTTGTTCAAACAAAATCCACTCAAACCTCCTCTTTCTAATGTTAAATTTTATCCTCTTACATTTTTACTTGCCCTTAGATTGAGTATACAATTTTCTTATTCATATCTATACATTATCGGAATAACAATCACTGAAACCAAAGGTAAGTTTACTTTTAAAACATAACACAAAAATATAATGTGGATTAATTTGTATTAGTAAATACATATACTTAAAGACTACATATCCTCCGTTTCTATTGCTGAAACTTTGGGATATTTGAAGTGAAGGCCTTTTTTTCTTTTTTAAATTCTATTATGCAAATGTCTCTTGAAATTATAATAAAAAAAATTATTTACCCTGATTTATCAGTGTAGATTCTGTGTGTGTGAAATATTTCACTTTATATTCATCGTGGTTTGTCCGTGATCTTCGTCCAGTCCATTTTCCCTGATTAGCTCTCTATGTCCGGCATTTACAAGGCAGTTCCAGGTGGTAATAGGAAGAGATTCCCAAAAGGGAAAGTTCTGTTAGATCTAGCCACTCAACATTTTCTCCTTGTGCTTACTTCTTAATTTTTTTGTTTAATGTAATTTTACGATTTTTTTTTATAGTGGAGAGTCCGAGCCAAATTGGCTTATAGATTCTGTATTCTTTGGCAGAAAAATCCAATTAATTCAAACAAAAGGAAAGTCTGTAATTTATAGTTTTTTTTAAAAAGTCTCAGTTCACACCTTTAATATTCTCTTCTTTTATTTCATATTTTATTTTTAAAATCCCAAAGAAACATTCCAATTGATTAGCATAATAGATAGCATAAAAATACCTTCACTGTCAAAACCCCAACAATAGAATTAATTGCTTTCTTTTCCCTTCTATCTTTAAGGATTTTTTTAAAGACTAAACAAAAGACAAACTTTTATCAAAATGTAAGATCTTGATCTAATTTATTTTAACTTCTTAAAACTCCATTTTAAAACTAATTGTTAATTTATATTTCTTTTCCTAAAAATTATGTATTATAAAACAATATTTATATTTTAACAAATATATATGTGTGTATATATATGATCTGATAGAAAAGTACATGTTTATTTCTTTCTAATAAAACAAGTTTTATTACAATGTATATATTTTATTTTTACAAAATATGTGTGTATATATATGTATGAGTATGAGCTGACAGAAAATACCAGCTCATTGCACCCTTTTCCAAAAACAAAAAAATTAAAAAAAAACAACTTTTAATCATGCCGTGGGGTCTTTTCCCATTCTTTTTTAGGGTTATAGTTACTCTTCCCTGCAGGTTCATTACAATTTCCCCACCTAACTTTAGAATCTCCCCCTTCTTCCAGCTCACTATACTCCATATCACTTAATATCTCTAGTGCTTCCTCTATTGACAAACATCGGTTCTCAGCCAACTTACACTGAACCCCATCGGAAGATTATATCTTATAGTCCTTACAAACTGGAATTGATCCATCGGGTAAGCCTCCAGCACTCTACGTTTCGCTGCCTGTCATTGAAAAAACTGGCTATAGGTTTCATTTCTATCTGCTATATATTTTTCCCATGATGTTTTCATACATATAGCCTCTTGTTTTTCCACACTCCAGAAACCTCTCAGAATCATTGTTTTGTATTCTTGGAATGTTTGAGGGTTATAGTTCACTGCCTTCCACCATTCTTGAGCAGGGCCACTTAAATGGCTCATCGCTATAATGACCTTCTCCTTTTCATTCGACTTATGGAAATAAAAAAAATCATTTAAGCTATCCAAATAATCAAATGGGTTTTTTCCCCATCGCCTTTAAATACTCTTATTTGGATAAATTTTGCTAATGCTGGCCTTTCAGATTTAGCTTCTTCCTTTGCTTCATTAAGTGTTCTTTCCATTATACTTTTATTCAAATCTATTACTGTGTTCTTTTTTCTTTTCGGACTCAATTCTATTTTCCCTACAGTCTGTTCTTTCTCTTCGCTTTCTATCTTTTCTTCCGTAACCTTATTAACTTCGTAACCTGCGCTTACTATATCTGCTTCATCTTTTTTTTCACCATTTCTTTTTTCTTCATTCTTTTTTAATTCATTTACATCTTTTCTGAGGTTTTGAATCATTACTTTCATTTCTTTAATTTCTTCCCTATCTTTGATTACTATTTTTTTTAGCTCAGCAATAGCTTTTAGTATTTCTTCGAACTGATAACGCTCAGGGTTTTTAAATGTCACTACCGGACTTTCTATGATACTTTCATCCTCACTCATTCTATTTCTTTTTTCTCTTTGTTTCAAAATCAAAACTCTCCTCCCACTGGGACCCTCCCTCCCCACTTTAGCCACCCGAACCTGCCTTATCCCACTTTTCCCTAATCTCAAGCCGTTTATTTAGTTAACAAGCCCTACACATTGAGACACCATTTTCTTAACTTTTACTCATTCCTTCCCTTTGTAACAAAACATTTTGCTACACTCTTAAATTTCAAGAGGTTGCAACATACGATGGCCGTTCGAGGGCGCCACCAAGCATTTCTGCCTAGACATATAAAATTTCTATAATAATGATTAATTTATTTACAAACGGCAATCACCAAATGCAAACCTTAAAATAATTTTCTTTTTTAATGGACCGAAATATTACAA
The DNA here is from genome assembly GCA_028023455.1 of Epiperipatus broadwayi. Lineage (NCBI taxonomy): Eukaryota > Metazoa > Onychophora > Udeonychophora > Euonychophora > Peripatidae > Epiperipatus > Epiperipatus broadwayi. The sequence continues at coordinate 5,591,677 of JAQFVV010006233.1, forward strand.
AATGAAATATAAGGATTAATTATAATAAATATTAAAAAAGGAATCGACACTTCTCTGTTGTTGAAATATTTATTATACCTTTATTCTCTTTGTTGTTTATTCTCTTCCCTTGCACTTGTCAATCAATCCCTCCCGATCCTTTTTCTTTCTAATCAAGAATTAACATGTATCGTTCTTGAAGGACCATGCACCGTCACTCTACCGATATTTTCACCAAAGAACAATATGATATATAATTATGAGTGAACTCAAGGGCGACTTACTATAAGAGTGAGTTTGTTAAAACAAAATCCACTCAAACCTCCTCTTTCTAATGTTAAATTTTATCCTCTTAAATTTTTACTTGCCCTTAGATCGAGTATTCAATTTTCTTATTCATATTTATACATTATCGGAATAACAATCACTGAAACCAAAGGTAAGTTTACTTAATAAAATATAACACAAAAATATAATGTGGATTAATTTGTATTAGTAAATACATATACTTAAAGACTACATATCCCTCCTTTCTATTGCTGAAACTTTGGGATATTTGAAGTGAAGGCCTTTTTTTCTTTTTTAAATTCTATTACACAAATGTCTCTTGAAATTATAATAAAAAAAATCTATTTACCCTGATCAATCAGTGTAGATCCTGTGTGTGTGTGAAATATTTCACTTTATATTTGTCGTGGTTTGTCCATGATCTTCTTCCAGTCCATTCTCCCCGGCTAGCTCTCTAAGTCCGGCATTTACAAGGCAGTTCCAGGTGGTAATAGAAAGAGATTCCCAAAAGGGAAAGTTCTGTTAGATCTAGCCACTCAACATTTTCTCCTTGCGCTTACTTCTTAATTTTTTTGTTTAATGTAATTTTACGATTTTTTTTTATATTGGAGAGTCCGAGCCAAATTGGCTTATAGATTCTGTATTCTTTGGCAGAAAAATTCAATTAATTCAAACAAAAGGAAAGTTCTTAATTTATAGTTTTTTTTAAAAAGTCTCAGTTCACACCTTTAATATTCTCTTTTTTTATTTCATATTTTATTTTTAAAATCCCAAAGAAGCATTCCAATTGATCAGCATAATAGATAGCTTAAAAATACCTTCACTGTCAAAACCCCAACAATAGAATTAATTGCTTTCTTTTCCCTTCTGTCTTTAAGAATTTTTTTAAAGACTAAACAAAAGACAAACTTTTATCAAAATGTAAGATCTTGATCTAATTTATTTTAACTTCTTAAAACTCCATTTTAAAACTAAGTGTTAATTTATATTTCTTTTCCTAAAAATTATGTATTATAAAATGATATTTATATTTTAACAAAATATATATGTGTGTATATATATGAGCTGATAGAAAAGTACGTGTTTATTTATTTCTAATAAAACAAGTTTTATTACAATGTATATATTTTATTTTTACAAAATATGTGTGTATATATATGTATGAGTATGAGCTGGCAGAAAATACCAGCTCAGTAGGGATATATTTTATAAAATAAAGTAGGTTTATGAAAGTTATAAATTAGGCAGGAACATTGTTAGAGGATATCTATGTGGGTATATGAGCTGCTTATGGTGAATTCAAGTAAATGGTACTTAAAATTTAATGATATTTTAAAACTATTTTTGATGGTTCTGTGTTTCCACAAAAATAAGACCAGGAATTTTGCTCCCAAAGATATTGTAGAGCTTATTTTCAAGGAATGTCTTTTTTTATATGTGTCAAAGCATTGACTGGGAGGCAAACCCAGGCCAGCTGCTTGAAAGGCAGCTATGCTAACCACTAGGCCACTAACACTTGACAGGAATATCTTTTTTATATACAAAAATCTACATTTATTCAAGTACAAAAATGTACCTTTATTCAAGTACTTATTCTCTTTACAAAAAGCTGTAAGATATTTACTTCAGGAGCCTCCCATAATTTCTTTCTTGTACTCACTAAAATGGATCTTTCTTTTTGTTCTCATCTGGTAATCAGAGTATTATTTCATTTAAGTTTATTAGTCAACAAGTGTTAATTGAATACTTGCACAACAGGTGTGGTAACAAAAATTATTATAGTTAAGAATGGTTTCTGCACACAAAAGCATTAAACATGTAAGCACAAAAATTTTCTGTATTTCACACATGCACATTAAGTACATCCATCTGTTATCAAGTAAAGACATTGTAAACATTTTTCAAATTACTTGAATATTCTTTTTAAAAACGTTTCTTTAGGAAAAAGATTGATGATTTAACTTAAGCTAAACTTTGATTATTAAAATTCCTTCCATTATTTTAATAAAATCTTCTAAGAGAAAATAATGTTTAAGAAAATCAAATTATTATTATTTTTATCTTGGAATATTTAAAAGTTACCTTGATGAAACTCCAAAAGTAAATCAAACATTCAAAATCTAAGTATTAAATATGAACAAAGTAAGTACCTAAAAATTTATAAATAAAATTACGAATTGTCCAATATACTGACTTGTGATAGATAAATTGTTTCTCTATACAGGTAGAATTTACATTTGTCAAAATTTGTTGATAGGAAAATACAAAAAGCTCACATAATTTATATTATCATATATTCAAAGCTTTAATGCCAATAATATTGTTTATTTACACATCCATTACCTTATAATTAAATAGATCCATTGTCCTTCTATGTAGCTGATGATTTTAATTAGGGCTTATATTTGGGGTAGGACTAATATTTTAAGCATCCTGAAAAATCATGAAAGCTTATTTTCTGGTTATGTCTTACTTTCAGAGAAACATGGTAGTAGTTTAGTTGGTACTTATTTTTTTTAAATGTTATTTGGAAATTATATCAAGCACCAATGGATACTGTGTTCTTCATACAGCAAGGAAAAATACTATTTTGTCACATAAAAAATAGATGATAACTAAGTTAAGATGAATAAAAATGGATCAACACTTTAATAAATTAGCAAATGGAAAAACTATTAGCAGAGTATGTGACTAACCCTTCAGAAAACAAAATTGCTACACTGGATATACTATTTAAAATATTACAAGAAGAAAATAAAAAATCTTACAAAGCTGCAGCAAATGAATGAATAATGATTGGAAAATTTAAAAAATGTTTGAAAAGATGGGATTGGATAATAAAATAATTTTGCAAGAAACATGGCAGAAAAGTCATTTTAAATATAGCATGCATGTAGAAGCCAATGACAGTGCTAAAGAAAATTAAGAGACTTTCATTCTGAATGAGCATTGAATGAGAAAGAAAATGAAGAAAAATGTCATTTAGGTATACCAGATACTGTGAAAAATATTAAAGATACACAAGAGCAAGGAAAGCAAGAATATAAAGATGGAATTAAACAATTGGAAGAAAAAATAGAAAAGTAATGAAAAAGAAATATAGATTATAGAGCAAATAGTGAATGATAAGGTAGATGTACTTAATCCATTGGAAGAAAATATAGAAAATAAACCAAAGATGGAGTATATTCATAAACAAACCATGTTCCATTTTATGCAAAATGTGAATAGAAATCTGGAAATTTATGCTGATCAATGCAATGGATAAATAAATATTACAGCCTAAATTCAACATTAAAATAGATCATAAAATGTTTAGTTATACATCTGATGTAAACAAGCTGAATTTAAAAGTACCGAATCAGATGATAGAAAAAGAGAGAATAACTTATTAAATACCGGAATGCTCTTTTTTTCAGTTATCACCAGTGAGAAACACCAGATTAATGTTAATCTCAAATTACAATTGATCTATATGGTAAAGGTAAAATATAATTGTTGAGAACTTGTACAGTATGTATTTTGGACACAAAATTATAATAATGATAATTATAAAAATTGTAGAATTTGATATTATATGATACAAATCTTGATCATGAACTATTATTAAATAACACTATGTAAAGGGGCATACAATGTCTGAAAATTTGAAGGTAGTTAATACACAACCTCATCAGGATGAATTGAGATTGTAAAGGGAGTTGGTGTGTGTTGGTATTTTTAGAGATACCGGAGAACTCAGGTTGTGGGGTGTTGGTGCACACTATTGGAAAGTCTATGTACTATGTGTAATAAGAGTTTTGTATTTTTATGATCATGTATAATTTTGTTTTAAAGGTATAATGAGAATTTTAAGGCACCAAGTGGAATCTCCTAGGCCATTATTATCTGCCAAGAGCAGTGTTTTGGATGAATCAATGTTGTTTATTTAAAAAGCCAAAATATAAATTTCTGACTTGTTTATTTCATTTGGTTTTTAGTAGCAGATAATCTGCGTGTGTTTTCATATATGTATCTATACATGATTATTCTGTGATACTTGGCTCTTGCTTTAAAAGTACTTCAGATATTTTCAGCGATGTAGATCTGTGTAATTTTTTCATGGGATTTGATGATGAATCTAACAATGAAGATACACAAGGGCTTTTTTAACTCTCTATAATTCACCAAGATGAAATAAATTTAAAAGACTACAATTAGGGTAAACAATAAAATAGTTCAGGAGTGAAAGATAATATCAGTAAAGTAAAAGGTTAAGTAAATAAAAGAAAAAAGAATTCAAAGTAGATTAGACCCTATGACTATTTTTATTTCATTTTTGGTGAGGAGATATGTACTGGCATCTTATTATACATGAGTTTGAACCCGGAAAATTCCACATCATTAAAATAAAGGGGTTTCTTCTTTAATAAAACAAGGAAGAATTTCAAGTTAAATTAAAATGTTTACATTGTATATATATATATGTAAAGCCCTGCATGGCTGTATATTATTGTAAGAAAATGAAATACGTCATACATATTTATTAAACCTTGTAGAAAGAAAAAAAGAGAAAAAAATAAACATTTTTTAAAAAAAATTTAAACATTTCACTTTCACTTGATTTTATTTTTTTGAACTATGTCTTAATTCTCTTTTGTTAATTGGAATAGATAAGCCGATTTAATTAATCTCTAATAAGCCAAAGTTGTTTATATATTTCTTTTGAGTTAAAAATTGTCTTAAGTAAAATGAAAGAGATAAAAAAATCTAAAGATTTTTTTTTCTTATTTTATCTGTTTGAATTTGGTCACACGAATGCACAATTCTGCTATAAAATAAGTTACCTTCATTTTGTTTATTCTCTTTCTGCCTGTTGCCCACCTGGGTTGGATGACCCAAACCGTACATTATATAATAGTAAGAAAAAAAAATCATTTGCTGTGCAAACTGCGTTTAAATACTGCTTGTAATAACTGCGAGTGAAGGAGAAGTTATTTTTCCAATAGAGAACTGAAAAATATTAATTTTGGTAAAGTCATTTTCAATATGAATGAGTAGAATAAACTTTTAAATACCAAGTTCCTTAGTTTATAGACAGAAAATGAGGATTCTACTTGGAATATACTATCTCAGACAACATAAATTTTTTTAAAATAACCTGGTAAAAAGTGAGAAGGAAAGTAAATGAAGACCGTTAAAATATTTAACTCTCATATTTCATGGTTTTCAAGATGATCAGAACAACAGTCATAGGCGTTTTATTTCTGATATAAATTAGTAAAAACAACTCAGAAAATGGACAGTCCATTTAATAATAATAAATTACCAGATATTAAACTATAGAAGATGAAGTATATATAACTCTTGTACAATAACCTCCTGTGAACACCAAACTTTGAATTTGAAAAAGGATCAGAATTATAAGTGTGTACAGAAAAAATAGAACAGAGATATAAAAGTACGTAGTTAAAAATGATTTGAGTTAAATGAGCTAAAAATAAAAAAGTGAGATGTGCTACTTTATTTTTTTTCTTCTTTAATATTTATCAATATTTTTTTTCCCAGAGTGATATTTTTTTCTATTTGTTGGATTTTATTGTGCATAGATTTGATTTTTTTATTTTTATTTTTTTATTATTATTATTATTATTATTATTATTATTATTATTATTATTATTATTATTATTATTATTATTATTATTATTATTATTATTATTATTATTATTATTATTATTATTATTATTATTATTATTATTATTATTATTATTATTATTATTATTATTATTATTATTATTATTATTATTATTATTATTATTATTATTATTATTATTATTATTATTATTATTATATATGTAAATGAAAGTGCCTATTTCTTTCTTGAGAGGTAGTTTGGATTTAAAAGTGCGTTTTTATTTATTTGTATTTTCTATTAAATCTTTAGTTGTATTAAACCGTTTTTCTTCATTATTCTATGCAACATTTTAAAATAAATATAAAATCTTATAAGCTTAGAGACAAATGTAAGATATGTGTGAGCTAGCATTATGGGTGATACTAGGTTTTAAAAATATAATAATGAGAGTTAATTTAACAAGTTATGACCAAAATGCCACAAGATTACAAATGGCCGATGTTCATCACATGATTCATAGTTAAACTGTCAGAAGAATTATGGTGACAAATCGAATTAATCTCTCTTAAAATTATATATGGAATAAATATAGGTGGGCAGTTACATGTAGTTGCCCTAGTTGAGTGTGTGTAAGGCCTATGCTTTGAATCCCATCTGGTATATTTGGATAACCAACTAAGGCTATGTATCTCAACTAAGAGTAAAGCCTTTACCCTATCAAATATATTTGGTGAACACACTAGAGTGTGAATCCCATTGAGTTAACTTGGACTCCCAATTAGAGTATGAATAAAATCCTTTAGCCCATGTAGTATATTTGGATGCTCAACTGGATCCATAAATTCTTAATCCATCAGGTGCATTTGACTGTCCAAGTTGAGTCACAAGTCTTTGGACCATTTAGTACAATTGTATGCCCAAGTAAGACAGATTAGATTAAGTTGTTTTGTTAAATGTATGTTATATAAAAATAAAATTATATAAAGACACACTGACACCTTTAAAATAATATGATTGTAGACCCTGAAACAAGATGCAGAATCTTTTGTAAATTATAATAAAGTATAAATTAAATCACACACACATATATGCTGCATAGTATAGAGAATAAAAAGAAGTTAATTCATTATCATCATTATTTTCAACTATTACAAATCCACTATAGAATGAAAGTCTCTCCAAGTTCCATCCATTTTTACCTATCTCTAATCTCTCTTTTCCACATCACTCTGGCACACCTTTTTATTTTATATATCCATTTCACATGTGGTCTCTTTCTAGGTCTTTTACAATCTCTTGGAGTCCAGTTTAAGATTTCAAATGTTCATCTATTATCATCTCTTTTAGGAATATTTCCAACCCACTTGTCTCTTAATTTTGTGAATGATGTCAGTAACATGTGTTCGTTTTATCACCCATATATTGTGTTTTCGATCTCTTCTTATTCCTCATAATATGCATTTCTCCATAATTTTTGAATGGTCTAAAGTTTCTACATTATACTTCTCTTCACTGTCAAGATTCAGATCCATAATTAAGAACTGATAAAACACATTTATTAAAACCATTTTCATACACAAAGACATATTTCCTTTTAATAATGTTATTTCTACCAAAAACTCCAACCAAGTTTAATTCTATGATTAATTTCATCCATTATTTTTTCATTTATAATAATAATCTGTTCAAGATATTTGTAGTTGTTAACTTCTTCTAACTCATAATTATCAATCTTTATTTTTTCCTTTTGAGAAAATCCATTGAACATTATTTTAGTCTTTTTAACATTCACCTTTAAATCTACGTTATTACTTTCATTTTATAACTCTTGCAACATTTCTTGAAGTTCGTTAGCATTATTTTCACTAGCAACTACCATCTTTGCAAATTATATATGACTTAAATAATCTCCGATTGCTTTTACTCCCTTAGCTTTCCATTTTAATCAAGAAAATACTTCTTGCAAAAATGTTATAAAAAGTTTTGGAAATATGGAGTCATCATGTCATACACCCTTCTCAATTGTTGTAGGTATATTTTTATAAACATTCTTCAGAATATGACAATATCTTGTGTCTATACTTTCATGATCCAGTGCTTTAATCATTCAAAAAACGCTTATAAAATCAAATGTCTTTTTATAATCTACAAATTCAAAACACAATGGTAACTCATACTTATTGGTTATTTCTATAACTTCTTTCAATACTTGGATATGATTCACTGTACCAAAATAACTTTTAAATCCAGTTTGGTTAAAATCCAATGTTCACTGTAGGCGAGTTGGTAATTAGTTTTATAAAAATATTATATAGAACTGTAATTTCTAATGTCTTGTTTATCATCTTTTTTTAAATATTAATATTAATACTGCATTATTTCAATCATCTGATACATCTTTATCATTTCGACATATGGTATATAACTTTACCAAAATTTTTTCTATTTTTCTGTTTGCTTTTAAGATATTGGTTATAATTTCAACATTACCTTGAGCTATTTACTTCATAAGTTTAAATGCATGTCTTACTTCTTCAGCAATTTAGAAGATATTGTATTTGTAGAAGACACTTTTCCTTGTTCTTTTTGCTATATAATTCTTGATAGAATTCTTCAACACATTTCAAGATGGCATCTGTCTTTTTAGTAATAGTTTCATCTCTTTTTTATTGCAGACATAAGTTTCCTATTAATACCAAGATTTTGTTTTACACTCTTGAGACTTTATTCTTTTGTATATCTTTCCTTGCTACTTTACAATTATACTTTCTTATATTATTATTATCTTTTTTTGCACTACGTTACAAAATTCGAAATATTCAATCCTTTTTAATGCATCATTTTTATATATTTTCATATTGACTTGCAGCAGTAGAAATTTTATTGGTCAATTGTTGATTTTTTGAACCACCTATTTTGGTTGTTAATTATCATTATATAAATAAAAGTTAGATTTGATAATAAATAAATAGGGATATATGTTACAAAATAAAACAGGTTTATGAGAGTTACAAATTATTCAAAAAGTTGTTAGGAGACATCTAGGTAAGTAGGTGAGCCTGCTTATGGTGGATTGGAGTACTTGGTACTTATTTCTTAATGATATTTTAAAAGTATTTTTTGCTGGTAGTATTTTAGTTAATACTTATTTTTTACAAAAGATATTAAAAATTATATCAAGCAACAAGGGATATTGTGTTTATCAAACAGCTAGAAAAAAATACATTTTTTCAACTCTAATAATTCTTAGCAGAAAAAATAGATTACTAGGTTAAGAGCCATGAAATGGATCAACACTTCCGCGAACGGAACAAATGGAAGATTTATCAGCAGAGGCTATGGATAAGCCTCCAGAAACGAAAGCAGTTACACCGGATATAATATTTAAAATGTTACAAAAAGATACACTTTTTTTTTTTTACAATAAATGTAGCAAAAGAGTCAAGAAATACAAATGAAAAATAAAATGATACATAAAGAAACTAAAATGATGCAAAAAATGCGACTGGAAAATAAAATAATATATATATATGTTGATATGAAGATTTTCACGGGTTGCATATATAAAAGACATATTTTGCGGGTTCACCTGTGTTAAAAAATTAAAATATTGATATATCGACGTTTCGACTTGATGACCCAAGTAGCAAACAGTTTTAAATGCAGATCTGTAAAATTGAAATAATGATTTCTATCATTCCTGCTTTTTTTTTTTTTGTCTAATATGGAATAAGCATGATTTTTGAATTGGCATATTCTTTTTATAGCATTGTCGATTTGTTTCAGAAGTAATTCCTTTGAAATTAGACTGAATTGAGTATTCTCCAACTAAAAATAAACAACCGTTGATTATATATTTGTGTGAAGATGATAATCTGGACCAACTGATGAGTGCTGGTTTAGCAGGAAATATGATTATTTATCTTTTCAACATGTGTGTGATCAAGTGTGTCAGCAGTATGAGATAGCGTGGATAGTTGAGGGTCGTGTAAAGTTTGAGTTCAAACTCCTATATATTACATAATGAAGTGCAAGTATGAAAAAGCCTGTACTGTAGAAAAAAATTATATATTAAAATAGGATTTGTATAATTTTTAAATAAATTCTATGACTACTTTTTTCTTTTCTTTTGTAAGCTCATTTATTTACCATTATCAAATAATAGCTAAGTTTGCTATGGTCCTACTATCTGAAATATATAATGATTATTTAATTAAGTAATATCAATAAGGTGCCATAGCAGAGAAAATTTTGAAAAGTTAAGTATAACCTTTTTGCATTTGCAATGCTGCAAGACCCTTTATTATAGTCATCTGTTATTTTCTAAAGAAAAGCAGATAGATTAATTGGGAATTCTTCAATTAGATAAAAAAGTGGCTAAAATATAACCTTTGGCCTCTCGAATTGTTTTTACGGCTCAGGAGTTCAAAAGAAGTTCATTCACGTGGAACTATCAGAAGTGGAAGCGATCAAGCAGTTTTTATTCCAGAGTCTGATGGTCTATTCCTGTACTCGGTTTTGTAGTGCAGTCTCTTAATAATGAAAGAAGCCACAAAACATCACATGATCTCCATTTCTTATGCTTGTTTATAACTGTTATTAAAACAGGTAAAACACTCTATACGTATTGCCACTCAGTGCAAGCCAGAGAAGATTTTATGAATAAGCCTTCTGGCATCCATTGATTACTCTGGCTTGCACTGAATGGCAATACCTATAGAGAGTTTTGCCTGTTTTAATAACAATTATAGACAAGCATAAGAAATGGTGATCATGTGATGTTTATTGGTTTAAAATCAATCTTGCCTAATAGGATAGTGTTGGCTATGGTTATTAAAGAACCAAAGTCATCAACATGTATAGGTACTGAACTGAATTCAAACCTATATGACTATATAAGCTAGTGAGCTTGGATTGAAAATGTAGTGTTTTCAATTTAAGACTCATAGTTTTCTAGTTAAGTACCGATAAAAGGTGGCTGCTGGAGGGTTGCATTAGATCATAAGATCTAGGTGCAGTGCTTTCAGATCCAAGGCTCCTCACTGACGAAGGCCACAAGCCAGAAACTAGTCTAGGGATATTGCACAAGCCTTCTAGCATCCATTGATTACCCTGGCTTGCACTGAGTGGCAATTCGTAGAGAGAGTTTTGACTGTTTTAATAATGACAGGATTCAATAGAAAATGTCAATTAATTCGAATAATTAATTTTTATAAAAAAATTTCTTGAGCGTTTAGATATTCTCGGTGCTCACAAATAAAATAAAATTCGAATTATTTTTTTAGATACCAACTGATTTAAATATTTACCGTTTTTTGTTTGAACTTATCGCAATTACTATTTAAAAGAGTAGATTCTGAACGTCGACAATGTAAATTACGAAACAGAACGAACAATAAATGTATGACAATTACAAATATATTAACTTTTGAACCATTCAGTACTTTTAATAAATATTTAAGTTCGTACATGTGTAAAGTTCTCTACCCCAAAGCAGAATGAGATATCAAGCAGTAGGATTCCGTATTAAACATTTGATTCCAATTTGTTGTTTTCTCCCTGTTTTTATTTTCAATTCTAGAAACTTATTTTATATAATTTTGTTATAAACTTTAAATGACCCCTTTATATTATTAAAATATTTTTATGAAAATAAGTGATTACTTTTAAATATTTCTAATGAGAATTTTAGTATTTTTGTTTTGTTATTTGAAATTGTAAACTTTGAAACGATTATTTACGTCTTGGAAATGTTGAATAATTAGGGAACTAATCAATAAAAGTCAATAGAGTTCTAGAAAAAGAACAACGTCGCATTTGGCACGAATATCTATAAGCTGCTAAAATAATTATTAGTCTGATAAAAAAAGAAAAAAAATTGATTTGAAATCCGGATTGGAGACGTTAGATTTAATTAGAGTCTGCTGCGAGAAAGGTTACAATGGAAAATACCGGGAATCATAAAATAAAGGTAGTTTTAGATTTACAAGTAATAATATTAATACTATTTTCTTATTATATAATTAGCAAATCATGGAAAATTATTGATAGCATTACTTATAAATTAACAAAGATTTATTAGTAAAATATTTATAATTCAATCATAATATCATTAAATGATAAAAAAAAAAATTAAATATTTGTTATATACAAATGTTACTGTCAATTGCATATAATTATACGAGCTAGCGCAGGAAGATACACAGACACACACATATATATATATATATATGTTAATTCTAATATTTTCACTGATAAATGATGATTTCATATTATTATTATTTTCGGGATATTCAGTGTAGTAAAATAGCTAAATAGCTGACGATTTGAGAAAGAACGTTTTGAGGAAGGTACTTGTTATTGTAACGAAACGTCAGCTGTTTAGCTATCCCGAAAATAATAATAATATGAAATCATATATATATATATAGCAAATTAACATAGCTCAATGTATATGTAATCAAAGTATGTAGTAGTTAAAATAATAAGGCAAACTTTAATTAAATAGCTCACTGCACTACAAATGCCCTTTAACCAGTCTTTCATAAAGGAACAAAATAGTAAAAGTTAGAGCAATTTTTCACCATTGTTTTGCTTTCTCGATAAGAATTGTTGAGAACATATTCATTAATAGATCAATGATGGCTGAATTAGATGGGTTAGATAAGAGCCCCCTTCCATAAAAAGAATATTATTAACCTTCTGAAGAAAGGTTTTAGTTTACACTCCGTTCAGATTCAAAACCACGTCATAACAGCCGGAACCGCCATTGAGGCTCGAATTACTAATAGAGATACAAAAATGGGCAGTAGGTATAAAAAGGTTGACTACCCCTGCTTTAGATGCTCATGTCTAAGAACTTCTTGCCATAAGAAAACGGAATTCACATTAAAATAAATAAACTGACTTAAGTTTGCTTTTTGGCTTTCATGGTTCTGAATATATCTAAATAAAATGTTCTAAAACTGTAGAAAGAAATTCCAATTTCTTACTTAAAAAATATTGAACATGATAACTAAAGGACTGTTAAATTATTACAAGACATTGTATTTATTCAGTGTAAAAATAATGATTATCATTACATATATATATTTAATTTTGTTTTAAAGTAAAAAAAACCCCAATACCACCAAAACAAACCATTACTGAAATATCCAAAATAATTCAAAATGTATATGGCAGTGAGATTATATTTTGCTCTGACGTTTTCAAATGATTTTCATGATTTCATGATGGAGGACGAATATTGAAGACATATACAAAAGTAGTATCAATTTGCAACATGAAATGTTGCAATTCTTGATCTAGATATGTTGGTAAGTTAAATTTTTTCCAAGTAATAACTATACTATATATCTACATAACATGTGTTAACATTAGATGGTTTGGAAAAGAAAATCATTTTTGACTGGAAAAAAATTGTATTTATAATACTAATAAAGATTTAATTGCCAACTGCAACATTAAGCTTCCTAAATTTTCGATATACTGAATGAGATATTAATTCATATGTGGTCTTACTCTAAGCAAGAATAGACAATTTTTTTCATCCAAAGGACATCAGAAGATATTACTTATCATAAATCAGCTACACTATTAAAATAAAATTTATAATCATTCTATCTAGAACAAAATACAGTATATCAAAATGAAATTTTTAATAAGAAGTTAATATAATTTATTTGAAATATTATTATGCTGCTCTAATCATAAATTTAACAACTTATGTAGAAGGTTATGCAGCATGATCTAACAGTTATAATTTATATAAAATGTTTTTTTAAAAATTACATTATATATATATAACATAAAAACTATATCAAATATGAAATGTGACAACTAGAGTAGAAAATATTAAAAAATATTAAATAATAATACTATTTTGCTAAGCGCTTTCGGTAATGTATAGCAGATTCATGGTGACAAATTGAAACTGAACGGTTAATATTCTAGTGCATGCTCAGCGTTGCGTTGATTGACAACGTTATTAGATTTAGCCACGAACTAAGCCTTTTTTAACTTCCCACTTTCCATTATTAGATTCATTGCAAATAGTACTAATAGTTTGAGGATAAAACTCATGCCCACAAAAATACTTTCATATAATTTCAGAAAAATAATTATTTATCAAGAAAAAAAAAAAACCATATAGATAAAATAATAGAATTTTCAAGGGAAAAAAGCTTCATCAATCTTTCTAAAGAATGATCAATCGTATATATGCCTTGAAAACATCACATATAACTAGGCATGTGTTTGCAATAATGATGTATATAATAATTAGCTTCACAGAATTTAATCTTTGTTATTCTATTTATAAATTATAATATACGTATAATCATATGTATAAGTTTTCTCCGTTAAAATGTAAACATTTCATATAACGTCAATGTATTTGTTTTTCTTATTTGCAATGACATATAAAACTAGCGATTTATTTGTGTTTGATATTTAGTAGCAATTTAATTAACTGACCTTATGTATAATCAAATATTTATTTCTATAAAAAGTATTTGTATATATAATAATTAACAGATTTTAAATTATAACTTCACAATTTATTCAACTACAAACACACTCATTCACACATATTCTCATCAACATCATTTTAAATCATTATCAAACGACTACAGGATGATGGTTTTCTCAAAAGTAAACCAATTTCTCCACTTTCTAGATTCTGTTCTCCCTATCACACCAGAAAATATCCTTATTTTATATTTTTGTGTCATCTAATGATTGTTTTTCAAGGTCATTTACAATTTCTTGAAATCCAATTTAAGACTACAACTGTCTATTCAAGAAATTGTGATTTACGTTTGATTCCTAAGCCGTAATCCCGATACATATCTCTTCATATTTCATTGAGTGATGTAAAGTCTCTAATACAATTCTCAGATTTATATATAAAAACTAATAAAATATGACTTGTAACAATGTTTCTTTTCACATCCATAAAATATTTTCTTTTAATGTCAAGTAACAAAATCAATCAATCCAACTATAATTAAGTTGATCGATTACGTCTTCATTTGCATTAATAATATGGCCAAGATATGTATAGTTGTTATATTTTTTCTAATTACTGACTATCAATCTTTATTATCTTTTTTCTGAAAAATTAATTGAACATAATTTTAGGCTTTTAATATTCTCTTTTACTTCTATTTTGCTACTTTCTTCTAATATCTTTTTAAACATTTCCTGAAACTCAGAAGCATTATTTGCATAAACAGTCACATCACCTGAAAATTCTAACCAATTTTATTCCCTACAATTCTCATTTTAGTTCACAAAATAACATTTTATAAAACGGCAGTAAAATGTTCTCAAGTTGTGGAAGCACCCTGTTGTATGCCCTTATCTATGTTTAGCCTCATAGTACTAGCTTGTAATTTAATCACTGCTTCTATATCTTGATAAATATTTTTTCGAATACAACAATATTCCAATTGTGGGTCTCGATGATCCAAAACTGTAATCATTGTGAAATGTAAAGCATTACGATAAGTCATATATATTGATTCTTTTTATAACTTTTCTCCATATTATTGTGCTGAAAGTACTTTTAATCTTTAGCTGGTTTGAATGTAAAGTTTGCTGCAGATAAGTTGTAATTATTTTGTAAAAAACATGCAAGAGAAGTGATAAAATTTTGAAAGCTCTTGTAATTTTTTATATTCATCATATTCGTTCAATGCCACTAGCACTATATCATTTTTCAATCATATCCTTCATATTTAATATTTGCTATATATTTATATATATATTTTTTCACTGCATATTTTACATCATATAAATAATAATCCCATCATTCCTAGGCCTTTCACTCTATCATAAATGTAATTGCAAGTTTCAATTCTTCATTAATTTTTTTTTTTGACAATTTAGAGAATGTAGGAATTATAATGATTACTTTATATTCTTGGTTTTTGTTACTATATACTTTTTTGTAGACTTATTCCACACATTTCATTATAAGACACATTTTAAAAGAGATATTTCTGATTTTCATTTATTGCTGAAACAACTACTTTTACCAAAATCAAAATGTTGTTTAATACTTCTACGACTTTTATTTTGTTCAATTATTTTCCTTGCCAATACATAGTTATATTCAATTATATCATTATTAACTCTTTGTTGTATTTCAGATATTCAATTCCTTTTAGTGAAACTTTTTTTTCTCATCCCAAATGCATTGACCAGAAAGCGAACCCGGGTCAGCTGCTTGGAAGACAGCTATGCTAACTGCTAGGCCACCAACGCTTGAAAGCACTTTTTATACATTTTCTTGTCTTGACTGAAAATTAAATGGTAATTGCTGCTTTTATAAAAGTTAGTTTTGTCTCAGTGCATCAATAGAGTATCAAGGTTATCTTCTTACTCTCCTCAGTTAAGTGTGATCTTCTTTCAAGTGTGTTAATACTTTAAAATGATTAAAATTTTTAATCTAAAATTAGTGGAGTACCTTTAAATGTTATATATATATCATATGCTAAAATTGTCTTTCTTATTAGTTTTTTCCCTCTAGATTTATATTTAGAGAAATCTGACATTTCATTAATTGATAATCACATCTTGTGTTGAATCTACTAAGGTAATCGAATATAATTCAATTGTGCTGCATCTTTGTTTGGATATTTTAATGTTTATCTTATTTTTCCAGAAGAAGAATTCATAATAAGTAGGTATTTTTTTTCTTTTTGCTAATTCCATGATTCTAGACCCTTTTTTATTTCTGCAATCATTACGAAATTTGTCCACAGAACTTACATCTTCCACTCTTTTTCCAATTCTAGCATTAAAGACTCCCATGATAATTTTAAATGTTTTGTGTATTCAAAATCCTTTTCTTCTTCTTCTAGATGAAAGCATGTTGGGATATAAATCTGAATTATATGCATTTGATATATTCTATTTAGTTGAATACATAACATTGCCACTCTGATTTGGGTTCAGATCATTTTCAATGTTTTCCAGTAATATATTTAAATTTGTTTATACAAATCTGTTGGTTATACATATTAAAACTAAGTATGGAGTCTGCATGCCAATATTTCAATATTATTGCAGATGAATTTTATATGCTTCTAATCAAATAAGCTTATACTAATTACTATAAGGTTTTAATATCTTTCCAATCATCTGCACTCAGATTTAATTACAACACTTGTAAATCATCTTTATATAAATAACTAAATAACCAAATGCATATGATAGTGAACATTAGAGAGCATTTCAAAATATATATCAAAAATAAATCTCACAAATAACTAGCTGTATTAAAAGTTTGCTTTAAATCTAAGACGAAACATATAAATAATTAATATTTTATGGAAGATTATATATATATAACAATAAAAGTAATAAATATAGCTGTAATATATAGATGAATCTAGGTGGGTATTGAAAAAAGATTCAAGGAACATGAATTTTTAATGACTGTTTCAGTTTTCTTGGATCATGAAAGGACATGTAAATATAAACATAAGTTTGATATGAAAGTGTTAAGAGTCTTCATGAAGAGATAAATCATAATAAAAGAAAAAATAAGGTGGCAATTTTAATAAATAAAAATAAAATAAATTTAATTAATAGTTAAGCTGCTAACATTAAAATTTGGGATTCATGGGATTTGAATTGATGAAGTTAACTTCAGTTTTGTTTTTTTGAATTTAAAGGCAGTTGACGTAGATTAAGGAATTAACTGGAAGTACTTCTGCAAATGGAAATACAAATAGTTAATTACCGTTATATTTATTATTTTTATTGTTATTACAATAATTTTTTAATTAATGGACATTTTATTTGTATTATATATAAATATAACATCATGTGAAAATTTTACCAAATCTATTTTAAATAATAATTGAACTGCCCTCTAGCTGCAAGTTCGATAACTTTTATAATAAGAGAGTGAACCACCACTTAATGTATTTTAGCTCTTTTTGCGTACAGCTATCTAAAATAATAACAACCAGAGTGCCAATTTAAATCAGTCTTTGTATCTTTTAATGTAAATTGATCTTTAAATAACTAATATTAAACCTATAGAATGGAGATCTTTCACTCACTTCTAAAACCCTATAATAAATTAACACATGTTAATTATTATTTAAAATAGATTTGATAAAATTTTCACCTGCCATTATATTTATTCATCATTAAAATATTGTTTATCATTACGTATATAACATGTGTTAATTTATTATAGAGTTTTCGAAGTGAGTGAAAGATCTCCATTCTATAGGTTTAATATTAGTTATTTAAAGAATTAGAAGAAGTTAACAGTTACAAATACCTTGGTCAGATTATTAATACAGATGGAAACATAATGGAGGAAATTAATCATAGAATTAAACTTGGTTGGAGTGCTTTTGGTAGAAATAACTTGATACTTAAAGGAAATATGCCTATGTGTTTGAAAAGGATGGTTTTTAACAAATGTGTTTTACCAGTTCTTACTTATGGATCTGAGACTTGGACACTTAATAGAAGAGCAATACAGAGACTTCAGACCACTCAAAGGAGTATGGAGAGATGTATGTTGGGAGTAACAAGAAGAGATCGAAAACGCAATGTATGGGTAAGACAACAAACAGGTGTTACTGACCTTATTGAAAAAATTAAAAGATTGAAATGGAGTTGGGCTGGACATATTGCTAGAAGAGATGATAATAGATGGACAATTGAAATTTTAAACTGGATTCCAAGAGATTGTAAAAGACCCAGAAAGAGACCACATGTGAGATGGATGGATGAAATAAGAAAATGTGCAGGGGTGTTGTGGAGAAGAGAAGCTAAAGATCGGAGAAGATGGATTAAACTTGGAGAGACCTTCATCCTGCAGTGGATTGATAATGGTTGATGATGATTTAAAGATCAATTTACATTAAAAGATACAAAGATTGATTTAAATTGGCATTCTGGCTGTTATTGTTCTGGATGACTGTACATAAAAAGATCTAAAATACATGAAGAGGTGGTCCACTCTCTTATCGTAAAAGTTATCGAACTTGGCAGCTAGAGGGCAGTGCAATTATTATTTAAAATAGATTTGGTAAAATTTTCACATGACGTTATATTTATTCATTATTAAAATATTATTTATCATTATATATATAAATAATAGTATGAGGCACATACATTTCTTAAATATATTACAAACTTTGTCTAACTATTTCAGTACTTATGGGTAATGCATAAATACCATACCAAAACTAATTTCCAAATAAAAGTTTTTAAATAATAAATTTAAATTTACTTTAATTGAATTCCGAATATAAACCATAGCTTCAATAAATAACCAATCAATTATTATGTTATTTCCCTTTTTCAATTTGATCTGGAAAAACATTTTCCTAAATTTGATAGTATTATTAGGTTTCAATTGCGTATTAATTCATTGCTTATCTAACTTAGATTATAATTTTCATATAACATCTAAATTAAGTAACAATGATAAGAACTGTGCCATTAGCTCTGGAGATGAATGATTTCTGGGAATTAACTATTGATTTTTTTAAAAGTAATTTAAAATAAATATTATCAGGAAATTTATCCTTACATCTCACTCTCATTTAAAATCATTAAAACTGAAGTAATTATAAAAGCTTAGCTAAGTACATTAAATTTAACACATACATGGTTATTGTTAGATTTTTCTTCACCATTAACAACTATGTAAGATTTAACACACTTAATGTATATAGTGAAATTAAATTTTTAGTTGTAATAATTATTTCTTAAGGCTAAGCGCTTTCATCTCCATATTCATAGCCTTCAATTATAATAATTTATGCAAATCTATGCAAGCTCATTTATATTGTCCATCTCTTTGAGATAGAAAAGCATGTTCCTTTCTATTTATTGCATTTATATCTCTTTCTATAAACCATGCCTCCTTAATTTTCCTCTTGATGCCACTCCCTTCAGTGGAAATTATTGTAGCACTTGCAGGTTCAAATTCATGATTAGCTCCTTTTTCGTGGGGCACAAACACTGAGCTACCTTCATTTCTGCTCAATACCCTTTTGTATAAATATTTGTGTTGAGCTACTCTATTCTTTATAATGGCCCAAGTTTCACTGTAGCATACCCACTCCACAGTTTTCTTGAAGGCATGTCATCCTGTATACCACATGTGGTATTGTTTGTAGGTTTACGAACCCCTCCCAACTCCAATAGATTGATTAACAATTCTAAGGACAAACTTAATAATAATTAATAATTAATGGAATAATTTTAACCATATATGAGCTATCAAAAGTTTGTTGCAAAATGGATAAATCAACTTGCAATACAATTCATGATCAGTGAGGATTTTCTCCCACCAAACTCAGTATCTTTTTGTAACAACCACCACTGCATGCTCATAGATCTAATGTTCTATTCTCCAATGTTACATCATTTAATCAAAATAAGTCTCTTCATCTCCCTGTTTTCTGATCATTCCACATAAATAAAATTAAATTTAAACACCCACCACAACAGGATCATTGACATACAAAAGGCAAAATGGATACTCCTACTAGACAACACTCCAGAGTTCCTCTACTCAGAAACATACATTATGATAAATAAGTTGAATCAGATGCAACTTGTCAGAATTTCTAAATACATAACATATACACATACCCTCTCATTTAATATCAAACATATTACTCAAAAATACCCTCCTATATACTAATCACATTAACAAATGAACTACACAAAAGAATTGTCATGTCAAAAACAGTCTCTCACAATCAAGAAAATATAATAAAGCTGACACAGCTATATAATCAAACATGCAATAAACTAAAGCAATATCTAACAACTAAAAAAAGACAATGTCTAACACAGCAACACACTTAAACCTGTGGATACATCTGATGAGCATTGGGCTATCCATCCATGAATAAAATCCCCATGGCACTAGAAATAGAATGGTGAAGTCACAGCTGGACACTATGATACAGACTATATATCAGCACTTCAAAGAAACATTGACAAAGCATAAGCAATTTAAGCCCTTGAATTTTTTTTTGAAAAACCAGAAACAGAGGTGTCTTTTGAAATCTCAGATTTTGCACTTATAGTAGCATCAATCCCAAGTAGATGCCATCCAGGACCACTAGGAATCCCACAATTTGTATTGTCACATCTCAGCAGATTTACAAATGCATACCTATGCCAGCTTGCAAATCAATTATCACAAATGCTATACAATATAGAAGGACTATATCTTGTTTCAATGGTCCCCTTCATTAAAAAAGCACCAATTACCACAGTTTTCAATTTGTAGACTATCTCAAAAAAGCCTTGATGAATAAAAATTCTGGAAAAGTTCTAAAAGAAAAAAATGAACCATATATAATATCATTATTATCACAACAAGCAAGAAGGGAGAAACACTAATATACATAACAATTATTAACTCAGTAATTAAAAGAAAAAATATGCCCAATGTCTGTGCAGTTAGATTTTGAAAGTGTATTTGATTCAGTACCAATACACTATTAATTTAACTTAAGAAAACAGAAATACTGTACAAAATCTTATATATAACCACAAATATACTACTAAACAGAACAATTCACATCACACTCAATGGGAGGTCTTCATCATCTTTCTAGCCCAGCCAATCAATCCCACTAGAGTCTCCACTCAGTACACTTTTATTTACATTATATTTAAACCTCTTGCTAGAGTAAATTAAAAAAAAACCCCAAGGAATTCCGATTCCACACACCATCATATACATACCATGTATAACTTACAAGGATGATGTCACAATATTTCTACAATCAAAGAAGCACTTACTTATACTTCAGGAAATCATAAAGATTATACAGCAAAGTTTAGGATAAAACTATATACACAAATAATTCAGCTGCATGGACAATTTTCACAGGTAAATTAAACACACAGATGTATAAAAAAACCTAGTATGTTTCTGGGTTTCCCTTTTCACTTGGGCCATAAATCAAATGAGAAAGAAAATGCAAAACAAACTTAAAACAGATGCAGAAAGAATCACCGAATCACTCTCCAAATCCTATCTGTCAATCTGCTCAAAAGCATCATTATACAATCAACTTATTATGACAAAAATCACCTACTATCTGACAATAATAAATTTCACAAAATCATTTATTACAGCAATTAACTCACTCCAGCTATTATGGAAAAGAAAAGTAGTAGCCATCTCTAGAAAACAATTAAATTGTCTTACAAAATGGAATGGTCTTGAACTACAAACAATATGTGTTTCACACCAAAAACAGCAAATCTGCTTATAGCCATACTTAGACGTTTTCCATAGATGCAGGCAATAATAAAAATTACACCCACTTATTGCCCCCACCCCCACATATAACTACATCTCTACCCAGCATATGATATGTGGATTTATAAGGAACAATATAACACTAAAACACATATATATATATAAACATACACACAACACACACACACACATATATATATATATATATATATATATATATATATATATATATATATATATATATATATATATATATATATATATATGGCAAATACAAAATTTATTATTTCCAGACCAAGCAGGAAATAACCAACCCACAGTATTGGGAACAAATGATGGCCAACTTTAAGGTTCAAAAGATGATGCTTGGAACCAAATTTTTTTAAATTTATTATCAAACTTAACCTGAATGTCTTACCTGTAAGACACACTTTATTAGGTACAATCGATTTTACACAAATATTGATCAACTATGTATGGTATGTCACAGAGAGAAAGAAACACAAAGCCACATCCTATATGATTGTCTATACCTAGAAAAAGTGTCAAATAATGCAGAACAACTATAGACAAAATGATACCACAATAGGTAACATACTAGATGCATACAAAAAACTTCAATACCAATAATATGTGCATCCACCTTCAGCTTATACACATACTAGTGTACCCATTACACATTTACATTTGAAAACAATCCAAGAAGATACCCAATATCTACTACAATAAATTAAAAAAACTCAAGGATAGAAACAGTATTCTTGCACCACAGGACATTTTCATGGCAACATGGTCTCTCTTCTAAAGCACTCAGTATTATGACAAGGATTGGAATTAGTACTCTTTAAAAAAATAAATTAAAAAATGAGATCAGCTAACACAACCCCATTGATGACCAGTCATCATAACAATGAATGTTTTTTACTTGGTTTAACAAGGTAACTTTCAGAAAGAGGACTAAACCAATATTAAAAAGAATTTTTCATGTAAGTATATGTAACCTTAATGTAACTTATTGATGTAATCAATTGCTACTCAATAAAGATTGCTTTGAAACATAACAACAACAACAACAATAATAATAATAACAACAACAACAACAACAACAACAACAATAATAATAATAATAATAATAATAATAATAATAATAATAATAATAATAATAATAATTATTATTTCATATCAGTACTGTCCGTGCAGAGAAAACCGATCTTTAATGTTATTGCTGAATTTGATTATGTTTAATGTATTTGTTTTCAGAATAAAAATTTCATTTGTGAATGTTTTTAGAACTTAATGAATAAAATATTGTTACTTAAAGAAATATCTCTCATTTATTGATTATATACAAAATTATTGTTAGCTTTACTATTTTTTAATTAATTATCTTGCTTAAATACTTATTCATGTAAAAAAGTGTGAATCTTTGCTATTCATGTTTTACTCCAAATTATTTCATATCGTTAGTTTGTCACGCACATTACAAATATATTTATTTATATTAAAAAATAGATGTGAAACACATTTTTAGATGATTAGATGATATAAAGTACTTTCATGCAAACTCCGTGATTTTATGATCTGTAATGAAGCCGATGTCTTAATTTTGAAGTGAGTTATTTTTTAACAATTCTTTTTTATTATTAATTGATATTTATATTGCAAATATATAGATAAACACACAATTACTTCTTTATAAAGCTGCTTTAATATTTCAATCAATCTGCTGGTTGAAATATTAAAGTAGCTTTATAGAGAGGTAATTGTGT
Organism: Epiperipatus broadwayi; assembly: GCA_028023455.1. Classification (NCBI taxonomy): domain Eukaryota; kingdom Metazoa; phylum Onychophora; class Udeonychophora; order Euonychophora; family Peripatidae; genus Epiperipatus; species Epiperipatus broadwayi. The sequence continues at coordinate 5,615,600 of JAQFVV010006233.1, forward strand.
GTGTTTTATTGTTTTTATCTTTCCATTAGTTAATTCGTATATATATAAATAAGAAATATACGAATTAACTAAAGGAAAAATAAAAACATAATAAAAACACAGAATTATTTCTCTATAAAACTGCTTTAATATTTCAACCAGCTGACTGGTTTTCATCAGAAAGCAAAATGGCTACTTACAGAAATTAAGCGCTAAAATGTTACAGACAGTTACGTATCAGATAACAAAACTAATTCCTATAGGCTAAAAATCTTTAAAAACTTTGTATAAAATATATATATATATATTTACAAAACTTTGTATAAAAATACTAAAAAAATTATTTCACAAAAAACTTATTTTAAAAAACTAAAACCATACATACATTATTATTATACATTAAAATATATCAAAAAACAATAAAAATATATTATTATATATGCACACACCAAAAAAACTGTATATATATATATTCTACTATATGTATTTTATTATATAGATATATATCTTATACATATATACTTTTTTATATACTTTTTATATTTATTCCACTTCGTGTTAGTCCACCTATAAAATAATTATTTAGGAAATAAAAAATAATTATTTAGGAAATAATATATATATTCTCTTGTCTATTTATTAATATTTTGGTACTTATGTGAACTTCAGTTTAAGAGATGTATTATATATGATGAGAGTTATGTGGTGATTTGGGCTATGGAAAAATATATAAACAAGGTAATTATGGCTTATTAATGGAAAGTAGATTATAGAAAGTTTTATTTTGATGTTACACTCTAATGACAAATTAAATTGTCGTAAAAGCCTAAAAGGAACTAATGAAAGGGATTTAACCAATATTATTTAAGTTTTGAATTCTGGGGAAGTTTAACTGGAGGACTATATTAGAATAGATGGACTAAACCAGAAGAATTATGTTAGGCAAATCCTATTGACATTGAAAGCTATAATTTCTAGTAATCATAAATCTAGTCACAAATCTTAGTGTATTACATAGAAATTGAATCCAGTTCATTTATTACACTTTATTTTTAATCATGAGCATTACAATATTTGCATATATAAATGAAAATTATTTTAATTAACAGTATCTATTATATTTAACTATTTAAAAGAGGTTTGTCTGCTTAAATTACTTAAAATAATTTTGAAGCTGACCAGATTTTTTCCTATTCAAATTCACAACAGTAACTCATTATAAAAGGCTTTTTAGAAATATGTTCCTATTCATTCGTTACATGAATCCTGCAAATAGAAATATGAATTTACTTTGAAATATTTTATTACATCATATCTAAAAAAGTGAGGAATGTATTGAATAGTTTACTGATTTTTTCATTATTTTCAGAAAATACAGAATATTTTTGTTAAAAATTTGTCAATATTTTCATGTTAAGTCAATAAAAATTCCATATCTTACTTTCATGCAATAAATTTAACAGTATATTAGCCTTGTATTTAATAAATTTATTGAAAATAATTTCATCAGTATAATAAATATATCGTTTTAACTTGATAATATTGCAACATACTGGAATTTACATTATATCTAAATAACCAAAGCATTTTTCTCTGTTGGTATTTAAATGAATTCTTATATGCGAAGTGGTAATGTTATTACCAACTATTAATAAGTCTTATTTTTGAACACTGATGACTAATAATACAACATAAGTTGGATTCATGGGATTAATAACATTCTGTATATCAATTTTTAAACTTTTAAAAAATATTCATCGATGTGAAACAAATATTGGAATAATGGAATTCCTATTTAAAAAAAAAAAATTCAAAAAAAAATTAAACTTTTAAATGATTTCTATCGTAAAAATAGACTACATGTGGAGCTAATTATAATGTTATTGGTATATCAAATACCGCAGACCAAATAATTTCTATCATCATCAGAAAGTTTTTGTATTAATTAAGGTAAAATATTTAACCAAAATAATAGTGATATACAATCAATAATCTTATTCGCAATAAAAATCTTGGAACAATGTTTTTGTAATAGATAACAATGATATTATAGCATGTTAATTCCTACTGCTCTTTTGATTTCTTTTATTTTTATAAATTGTTATAAAAGAAACATAGATAGCTTAATGTTGCAAAATTCTGTGGTTTCTTACATTTGTAAAAAAAAATCAGTAATATATCTTTACTATATTTCAAAACAACTTTAACAATCTCATCCTGATTTGCAAATACAAACTAATTTTAGTTTCATCAAGATGACAATGATATAGAAATTATATTATTCCAGGTTGTACTTCACATAAAGTTTTTTATATTTATTCAAAAGAGAATTATTGAAGTGTATTTCTACCTATTTAAAATATTCTCATTGTCTTATAAAAAGTGGAATCCATTGATGTAATAATATAGTAATTAATGTTTTATTAATACTTATTACTTATTAATAAGTATGTTTCCTTATTGTTCTTTCCGAAATGATGTATTAATTTTAACATATAAAATAATCCATTTAACTTGTTCCTTTTTAAATCTTATTTTATTATACAAAACAATTTGATACGTCTTTATTCATATTATAATTTCACTTTTAACTATTCGACCACTTTTTATAGTTATTTTCAATAATTATTTATATATATGATACTTCTTTATATTTATAAATTTGAATATAAAAATTTGTTTTAAGAAAATTCAGTAATATATGTAATATTGGAGACATGGGTATAAAAAAGAAGGTAAATATATGTATTATATAAAAAAATTATTAGTTGATGTTATTCATAAATTATTATAAAACTTATATTTTATATTGTGTAATAAATTATAAATACTTATATAATATAGTAATAATTCTTGAAAATGACCTTAAAAGATCTTTGAAAATAGCAGTGAGATTATAATGTAATAAAAAATAAGGATGTAAAAACAAATAAACAAGAGAACAAATAATTAATATAATAAACCAAGACTTAAAAAGAGTAAATAGTCTTTTATATATAATTAAAAAATATAATATTACTTTTAAGTGACCAGATCAGAAAATAACATTATTTCCATTACAATTTTTTCTACTGATTATTCTTAAGTTTTTAAGTAGTCTCTTCAATTCTTCATCTAAATTGACTTATTGTTTATAAAGATCTTCAATCACTTTAATATGTTTCCAAGATTGTTTACATTAAATAATTTTTAATTAAGTGTCTAGTGATGCAATTATTGTGAGCAGTTAGAATTTTATTTTAATAACTTGAAGAATAAATTAATAATTCTAACTGTCTTAAAAAAATCAATATATCTAATAAAATGGTAAATATACAAGATAAAATTGATAATCTTGATATTTAAGAGCTGATTAAATTTATAATACCAATTGCTTTTCATGAGTAAGAATTTTTACTAGTATATTTGGAATAGGGTCTCTTTTAATGCAATTATCTTCTAGACACAGGCTTATTACTTAACGAGACATCCAAAAATCTTCATCTATAAATATTCTGATTATTAATAATTTTATTTGCATCGTAATTCTTACTTATATATTTTTATAATATGCCATTAATGGAAGTATTAACTTTTTAATTACATAAAATTTCAGTACTCTTCTGATGACGTTGTTGCTATGCAAAAACACAGAGATGTAACGTTACCGGGCCCACCCCGTTATTTGTAAAATAATAATAATCTTACGGTTAACGTAATTCATTTATTTCCTTAATAAATTACTGAGAGTAGTGGGGCGAGTAAAAGTCTGAGCTCGAATCCGCATATATTACATATATAAATGCAGGTTTAAGCCTGTGCAATGTATTACTTTATATAAATAGTGTGTAAAAGGTCTGCCCATCCCTCACATATTTATGTATATTTGGATTATTCTCCTGTACACGAGGAGTCAGAATGACTAATATGTCAACATGGGCACGATGACAACCTTAGCACTAACATGGGGTTTGAATGTTCCATCATCAGATTTTCAATGAAATGGAAGGCTGAAGTGTTGTATGTTGGAGTAGTTTGAAGCCTGTCCATTAAAATATGAGGATTGGCTATCTTAATATAAAGCTGAGCACTGATTGTATATATGTGTGGAGATAGTAATCTAGACCGATATTGCTGGTTTAGCATGAAATACGTATATTGGTGATTATTTATCTTTTCAACATATGTCTGATCAGGTGGGTCAGCAATATGAGATGACACTGAGAGTAGTGGGTCGTGTGAAAGTCTGAGTTCGAATCTCGCATATATTACATATATAAATGCAAGTTTAAGCCTGTACAATGTATTAATAAATTACTGTAATTTATAGCAATTTTAGATTAACATACATTATTTCTTTTTGTCTCTATATAACTATGAAAAATTTTACAGTTAGATATTTTAATTCTCTATCTTTTTCTAATTAATCCATTGCTATGCAAAAATTCGATGATATAATCAATTTGAATGGGTAAAATCATTATAATTATTTCAATAATTTTGAATCTTAATTTTTTTAGTACTAAAAGCTTACTTTGAAACTTGTGAATCTGAAAGTAAAGCATTGAGAAATTGGAAACAAGTATTTTCTACAAAACAATTTAGAGATATTTGGTCTTCTGCTGAAGTATATGCAAATGAAATTAACAAGTCTTCTAATAATCCATGATCTGCAATTCTAAAAAAAAATTTTATATCAATTTATTTGGCCAATTAAACTTCAAACAAAAATAAACACCATGTATTATCTCAGCTGATCTGCTATAGAACTGATGATGATTTTGTGACAATAAAATAATTTGTTGATAGCAATAATAATAATATATGGATGATGATTAGCAACAAGGCCACAGACAACTAAATATATTTTTAAACGAAGGCTATTCCCAGTGCTACTATCTATTATAAGACTGATTAATCAGTAACTATAAAATAGAAGTGCTAATTAAATTCATATCTAGTATTACCTTATAAATACTTCCAAGTTATATTCCAGCTTGCAATATTTCTTAGTAAATAGTCTTTTATTCATTAGTAACTATTCACATTTTTAAAAATCAAACTACTAGACTGAAATTCATAAACAACTAGTATCTGAAGCTATCCTAGCACCTCTCTGAGGAGTGCCAAAGTATGAAACCATTGGTCAGAGGTTTGGGGGGAGTTCCTGACAGAGTTATTTTAAATGCTTTCTCTGGCTAAGCATTTATCACAAAGCTTGTTGAGCAATAGCTAATTGCTCATTGTTTATATCTTACAAGCATCACATGATCACATTTCCTATACTAGCACATTAATTGTTGATAAACAGAGCAAAACTCTCCATACAGTATTGCCACCTGTGCTAAACAGAGTAATCAATGGATGCCAGAAGGCTTGTGCATAAAATCCCTATCTAATGCCTACTCATCCAATATCCCCAGACTAGTTTCTGGCTTGTGGCCTTCGTCAGTGAGGAGCCAGGTGGCAATACTGTATGGAGAGTTTTGCTCTGTTTATCAACAATTAATGTGCTAGTATAGGAAATGTGATCATGTGATGCTTAATGGTTTAACACCAATCCTGCCTAATAGGATAGTGGTGGCTATGGTTGTAAAAGAGCCAAAGACACCAAAATGTGTGGGTGCTGAACTGAGTTCAGACCCATATGACTATTTAAGCTATTGAGCTTAGATTGAAAATATTTTTTGTGTTTTCAATTTCATTCTCATAGTTTAGTAGTTAAGTAGAGATAAAGGTGGTTGCTAGAGGGTTGCATTAGATCCTAAGATCTAGATGCAGTGCTCTCAGATCCAAAGCTCCTCACTGACAAAGGCCACAAGCCAGAAACTAGTCTGGGGATATTGGATGAGGAGGCATTAGATAGGGATTTTATGCACAAGCCTTCTGGCATCCATTGATTACTCTGTTTAGCACAGGTGGCAATACTGTATGGAGAGTTTTGCTCTGTTTATCAACAATTAATGTGCTAGTATAGGAAATGTGATCATGTGATGCTTAATGGTTTAACACCAATCCTGCCTAATAGGATAGTGGTGGCTATGGTTGTAAAAGAGCCAAAGACACCAAAATGTATGGGTGCTGAACTGAGTTCAGACCCATATGACTATTTAAGCTATTGAGCTTAGATTGAAAATATTTTTTGTGTTTTCAATTTCATTCTCATAGTTTAGTAGTTAAGTAGAGATAAAGGTGGTTGCTAGAGGGTTGCATTAGATCCTAAGATCTAGATGCAGTGCTCTCAGATCCAAAGCTTCTCACTGACGAAGGCCACAAGCCAGAAACTCGTCTGGGGATATTGGATGAGTAGGCATTAGATAGGGATTTTATGCACAAGCCTTCTGGCATCCATTGATTACTCTGTTTAGCACAGGTGGCAATACTGTATGGAGAGTTTTGCTCTGTATATCTTACAAGCTTAAAAAAATGGGATCATGTGATCTATGACTCTATTTTTCATTTGAGTAAACAAGTTAATGTTTGGAATCCAAAATTATTTGCTTTCCTATTTATATAGTTATAAGTCAGTAATTATATGTTTTGGTATCTTCAGTTTAATACATCTGGATGTGAATAGGATAGCAATGAATAAGAAAATAATTACTACTATTATCTAATATCTACTGATTATTCAAGCTTAGAGTATATAGAAAAATTGGAATAAAATATAAAGAGTTTGCTCGTGAAAAGCATTGTGTAAGCAAGAATCAGTGAACATATTTTATTCCATTACTTTTAATCAAAGAAGGAAGAATGTTTACAATTAATATAAAAATTATAAAAACAAAATATATACTTACTGACCTGGTTTATGTAAGTAATATATAGCTATTGAACTATTTATCATTCATAATATTAATTAAAACAGGCAAAACTCACTATACGTATTGCCATACACAGCGAGCTAGAGTAATCAATGGATATCAGAAGGCTTGTGCATAAAATCCCCATCTAGTGTGTACTCATCCAATATCCCCAGACTAGTTTCTGCTTGTGACCTTCATCAGTGAGGAGCCTTGGATCTGAGAGCACTGCACCTAGTTCTTACTCTAGCTTGCTGTGTGTGGCAATACGCATAGTGAGTACTGCCTGTTTTAATAACAGCTATACACAAGCATAAGAAGTGGTTGTCATGTGATGATAATAATAATTACATTTTAAAATATTACTTTGTAAACATAATTGATCATGTAAAGGTATTTTAATAAATGAAATTATTTTTATGACTGTATTATAATAAATTTTGCTCATGTTTGAACCTTATAAACATTTAGAACAGCTAATGCAAATGATCATTCAGAATGAGCATTCTATTATGTAATGTGTGTTGAAATGTTTATTAACAGTGTTTGGTAAATAAATCAAGGCAGGAAATTATTCATGCATATTCGCTTATTATGTCAACAAAATTCAATATCTTATATTTTCCTTTTTATCAATATTATAATTAAATAAATATTTGAAAAAATAATTGCATAATTAATACCTATTGTCATTGTTATTCAAACCTAAATCGAAAACTTTGCGTGGGAAAATATATTTGTAAAATAATGTAGGCGTTATTGAACCTGAACGTAAAGCTACTATTTACTTAAAAACAAAATAAAATTATATTACTCTGCAAGCGCTTTCAAGAGACGTGCTCTCATTTTCATAGCTCTGATTTATATATATGCAAATCATATTTGCATATAATTACTTCATCTTCATAGCTCTCATCTTCATAGCTCTGAATGAAGTAATTATATGCAAATATGATTTGCATATATATATAAATCAAAGCTATGAAAATGAGAGCACGTCTCTTGAAAGCGCTGGCAGAGTAATATAATTTTATTTTGTTTTTTAAGTAAAAAGTAGCTTTCCTGTCAGGTGCAATAGCGTCTATATTATTTTACAAATACCTATTGTTTAAAAATATTTTATAAACAGAAAATTTCTATTCCCAATAAGTATATAAAAAGTTATAATTTTTATACAGAAAAAAATGATATTAATAATGACTGGTAAGTATATTACACATTTTTTTTCTTTTCAAATGTTATGTAGAATACATTTAGAATTTTAAAACTATTCTAATTGTAATTAGTTTGTTGACGAAAACGCAATATTGATTTTGTTATGTATCTACTGAAGATATAATTTTTATAATAATTTAATAATGTTTCATAAAATAAAATATTAAATAACCTGTAAACTAAAATATTATAAAAATAATAAAGCTAAGAAAATATATTAATCACTTTAAAATAAAAAAATAAAAAAATAAAAATTTATATAATATTCATTAAGTGGATAATTTCTAGTCTAATGAATTATAATAAAAAAATACTAAGAATTTATAATTTTTAAAAAAGATAATTATTTTAAATTTATTCATAAATTGTATATTTTGGTACATTAGTTTTAAAATTAATTTTTTTTTACCATTCCAAATTTAAAACCTCAGGTATAAATATACATACTAGTCATTATTACAGGTAAAACCTCCTAATACAGTAGTGCCACTCAGTGCAAGCCAGAGTAATCAATGGATGCCAGAAAACTTGTGCATAAAATCCCCATCTAGTGCTTATTCATCCAATATCCCAGACTAGTTTCTGGCTTCTGGCCTTCGTCAGTGAGGAGTCTTGCATCTGAGAGCACTGTACCTAGATCTTTTAATGGATGTCAGAAGGCTTGTGCATAAATTTTCTATCTAGTGCCTACTCATCCAATATCCCCAGCCTAGTTTCTAGATTGTGGCCTTCATCAGTGAAGAGCCTTGGATCTGAGAGCAGTAGTCTGGGAATATTGGATGGGTAGGCACTAATAGGCACTAAGTAGGGATTTTATGCACAAACCTTCTGGCATCCATTGATTACTCTGACTTGCACTGAGTAGCATTACTGTATGGAGAGTTTTGCCTGTTTTAATAACAGTTATGAGCAAGCATAAGAGGTGGTGATCATGTGATGTTTGGTAGTCATTATTAATAAGTTCTTTTTCTAAAAATGAGATCTTTTCATTCATTTGGCATGTTTCTGACATAGCTTTTTTATAAATGTTTAGAAATTTTTCTTTTCTAAAAAATAAATATTAATTATTAATAATATGTTTTAAGCATTTATTTTAATAATGACTTTATTAAAAAAACAAAATATGATATTTAAATGAATTGGGTTAATTAATTCATGTATATATATATATATATATATATATATATATATATATATATACATGAATATATATAGTGTTTATATATATATATATATATATAAACACTGCCTTAATAGATTGTACCCTTCCTTAAAGAAAAACTACTGAACAAAAGAATCTGGCTAACTAGGATGTAACAATATTAAACTGCAATTGGATTACATAAACAATGACTGTCAATATAATTAACATTGAGACTAGCTCAAGATACATTGCTAGCATACAGTATCTAATAAAACTATTTTTCAATAACTAAATATAAGAAAACTTATTAAATAAAATACTATAACCCTTAAATTCATATTCCAACTATAATACTCAATCTATTCATTTCAATAATAAATTGGTTCTATCAAAAAATGACAAATATAATTATGAAACCCTTAACATGAAGCGTTTAGTAAGATATACTGGCTTAAACATTGAGGATGTATACCTAAAGATACACTCCCAATGGCATAAGAATATTACCCCACTAAATTCACATAACAGAAATAGTCTCATGTCTTAGTCTACATATATAATAATCCTAAATATGATTTATAAAAACTTACTTCAGAAATAACAATAAATTACTTAATATTCCTTTAATAAAATACTAACTGGACATTTAACATAAACTAGTAATTACTTGCTTATCATCTTTCAATAGAAAATTTTCAATTCTCCAAAAATAATAATAATAATCTCAAGTTTATTTTTAACAAATTAATAACAAAATGAATTAATTAATTAACACTCTGTAGTTAAAAATGATGAGAGATTTTACATGATATCTAACTACTCTTACAAAAATAATAACAACAATAATCAACTAAAATAACTTAATGACTCTCAACATAAAATCTACTTAATAATCAAAGTTTAGCAATAAATGTAAATAATATAATAAATTTTAATTAAACATTGTACAATCTTTCTTTGTTTAATGTGGCATTCTTAAAAAAAATATATATAATGTATTTGAATATTGGGGCAATATTAAGTATATCTCTCATTGGTGTTGTATCTTTTAAAAGTAATTACCAATGATCATATCTTCTACGATAATAACAATAATAATATACTTTGTTACTCAACAAAATATAATAAAAATAATATCTTAAGTAATCTTTAAGAATCATGTGCCAAATAAGTAATATTTGAAATTATTAATTTCTGTAGATCATGCATGTAGAATGAAAATTCAAATAAACAACATGTGAATAAATGACAACACAACTAAAAATATAGATTTCAAAAACAGTTTAATTTATTTACAAATTAACAATAAATTTATAACATAATATAAAAAATATTTACAATAAATCTTACCAATAAATGACAAAAAATAAAACAAAAGAGCCTTCACTCTAGCCATTTCAAATAAAAATACAAAAGTTACAACAAACCTAAAGCATGTGCGGTTGAAAATGTGAAGGTAGAGACCTCTACAGTTCTTAACCATAAGATTACACATTTTTAACCACACATGCTTTAGGTTTATTGCCTTAGTAAATATTACTGTGCATTAAATAAATTTATAATTAAAAGTTACAACAGTAAATGCTCATTCATTAAAATAATATTCTATCATTTTGTACTGGGAACAGTTACATTAAATTTCCCAGTTTCAAAGAAAACTTAATACTACACTTATACTATTATAACATATACTTCTTAAGATGTAATGCATCATTATAAGTTTATATATTAAAATATACCATTTAAAATTCAACAAATAAAATATTAAAAGAAAAAATATTAATGACTGTCTTTGCAGTTTAGCACAGTATCATCCTGTTATTTAAATATCATAAAATTTTATACAAAAATATGAATATCTCCCTTTATAAAAATACTATTTATGCAAAATACTTAAGAGATAATTTCATAAATTTTTGTAACTTAAATGAGTTTGAATTATTTATAATAAAATTTAAAGAACTATCTATTATTTATATAGCTTAAAATCTGTATTACTTTTTGTTTTTATACTCTTACATTCTCCATACCATTCAAAATCATTTTCACTATTCTTATTTTCATTCAAATTTTAATATGCATCTGTTTGAGCTAAGTGATCTCTAATACTTATAGGAATATCAATTATTTCTCTCTTATGATATATACTATAACAATCATTAACCAACTCAACATCATTTGTAATTTTTTTTTATATATTTCATTTTGCCCTCTCATAACATTATCAACTTTAAATGGTTTAACCATTATTTTACCATCTTATAAAATTATCTTCTACAATAATTTCTGTTGTAATAGATAGTGATTATAGTGTAGGGTATGGAATAATAACAAGAATGACTCAAAAGAGTAAGGTAATATCATCATGAATACAGTGCAAATCATAATAATAGGTCTGTATTCATCAGGCACCTAAGATTCAAATCATGGCTGTACCACAAACCTTACTGATGATAAGGAAATGCAGCTGTCCATGGAAAATGATATACAGCCCTATATTATGTGTATATTTTAATAACTTTAAAGTATGAAAATATAATTCACATACAACAGATTTCAACATATCCCTAACACTTAGGATTTCATATGAATATTACTCTCCCAACCACCATCGTATATCTTCCACATAGAATAACTCACTTAACATTTTAAAACATACAAACCATATTTTAAAATAATTTCCAAAACAACAATATTAAAGAAACAAAAATGTAAATTCATTTCAAGATTTTTTTGAGAAATTTTCAAGAAGAAATGATCTTGATAAAAACATACATCAGTTTTATAATTTATTTATTTGTTATTATATAATTTAGAGATAGGTATTAAGTCTTTCTCTATATTTCAACAGATAACATTCATAAAAAATAACATATCCCTAATGTAACAATGTTATATAATGTATGCATACTCAAGCATTTACATTACATAAGTATTTTAAATATCCTTGTATGATTTCAAAACAGTGACCCACAATCATCAATTCTTTTATAAAAAAATACACACAATGATAATTTCTACCAAAGGTTAATTCCACAGTTTAACATTAAATTCAAGTGATTTTTTAAAAAGGAAACACAATTATTATGCAAAATATAATCTAAATAATAGAAAGAAATTGATCTTAGCCATTAATAATGTCATTCATGGTGGTCAGATTCTTGGACCATACATTAAAATAAAATCAATTACAATTGTAATTTGCCTTGTTCAGAAAATTACATTTTGAAGATCTATTTTTTTATTTAACATAATAATAGAGTTAATCCATTTTTAAATTAAATTTAAAATAAAATAACAACAGATTAGTTTTAAAATTAAAAAAATGCAATATTCTAAATATTAACATTAGACTCAATATATAAAAAAATAATACTAAAGTTTTAAAGTTACAACAAGATTTTTTCCTCCCTCCTTCTCATGAACTAAATGTTTGTCTAGAATCTTTTCATTGCCTAGTTATGGTTCAACAGTTTTAGCACAAATCATACCCTTGCATCAGTGCCTTATAAAGAAATGTACAAATAAAAATAAAATCCAGTAAAAATCCAAGGAGAATATTAATCATCCTGAAGAAATAATTGTTCATTCCAGTTTTTTTCTCTGGGCATTTATTCAGTCATATAATATCTTCATAAAGTAAATAATTTACTGATCCTTTTGTGAAAATATTTCTTACATATGTGTCAACATTTGTGAATAGCAGATATATTACAGTAATTATAATATAAGTAAGATTTGTATTTTCCATCAGTCAAAAATATTGATAGCAAATGTTATATAATATAATGGAGTTATTTAATACATTTATCAGCAGACATAAAGTTAATGAATTAAAATAAATATTTTTTTAAAAAATATGATTTTTTTATCATTTTAAATGTATAACTTTTCACTAAATATTTTTTTTTTCCAGGTGAAAAACAGCGATATCATTCAATCTTTTAAAATGACATATCAGAGTTCATTATTTCAAGATAAAATTATTTTTTAAAGTATATAATTTCATTTATTGATTCGATCAATAACAAATCTTTTTAAAAGCATAAAAGACATTCAATAATCATCTTCAATCTATCTTTTAATACATCATTCTTAAAACATAAGCCTATTTTGATTACTTTAAAGAAAAATTAAATGTGAATTATTACTATCAATTATATAAAAAACTCACTCCATCATACTATGGAACATTTTAAATTTATTTTTTTTAAACTTAGATGCAGGGTCTTCACTTTTTTTCAAATTTAATATTATAATGATGATTTTTAATAATTATATGATTTCTGTTAATTAACTTTAATAAATTAGCTTCATTGTAATATGATAAAGTTATTGAAAAAATGTTCACTCAACCCAGACATACTATTTATAAACATTTCAAAGTCTTTACATAAATTTCTCATGTATCAGTATATTCCTTGATATTTAGTGTTTATAATTCCAATATTTAAGTAGCTACTATTGTGTTCCATAGAATTATTGAAGTTCTAAGCTAAATTTCAAGTAGAACAAACTGACAGGGAAATTTGGTGTTTAATGAATCATTATTTAAATAGTTATTTTAATTATATTTTTCTGAAACACTTTTAAATAAAATAATAACTCAAAAGAAATTACTACTGTCATAATATAAAAAATATAGTTACAAATTTCAAACTAAATCTGTCTTAATCCAAATCTCTAAATCATTGAAATTACTGAATCTCTGTCTAGACTGGCTTCAACTTCTCTTTTTTATTGGTCTTAATCCGATGATTTTATTGGTTAGTACTGCTTGTACAAATCTGGTAATTTACATAACTACATCAATATCATTTTTAAAATTAAGTTTTGAAGCTATGAGTAATCAATTATTAAATATTATCAAATTATTTAATACCATAAATATTAAATATTTTTATCTAAAAAAATAAATATCTTTGTTAAAACAATTCCTAATATTTTAATAACCTAAAATTGATTTTAAAAATAAAATATTACACTTAAATAAAATAATAATAATTTTTATTATTACTTTGCTAATATTATATCTAGACTTAATATTTGTTATACTTTATTATGTATCAAATGTTTGTTAAAAAGCTAAAATCAAGTTTTCTTTCCCTAACTTTTTGTAAGCTTACATATTCATACAATCATTTCTAACAATGTGATACTTTCAGTACATTTTAAACTAATATTAAATTAACTATCATTTAAATAATATTTTAAACAAAAATAATTACTTTAAATCTATAATATAAAATATTTACTGCTAAGCTGCTCTATCTCTGAAGTATTTTTTAAATATAATAAATAAAAATTAATATTAACTTTGAAACAACTTATTGTATAATTTTATATTTAATTCATCTTACAATGAGTTCAAACTATCTAATATATCTTTATAAACTCCTATATACTGAGTTTGAACCCCTACTACACACAATATTAGAACTATGTCCTAAAATAACCTAAATTTATTTTTTAAACTACTTTTCCAACTCTACATAACTATCTGTACCAATTATGAAGGGTACAATATATATAACAGTAAATAACTATTATACATAGTCTTTCAGTCTGGAGAAGTTCTTTTGTTTAATTCTGAAAGTACTTCTGCAGATCAAAAACCTGAATATAATAGTTAATTATCGTTATATTTATTAGTTTTATTGTTTTTACAATTACTTTTTTAAATAATAAACATTATTTATATATATATATATATATATATATATATATATATATATATATATATATATATATATATATATATATATATATATATATATATATATATATATATATATATATATATATATATATATATAAAAATTCACAAAAAAATTTTTCCTTATGGGAGACATGATGAATAATTTATTATTAATAAGCACCAGCTATAATGGAAATTATATCCCCACAATCATCACATGATAAAACACCTTTTTTATATCCATTTGTAGCCACAATGCTAGCTCTTGCTTCCCCAAGTGTTAATTTATTTATGACTAATTAAAATTAAAAATCATACTCCCTACATGTATAACACTTACTACATTATATCTAGATATACAGTGAAATACTACATAGAATAAAGAAGGACAACATTCAAAGAAGTAAAATTTTAATAAGAATGAGTATTTTTTTTTAAAATAAGTAAAAACATAACTTAAATTTCAAAGAAATAGATTAATAAATAATTAAGCATTTTCTTGAAGACTAGACAATGGATACATAATTGCTTAAGTGCTTCATTCATAATTTAAAATATATAGAATTATAAAAAAAATATAAATACATCTTTCTATAATCACACTATATTTTCATGTGAAAAGAATAAATGTATCTTGATCTATTACTAATGTACATATAAAAAATAGCAGTTTTCAATATATCTAACTAAATATACATATACGTATTTTATTAATATCGTAAACAAATAAAAGTCTCATCTTCTGATATCCTATAGCTCAATTACAAGATCAAAGAGAATGTATTTACTATTATATATCTATGAATTTTACATGCACATATTTTATTTAGTTGTATATAAATAAGTGATAGCCATATCCAGAGTTTTTCTTTGTAGACGGGTCTTAACTATGCCCCTGTAGTTTACCTGCATCTTCTTGGATTTCACAGCTACCTATTGAATTGCTTTCAAATTTTAGATTCCTTTTGTTAAATTAACTTTTCTTTATTTTATAGGGTTTATCTGTCAATAAGTATAAAATAAAATAAAAATGGGCATTCACTTTTAGCTACAATTATTATCATAAGATACGAAATAACAGCATTTATTGCGAAGTCTGAATTTCATTTTATCTAGCCGGTTCATATTAAATGTACTAACTTCAAATATATATTATACACTCAGACATTCCAGGTATTTTATACATTAAGTTGATATTTCCAGGTAATATTGCTTACATCTGGCTCTTAAAGGGAAGATCTAGTTTTTCATTATTAAAACCACTGTAAAAGAATGAATATTTCTCATCTTTTTATCACTGTAATTATTAATATACTTTTGTTCACTGTTTACAATCTTCACTAGTGGTTTAAATTTAATTTACTATTAAGATGATTTTGATAATGATCTGACATAAAGTTTGTTCAGCAAATAACATACAGTTTCTGTTATTGATATTTGATTTTCAAAGTGAAACAACCAAAATGAAAAAGACAAAAGAAAGAGAAATGTTTACATTTAACCAATCCTATGATCAAAAACAAAATAAACATATAATAGACATATTTCTTTATTTTTTCTTCTTTCCATTAATTGTGCTTCAAAGAATTAATATCTATGGGTTAAAAATCTTTTGCTCAAAAAATAAAAGAACATTATGGCAAAAAACAAGATAATCCTACTGTTTACAATTAATTATATGTAATTATTTGTTCTGAAATTCAAAGAATAGAAATTTCAAATAAATATATAAAAAATATTTTAATATAAAAAATGAGAAAAGTTTTGTCTTTTTCTTCAATTTTTACTAGAGTTAATAAACTTGAATACGTTATTCTATTTTATATTAATAAGTCAATTTCACAGTATTTTCTATGTTTATTAACTACACAAATTTAACAAAATTTGTTAACCATTCATTAAGATAACTCTTTTTACTCGGAAAATGCTTATTTCCTTTGCAAATAAAAATATATATGGAAATCATGAATGTGTGGAGTTATTTATTTAAATAAACGTAATTAGAACGCACTTAACCACAACTACCCAGGTGAAGAGTCAAAATAAATTGACAGATTGATGCATGCAAAAGGAGGAGCCCTCTTTTAAGTGCCATTCTGGATCTGATATAGAGATCATAGTACTGCAGTTTATATTTATATGTGTAAGAAATCAAAGTATAAGAAACTTTTCAATTTTCTTGGGTTACATATTTTAATATATTTCTCATGAATGATTGGATAGAAATCTTGAATATGCATAAAAGCAATGTCTGTAAACATCTGAGTTTACTGGCATTACTTTTATGCTAATATTTTAATATTTTTCGTTATTATGCGTACCAAAATATTAAAAGATATGGATAGAGAATAAACTTTAAAGTGGTTTTAAAATGATACTAAGTGTAAAGATAAAATGTGTTATTGTTTTATTCTTTTAAAATAAAGAGTATATATTTTTAAAAACAAAAACATTGCTATGGAAATCAACAGAAACTTTCTAAATCATCTGCTTTCCAAGAAACTATGAGAAGAATTGAAACACACTTTGTCAACATAACTTTTACTGTATAGAAGTCAAAATTTTTTTTAAGTATTTTTAAATTAATAATCATTCATTTTGTAGACTAGGAATCTCTCCACAGTGCTTTACCTGATCTTTCCAGTATTGTAATTGAGTATGAAGCTGTAGATAAAGGATGCTTTAAAAGTTAATCTTGATGCTGTTGATATATTTATTATTCATCACTATTGAATGATGAAGAAATATTTGAAAGTTACTTGCTATTGAAGGAAAACTAGTCATCTAAAGTCATTACTTCGTAGAAATGTACTTCTATAAATTAATCTGTGAATCTGCCTACTTTAAATATGCAGAAGAAAATTGCAATGGAAACTCTCCTTGGAAAACTGCCATGGAATAAACCAGAATGCTAAAATATTATATTGCCAACAGACATTAAAATTTAATGATTAATGGATATGTTCCCAAATTTACAGATACAATATATATATATATATATAAGCTCACAAAGATATTGTCAAAGGGTTCTTGTAAGTTACAAAGATTTTTTACCTCTTGCGTGTGTGATCACCATATAATTTTCTTAATTCTAAATATGAAAGTACATTTTTTATTATCATTCTTATCATAAAATTGTATTCTTTAATTAAAGTTATTGTTGTTGTTAACCATTTTTGTGTGTCATTTCTCAACTGAAACAAACTGATTATTTTTTTTGTTAATGTAATAAATTATTTGATGGTGGGGATAACGATCAGGAAATATAATTGAACCTACATGGAAACTCGTTTTTATGTGGGTTCAAATTGATTGTTGTTTGTGATTAATATGACTTTTCAATGAAAAATAATTTTGATGTATTCACTCCACTATGTACATGATCGTCCTTTAGTTATCTATAAATTTTCCTAGACAAAAATTAAGTTACTGAATAATGTATAGTTTTTCATTTTATGGTTAACTGGATTCATTACAAATTGTAAAAAGAGTGGTTATCAGAAAGCACAGAAAAATGGCTATTACTAGAATTTAAATGCTAAAATATATAATAGTAATAATAATATATGTATGGCTTTAGTTTATTAAAATATGTTTTTGTGAAATAATTTTTTTTTGTATTTTTTATACAAAGTTTTTTTATATAAAGTTTTGTAAATATTTTTTTCTATATAAAGTTTTAAAAATATTTTTAGCCTACATGAATTAGTTTTGTTATCTGATACATAACTGTCTGTAATATTTTAGCAAGACAAAACTCTCTCCATATAGTAGTGCCACCCTGTGACAATCACAGTAATTAATGGATGCCAGAAGGCTTGTGCATAAATTACCTATCTAATGCCTACTCATCCAATATTCCCAGACTAGTTTCTGGCTTGGGTGGCACTACTGTATGAAGAGAGTTTTGCCTTGTTTAATAACAATTATGTGCTAGTATGAGATAGTGATCATGTGATGTTTAGTGGTTTAATATTTTAGCATTTAAATTCTGGAAATAGCCATTTTTCTGTGCTTTCTGATGAAAACCAGTCTGCTGGTTGAAATATATATATATATATAATAAAACAAAATAAAATGTCCACTAATATTAATAATACAATAACAAAACTTAAGTATATTCCAAACAATGGTAAATGACTAATTATATAATATAAATAAAAAGATCATAGCGAAATATTTTAGATTATATTCATAATCATTATCAACTCAATTCAAATTTCAAAATGGAATCATCTACTACCAACCAGAAACACATGTTGATTTAAATATCCCATAATTCATTAATCTATTTGGAATATAGTTAGTGTTTTGTTATATATAATATAAATTTAAAAAAATGTGTTTTTTGAATTTAATAGCAGTTGAGGCAGGTTTAAGAAATTAACTGAAAGTACTTCTGTGGATTGAAAGACTGGTTATAATAGTTTATTACCATTCAATTTATTATTTTTATTATATATATATATATTCTAACCGTGCCCGCCGTAGACCTCGCATCTCCACTTACAAATAAATAAATTACTATATTTAACGTCACCAGGTTCTAGCTCTAATAATTAAATATTAAATTAAAAATGTTTTACTAGCTCAAATTTCTTAAAATTAACTTAGATTCTGTTTTAAAGTAAATTAACATAAAGATTTAATGTATTCATGAGACGAGAAGTGGAAATACGAGTTGGCAAGGTAGATCACATTGAGCCAATATCCCACAGGATACCACCTCAATGGCATAAGAACACTATCCCCCCTTTATACTATTATTTCAAATAATAACTACATAGTATTCTTATGACTTTCGCAATGTCTACTTACTAAGACTCATTTAATAACTATAATATTAATTCTGTTATCTTTAATAATAATAATCATTATCTAGCTCAATAAATTATAATCTCAGGTTCTTAATCTTTATTTATACTTCAACAAAATGCGGTAGCACATATGGTAAGGGATTTTATGCCATATCTACTACACTGCAATTAATAACAATAATGATTACAATCTTTCTTACTTAATCAAATTGGTATAAATTTCTTTTATTGCAAATTTATTACCATAATAAATCAATCAATATCAATATCATCTTTTGTCTTTAAACAATAAAGTAAACTAAGAAGTGGTAGTGTTTAGATAATCTGATAAATAAAGTAAGTGGCAGTTAATAGCATATAATTTATCAAAATATTAGGATAGTGGATTTATGACCAATAACTTAATGCAATTTTATAATTACTTAATTATAAGAACATCAATAATAATTAAGATTAAACATATTTTTAGTTATCTTTTGTGCAAAATGTACTTCAGTGGTTGTGAAAACACTCTGTGAATTTGTACCATGATGTAGTGAAAAACAATACCCAGACACAAGTTTTAATAAAACAAATTTAACAAAGTTTATTAACATCAAATAAATTTAAGTAAAAATAAAACAAATCTATTTACATCTTATTTACAACGGATATCCTTCTTTCCTTTCACATGACAAATGTTAATTCTACAATTTTGTACTTCTTTATAGTTAATCCAATCATTATACATTTTAAAAATTATTTTAGTTATTTTCTTTAGGTTTATCACACTATTTATTTGAACTATTTATGGGTAACAACATTTTTTACCTTTTAAATATACTAAATTTACAATATTCTAAATTATTTTTGTGGATCAATATTTTATAACGTCACACTTTATAATCAATATGGTCTTAAAAAAGAAAATTTACATTTCTTGTTACTTTAAACAAATTACACAGCATATTATTAAATATTATGATTAACTTTAATGTTTGTTCCCCCATGCTCATATAAATTATAATGCGTTTTTGCATAAGCCATACTCCTGTATAATATTATAATGTGTTTAAATATCACCTTATTACAATTTCAAATATATGATAATAATTATCGAGTGTTATAGTATTTTTAAATATGCAACACTTATCTCTTTAAAATATAATTAATAATAAAAAGAGCGTGAAAATATATTTTAATATTTTGTATATTCTCATTTGATATACTTTTACAAAAAATTATAGTTTATTTCTAAATTAAAATGATTCTATAACTTCTTCCATTATTTAGGACATCTGTATTTTTCTTTCAATGGTTATAATCTATTCTTAGTTAACTCTTAACTATTCTTATTCCAAGTAAAATCATAACATACATTCTAAAATATCTATTGTTTTCCCTTCAATAAAACCTATCATATACGATGTAGTAGCACGAAATACAGATTAAGATAGCGAAAGATGTATAGGATATTGGGAAGAAAGATGGATAACTTGTTTTCAATGTACTTCAAGAATGCATGGAACAGTGTGAACAGGTTCGACATTTATTGTCTATTAACCCTTAAGATAAGAAAGTGATGTGGCAGCTATTTATTCAGCTTTACCAAACATCAAGGCAACTCACACGAAATATAAAATAACACTGTCCAAGACAACATGTGTATCAGTCGTAGGGCTACATTAACTACGCTGATTATCACCTATAAAACGAAATGTGGATCAGCCATAGGGCTATGTTAACTATGCTGATTCTTTCACAAAACTACTTATTTCCATTCCCTGTATCATCCTAGATTTTCATACATCATCTTGGTTTCCAAATCACCCCTGTACTCCCAAGTCACTACTTAAATTATCTCTCTAGATTTTCACTATATCAAGCATCAAAATAATACGAACAACTTTTTAAAAAAACAACAAACAAGATTCGCTACTATAAAATCATTTCTCTATCCCTTAAGAATAATTTATCTCGCTTTATAACACTGTATATTCATCCTTTACGGTTTTTTTTTTTTTTACTAAAATAATATTCAAATATCCCAATAGGAAAAATTAATAGAAAATGTAATATAATCATCGATTATATTAAATTATTATTTATCAACAAATAAAATGACTATCGTATGCATATTTTCAAAAATCTAATCACATCTCAAAATGTTTCAATGTGTTGTTTTAAATGCGTTTTACAATAATAATAATAATAAAACTTTTGTACTACATTCATTCAATTTTCGGCTGATCTAAATAAATAAAACATACATTATATCATCAATAATTATAAATGTTACCAAAAAAAAACAATTGTTATCTTCGGATTAGGCTTTGCAGTAGGCTTCTTTTCCTTCCTTCGAGCATCGCAAATATACAATTACACACATACAATTTTATTAAAGATCCGAATCTAATTACATCTCAAAATGTTTCAATGTGTTGTTTTAAATGCGTTTTCCAATAATAATAATAATAATAATAATAAACTTTTTCACTACATTCATTCAATTTTCCGCTGATCTAAATAAATAAAACATACATTATATCATTAATAATTAAAATGTTACCAAAATAATTGTCATCTTCGGATCAGGCTTTGCAATAGGCTTCTTTTCCTTCGAGCATTGCAAACATACAATTACACACATATACAATTTTATTAAAAGACATTCAAACTCAAAAAAAAAAATATTATTTCATATAATATTATATATCCCAAATTAATGTATTTGTTTCCCTATAACTATCTGAAACTTATTGCTTATAATAATAATATAAAAAAAATAATTCAAACCATAATCAAATATTTTCTGACGGTAAAAATTGTTTAGTCCCTTAATATTTATTTTCTTCTTTTATCTGAATGTTCTTCTCTAGGATTATTAAAGTTTTAAAAATTAACTTGGTTCCTTTAATAAACTTGTTTAGACGATTTTTAATTTTAGCGTTTAGCATCAGATTATTAAAATATTTTTTTTAGTTATTTATCCCTCAAAGTTTTAAATGCGTTCTGGCAAATATTCCCTCGGCGCGTCGATGCATCTTTCTCCTTTTTTATTAGACTATGAATATTTAATACTTTAGGTACCAATTGCGTTTTATTGATTCAATATTTTTTTATATTCCTCTTCCGTATTTTCTTTATACAAATATTTCTCTTTAGCAAGCTTTATTTCATTCATTCTTAATTTTATGTACATTATTTTTTGATCTTTAACTATTTTTTTTTCTCTTTTTCTAGAGTATACTTCTTTTTCGGGTCATCTTAAAGAAAGCAATTCAAATGACATTAATTTTAAAATTATATTTGTCCATTTATTCTTAGATGAATCATAATGATTTTTATATTTTATTCTCTTTCTGAACTTTGCGCACAATGTCTTTTCATTTATATTACAAGCGTAAAAGCAGTTTTCCTTTGGATACACTATATAAGCGGTATCAATGAACAATATAAACAATTTTCAAATACTATAAACTTTAAAACTGGTTTTAAAGAATCTATCCATATTTTTTACTGAAAATTCCGACTGTACTTCAATAGAATTCACTGGCAGGTTCGATTAAGTTAGTGATACATAATTTATGAAAACTCTAAAAATATTTATTTTAAGACTCTCTCTCTATGATTTTTAAAATTGTCAGTTAATTTGTTCTAATGATATTATTAGAATTATATTGAAAAAATTGACTAAATTGGAGAAAAGAAATTATTAGAGAGCTCAAGTTTTTTTTTTTACCTCTTCACTCCAGTCTGTCAATTCTGGTTCTCCCCGATTATACAATTAATTGGCGCGATTTTGGGAGTCTGCCAAACTCTATCTTTTTATTGGTCAGCCCCTACTTTGGTTTGTAAACATTTTCTCAAGTTTTAAAATGATGACATAATAGACTTAAATATTAACCTATTATTATTTTTAAATTAATTTAAACACTTTTAAAATAATTTTCAAAACAATATTTAATAAAATTATTCACTACTTATTTTTTATTAGGATGTTTAATAAATTCTATCCATTTCTACTATAATATTATTTAAATACTTTAAAATATTGGTATTAATTGAAACAAGTGCTTGTATAAAATATTCCAGACAATTGTATTTTGTCTATTTTTGTCTGTCTTAATAATTTTACTGCACTTATATTATATAAAAAAAAAAAATTATATAAAATTTTGAAGAAATAATTTAGAAAAAATATAGAAATAAATACAATTCTCAACATCATAATATTTACTATTCTAATACATTACACTAAATTTTATTATTTAATATAGTTTATAAATTTAAATACTATATAATATTAATTTATTCTAAGTTTTAAAGTTATTAAAATTGACTTCTTAAATACATTTTTATTACTGATAGCTGTGTTATTTTAATATGGCCAGCTTTTACAACCATATGAGCAATTCTTTACTCTTTATTTAACTAATTTTTTAAATGATTTTACGTATCAGGTATTTGCTTTAGCTTTAAATTGCACTTTACAGACTCTATAAATTTAATATATTCAATACATCAATAAATATATTCTCAAATTTAAAATTTTTTAGTAATTGACCATTATAACTATTTCTTGACCTATAGAAAAGGGTACAATATATATATAATTCAGTGGCTGAATATCTTCAAAACAATAAACATAATTATATAATTGAATATTTATAAATACAGTAATTTTATATATTTTTAAAATTGTATTCACTTAGGAGCATGTTTGACTATCCCTGTGTTTTTTGTCAACTAACATTTTGAAAGGCTAACCATCACACAATTATATGACATTAATGCTTTCCACCTGCCTGCATGTTTGTATTTGTATATTAGCATAGCTTCTTTTATTTATCTTTTGTTGTTATTTTTTTCAATTTGCAATATTTTACCATTATTGTAATTGAAGTTAAAACCACAAATATGTGAATTATTATAGTCATGTAAAAGGGATGCTGAAACATTATTATCTATTTTGCAATTTTGATTCAATTTCTGAACATTTTTTAAGAACAACAAGTGTTTTTTTAGTTCTATTTCCCAACATATACTTTGATTCACTTATGTATCCACTATCACACCTACATATCCACTTATAAATTGTACATTTTTTATTATAAATGATGTTTTACCATTGGAATTATTTATTAATTTGTTTAATGTATGAGGTGTGTAAAATGCACTGTCATCTATATCTTTTAGAAATCTTCCTTATAAAATTTTCTTGATCATTGCAAGTAAATTTCATAAGGAAGATTTACAAAGATAGGGAGATGCCACAGCATTTTACACCTCATCCATTTAACAAATTAATAAATAATTCTAAGATCAAACCTCATTTATAAATAAAAATGTATTATTTATAAATTGTTATATATGTGTCATAGTGTATATATAAAGTGAATCAGGATGTGGGTTGGGAAAATTAGATAAAATGCAAAGATCATTTAAAAGATATTTAATTTTGTTTTTAAGTAGTATAATTTAAAAAAAAAAAAAAAGTGTAATAAAATTTAATTTTTGTTTTATTTATTTATCTGTAATTTAATCAAAATAATGTTGATATTGGAAAGTGCATACAGATTAATTAATTCAGATAGTGAATAGTCATTCCACACACATAATATAATCAGTTTCCAAAGCTAATTAAAGATGGCAAAAATAATCCATAAAAAAAAAACTTTGTAGCTGAAAAAAAAAATGTCGAAGATTATAGAATAATTAAACAAAGGGTAAAAAATGTGCACAGGACTTCTCAAAAATGATCTGGACTATAAAAGGAGAGAATAAGTTGTAAAGGAGCTTTTCTTTTTGACCTGCATGTTTTGGTCAACTTCTCATGTGCGTTTTTTTTTTTTAAATTAAGAATAAAATGTTGCCACTTAGATCCAAAGTGAGCCTATCCCACATGTACGAGTACAACGAGGTCATTCACCGATACCTTTTTTCGAAAAAAAGTCATCTAAACCTTTGTCTAATCTTGCCTCAATCAGGATCAGAAATATGGAGAAAATGAAACCATAAAAATAGGACTGTAAACTATCTACCAAAAGGAATAAGATTACTAAGGGGATCAATAATTTATGTGAACACTTGAAACTTATTGGTACATTAATGGCCATAATTTCTGTCTAGATAAATGATTTGTGAACTGAATTTTTAATAATGAATTGTTACTGTGGACAAAGAGAAGACATTAATTACCTATTACTTGAAAGTGCAATATTTGAATATCAATAGTTAAAATACTTATCCAAATATCCATATGTTTCTTTCCAATATTATAATTTTATTATTATAGATTGTTAATGTGTTGGAATAAATCTTTACTACTAATATAAACAAAATTTCATTATACATGCCTAATTTTTTAGTTTGTTATGTTGTTAATTTTGAGTGTTAGATTTTTGTTTCGTTTTAGAATAGTGTATAAATTACCTTACGAATATTCTTATTTTTTTATTAAGTCCAAGAAGAATATTTTTTTCTGAATTAAAATAACTAAGTTATGGGAAAGCAAAAACCTAATCTTTAAAATTCTTACTTTATAATTGTGATATGTTTGATGCAGAATCAGTGAGTATAATGATTTTGGCACCCTCTTTTATAAATTAAAAAACTGATTCTGCCAGCAATTGAAATCATAATAATTCTTAGGTAGAGTTAATCAGAAAATATAGCTATATTTTTTTAGAAATATGAGTCAAATATTTTTGTCCTTCATAGCTTGATTAACTCATGCACCCTAGTGCATAATTGAAGGCCTATCAAAATGTGAAAATGTTACAATGGCTTTTCAAGAGAGGCTTCAGTACAACAACCATAACATGAAATACATTGTAATGATATATATATATATATATATATATATATATATATATATATATATATATATATATATATATATATATATATATATATATATATATATATATAAACTTTAAAATAACAGCATAAAATAGGGAATTTAATGTCCATAGCCAGAAAATAAATATGACAATAATTATTGTGCAAGATTCAAAAGTTTTATGAAAGTTTAACATGTAAAAATAATAATAATAAAAAGTTATTGTGTGCAATTCCAAAGTTTTTTTTCTTTATAAGAGTAGAGTGAGGGTGTAAAATTTTAAGTAAGATGCTATATTAAAATAAAATATTATTGCATAAATTAGATAATAAGAAAAAATATAAGAAAAAACTGATTGAAATTTAGTAATGAAGGTAAAGGCAGATATGAGCAAAGTATTATAAGGTGACAAAAGAGATGGGGTGTGTGGGTGAATGAATTTATTAGCAAAGCAAAATAAGATATTGAATTTATACTGTAACAGTTAGTGAAGTTAAGAGTTTGTTTTATTATAACAAGATAAGTCAAATGGTCATATATGAAATCGAGAAGTGCTAAAAATATGCAAAATATGGTAGAAGGTGAAAAAGAATTGGAAGAGGGCATGAAACCCTTAGTAAAAAAACTATTATATGAATTGATAACTGAATTCAAAGAGGATATAAAGAAATAAATAAGAAAGTTCAAAAAAGAAATAAAGAAAGACATGGTGGAGATGGTTAGAGAAGTGAAAGAAGAGATAAGGGTAGAGATTAAGGAAAGAAAAGAAGAGTTAATAAAGGTAGTAGATGAAAAAATAACAAAAGGGACATGGGGCACGAATTGATTAAATTAGGATCAGATAAGCAGGAGAATCAGGAGATAAAACTTCTAGAAAATAGAGAAAATGTGTCCAGTGTGGTAAATCATTTTTTGAAATTAAAAATCTTCTATGGGCAGAAGATGTTAAATTAATGTTGGCAATTAATCATTTACAAGAAACAGCAGTACAAGCTTGGTGGGAGTCTTTGTTTAAGAAACCAAATAACATCACTCAGTATGGACAGACATTAATTAAATGTTATTGGAATGAGGACCACCAAGTGAGAATTAAGAATAATGTAGCACAAGAGAAATGTAGAACAGAAGGGCATTATGTGCCATTTTTTGGAAACAAGTAGTGCAACTATGAGCACTGACAGAGTGCAGGTTGACAGAGAAACAGTTTATAAAGATTATCTCAAAAAATTTCCTGATCCCATAGGGCATCTGTTGATAAGCACCAGATGTGAGACTGTGAAATGAATGGTGAAATTACTTGGTGCTTTTGAGAGTACAAAGGCTGGGGAGGAAAAGTTGAGCCATAAATACATTAACAAAGTACTGAACCAAAAGTTTCAACTACAATTGAACACTATGGTGTTTACAAATATTCCTGTAAATCAAAGAAAATATATGGGGTTCCTAGCTAAAAATAAAGGGAAGAAAATTCATTCACAATCTCCATCTCTGGATGAAAACTTTAAAAGTCAAAATAAATACAAAGAAGATCTTACTGTAAAGTGGAGAGACTGGTGCAAGCAACACACTGAGGGGGGTTCGATCACTATCACCTCAACCATCAATCATTTGCAGATCTTGGATATGCCTCTGGAGAAAAGGAAAAAAAAATTAGGACTTGTAACTAGAATATAAAAGAGGTTTTTTAAATATGTGTATGGAAGAGAAAATGATTGTGGCTGATATAGGCTTTAAATCACAAGTAGTTGTCAGGTAGGCAGATCCTGAAGAGGGGAACAACATAGCCCCAAGTCCTTATAATGCCATGCCCATCAGTCTATTTGTAGTAGGGTCCCTGAGAAATGAAAATGCAGACCTAGTTGCCATGAGACTGTAAGACTCAAAACAATGAGCAATGCTCATATGTGCTCATGACTTGGGTTTCTTATTGTTAGTATTACACTTGAGCAGAAAGGATACAGGTGAATGTGGAAAGGTTTCTCATTCCTGCTGTATTAGACCCTTAATATGCAAGATTTAAAGTTGCATGCTACATGTGTATAAGACTTAATAAAAAATATCAAGTTACGCTAATACATTTTTAAAAAAAATAATATTTTTTTTTATATAGTAAAATGTGACTTAAAAAACATCTTAAGAATAAAATTAGTTCAAACCCATTTTTATTCTTGATTCATTGGCCCCAGTGGTATTATACCATTTATTTATATATGATACAAATATATATTTGGCATTGTGTAATATTTTAAAAAAAAAACTTCAAAGAGAGTAAAATGCAAAGATGATTTAAAAGATATGTAATTTTGTCTTTAAGTAGTATAATTTAAAAAAAAAAAAAAGAAAAAAAACATACAATGAAAGTTAATTTTTGTTTTTCTTATTTATATGTAATTTAATCAAAATAATGTTGATATTAGAAAGGTCATACAGATTAATTAATTCAGATAGTGAAAGGCATTCTGCACACAGATTACAATTAGTTTCCAAAGCAAATTAATGATGGCGAAAATTAATCCATAAAAAAAAAAAAAACTTTGTACCTGGAAAAAAAGAAATAATGTGGAAGATTATAGAATAATAAAACAAAGGATAAAAAATATGTGCAGAACTTCTCAAAAATAATCTGGACTATAAAAGGAGCAGACAAGTGGAAAGAGGATTTTCCTTTTCACCTGTGTGTTTTGATTAAGTTCTCATTTGTAGAATTTTTTTAAAATTAAGAATAAAATGTTGCCCCTTAGATCTAAAGTGAGCCTATTCCACATACGCAAGTAAAACAGATCATTTTCTGACACCTTCTCTCAGAAAAAAAGTCACTTAAATCTTTGTCTAACCTTGCCTCAGTCAGGATCAGAAATATGGAAGAAATAAAACCATTAAAAACAGTATGGTGAACTATCCATCAAAACGAATAAGACTACTAAGGAGATCAATCACCTATGTTGGACACTTTAAACTTACCAGTAAGTTAATGGCCATAAATTCTATCTATATTACAGATTTGTGAACTGAATTTTTAATAATGAATTGTTACCGTGGACCAAGAGAAGACATTAATTATCTATTATGTGAAAGCACAACATTTGAAATCCAATGGTTAAAATATTTATCTGAGTATGCATGTGTTTTTATCCAATATTATAATTTTATTATTATAGATGTTTAATGTGCTGTAATAAATCTTTACTTTTAATATAAAATTTTTTTTATTGTACATGCCTAATTTTTTAGTTACTTGTGTTGTTAATTTTGAGTTAGATTTTTATTATTTAGTTTTAGAGTAGTGTATAAATTACCTTGTCAATATTCTTATTTTATTTTATTAAGTCCAAGAAGAATAATTTTTTTTTAAAATTAAAATAACTAAGATATGGGAAAGCGAAAACCCGATCTTTAAAATTTTAACTTTATAAGATATAATATGCTTGATACAGAATCAGTGAGTCTAATTTCTTTGGTGCTTTCTTTTATAAATTAAAAAACTGATTCTGCCGGCAATTGAAATTGTAATAAAATATGAGTGAATTAATTTTGTCCTTCATAGCTTGATTAACTAATGCATCCTAACTAATGGCTTGCTTTGTCCACACAATACTATTTTTTAGCAATGTTAACAATAAACATCACATGATCACCATTTCTTATGCTTGCTTACAACTGTTGTTAAAACATATAGCCACACACAGTAAGCTAGAGTAATCAATAAATGCCAGAAGGCTTGGGCATAAAATCCCCATCTACTGCATACTAATCCAATATCCCCAGACAAGTTTCTAGTTTGTGCCTTCATCAGTGAAAAGCCTTGGATCTGAGAGCACTGCACCTAAATCTTATAATTTAATGCAATCCTCTAGCAGCCACCCTTTAACACACCCAAATGTATGGGTTCTGAACTGAGTTCAGACCTATATGACTATATAAGCGGATGGGCATAGATTGAAAATATTAAGGTGTTTTCAATTTAAGACTCATAGTTTGGTAGTTCAGTGGAGATAAAAGGTGGCTTCTAGAGAGTTGCATTACATCCTAAGATCTAGGTGCAGTGCTTTCAGATCCAAGGTTCCTCACTGATGAAGCTCACAAGCCAGAAACTAGTCTGGAGATATTGGATGAGTAGGCACTAGATGGGGATTTTATACACAAGCCTTCTGGAATCGATTGATTACTCTATCTTGCTGTGTATGGCTTTACATGTAGTGAGTTTTACTTGTTTTAACTGTGTTAATACTTCACTACTGTACCATTTCTGGTTGAGTGGTTTTAAAGTTTGCAGAACTATTGCAATCTGCATTTAAAAGTAATTATGGTATAACTTATTAACATAGTATTAAAAAGTAATAATTATAAGCCCACTACCCTGCTTTCGAACCCAACTTGTAAGGTTAAAGAAGTAGAAAAGGTTAGGGGAAACAAAAATTTCACTATTCTTCTGAAAAAAGTCACAATTTGTGAAAACATCTATGAAAATTAAAATGTCTGACTGTAAAATTTCTCATAGTTATATCCAGGGACAATAAGAAATTGTAAAAAGAATACATTTCTTAATTGTAAAAAAAAAGGATAAAAAAAGTCGAGTTGGAAAATTATTAATCCTTATTAATAGGTCTGCCATTAATGTAATATACCATACATTAGTCACATGTTCTTTAAAGATAGCTATTGAAATAAATAAAGATTAATTTTCCTTTTCAAAAATGACCAAAAAAAAGAGAGTCAAATACAGTTCCGTAATTAAGGCATTCTCATTTCTTCCATGACAATGTAGATAGTTTTCTGTCAAGCAATGATAGTAGACTTTTTAAAGTTTGTGGATAGGAGGGGGGGTCTTCTCAGTACTAAGCATTGGCATATGCAGAAAATTCTACTAGAATAGAATATTTGCAATAACATCTGTTAATTGATGTTTTAATTCTTGCAGATGTGAAAAAACATACCATGCCCCTTACATTGCAGGACCAAGATG
This sequence comes from Epiperipatus broadwayi, assembly GCA_028023455.1. Classification (NCBI taxonomy): domain Eukaryota; kingdom Metazoa; phylum Onychophora; class Udeonychophora; order Euonychophora; family Peripatidae; genus Epiperipatus; species Epiperipatus broadwayi. The sequence goes on from JAQFVV010006233.1 coordinate 5,647,021, forward strand.
AAATTTGTTGGCACTTGTTAAAGGTTTAAATTGATCATTGTAAAATTGTTAATCAAATAAATTTGTCAGTAATTTATTAAGGAAATCAATCAATGAATTATGTTAACCATATGATAAAATGTCAGAGTGTGAAAAATTTCTCGTAGTTATATCCAGAGACAAAAAGAAATTGTAAAAAGAATTACAATAATTTATTAATAAGGAAAATAAATGAATTACATTAACTCATATGATTCTTCTTCTTATTATTCTTTTACAAATAAGGTGATAGGCCTGGTAACATTATATTTATGTGTCTTTTTCTAGAAACAATACCAGAAAGTGGTTTCAACATGCTAATAGAACATTACACTATTTTCTTTTTTATTTACATTATAGTCTATTAATAGATGGATATAATTTATTAATAGTATTAGAATAATACTCTTAAGATTTTAAGTTCTTTAAAATGTATAACTAATCTTTCTTATTACATTGCCAAATGTGTACCATATAATACTAAATCATCCATGCACTTTACTACTGATACACAATGCTTTATTTACCACCCTCTTTTACAGTTTTGTTTGCCCCAGCAATCTTCTTCAGTTGAAGTTAGAAGATATAAAAGTTCTGAAAAAGATTTCTGGGGCAATCAATCTAAACTGTAAACTGTAAAAGAGGGTGATAAATAAAGCAGTGTAACAGTAATAAATTGCATGGATGATTTAGTATTGCATAAGATTTTAAATTGTGAGTGATTCATTCATTAAAAAACAAACAGCTTAGGATTTAGAAATGAGTAAGTGTATTCTTAATTTATACTGTTTTTGTAAAATTATTCCAAATATTTTATTTTAACTAGAAAGATGTAAGAAACTAGAGCTCTGTTCTATAATTAAATAATAAATGTATTTTGTTATGTAATCAATTATGGGAATATGCTAAGCATTCATTTATAAATATATTTCACATAAAAAATTACTATAATAAATAAAACACTATTTATAAATATTAATAAATAATTTTTATAAGAATCACAGTATTTTATTCAATAAATAATTATGAAATAAATACTATCCTTTTAATAATATGATTTTTGTTATGCTAACGATTGCACCAAATATTTGATTGACTAAAAGAGCATAGAGAAGTTTAGAATATTTAATCTTCAATAAAATTGGGGTTTAACTGTGATTGTAGAAAGATTTCTATTTCATTACATTTTGGTAATAAAGTATAAAATATTTAATAATATAATAGAATCCAAAAAGAAATTGGTTGATATATCAGTATTCTTCTATTCTATTTAATACCTTGTAGCAGTGTGAACTCATCTGCTATATGGATAAGTTAAACTTCTAATTTAATACAAACCTATGGTAATAAACGCATATATATTCACATGTGAATTCAAATTACTGATATTATAAATATAAATTTTAAATCATAATATTTAATGCCAAAGAAATTTTCTCACTAAGTCATTTGGTATACTAACATATTGGAAATAAAAACAGTATTGATGATAAATAATCAATACTACTCATTTATTTAGTTAAATGCATAATATTGCAACTGAGTCACACACATCACACATAGAAAATCGATGTTCTTAGTTTTTATTTAAATCGAGTTAATTATTTTAGCATAGATTGGGTAATAGATTTAAATATACTTTACCATGCAGTATATAAAATATTTTCATAAATATTGGAATAAATTATTTTAAAGAGATAATCATCTGTTTTGTAAATATTTTAAATTATTTCTAAATCTTTTGAATATTTGCCAAAAAATGTTTTTATTTTAAACATTTTATAAATATTAATAATCTTGATACAAATGGGATTAAAATATGATTTTCAAAATTATTATTAACAAATTATTTTTAACATGGAGTTTTAAATGATAAAATCTGATCCCATATTCTAGGATTTCATAGTATGTGGGAATAAAACTTCAAAATATATTTTAGAATTTAAATCATTTTATACATCTATTATAAAACACACTAAATAATATGAATACAAAAAATACATTAATATAATTATAATATAATATAAACTATAAAGATCCAAAGCTTCTGAAATGTTTGTGCATGCATAGATATAAATCATATATAATGTTTATTAAAATTTTGTAATTTACAGTCAAACCATACATGTATAATTTTTATCCTTCATTATTATATTCACTCTAAAAATAAACGCAGCACAAATATTTTTAAATGATAATAAAAACTAACATATGCAAATGTGTTCAGATCATGCAAGAAGAACTGATTTAAAAACCAGCAATGTTCTACTCAAATGTTGACTGATATATTGAATATATATGTAATTGTCAGCAGAGTATTGGCTGAAAAATAAATGATTACTATGGAGTCTTTGCATATACAGAATATACATTATCTCTCTGTGTAAAATAAAAGACATAGTTAATGGTAACACCCAGATATAAAGTCTATAATTAATTATAAAGAGTCTGAATATGTTAATTTATACATCTACTATTTAAAATGTACTTTAGGGATTATAATTATTTATACACATTTATTGGCAAGTGAATAAACTTCAGTTGTCAATTTTAAATTGTCTTAGTTTTACTTTTTATATAAAGTTATTGATGCTGCCAGGCAGATATTGAAGAAATACTCTTGATATACAGCAATTTCTAATTATGTTTGATATATATATATATATATATATACTTTTACAGTAGTTTTACATTCTGAAATTTATACAAGCTTCAGTATTTGAAACAAAAATATTTTTACGTTATCTTTTTTTAAAACAATAAGCATCAGATATATGGTAAGTTTTTCTCTTTTTGTCGCAAAAGACATTTAAAATAATATACTTTATTTAATATATTTAAGAAGTCAACAGAATATGAACAGTTCACACATTAAACATAACTTCCTGGAGAAAACCTGATGATTTGGCATTATCTCAATTCAACAGATATACAATGGTAAAATATTATTTTAAATGGGCAGATTTGTAAGTCACACTGAAAATATTTGTTTTTTCAAAGTGAAGTTTTGACAAATAACTTTTAATTTTTTTTTATTCTTTTAATAAAAAGGCACTTTTAATGCTTAAATATAACTGCGATGCTTCTTTAAACCAAACTTTTTAAAATTTAATAAGATTTTAGAAAATACAAAATATTATTGAAAACAATATTTCATTTAATATCCAATTCTACTGGTTTATAAATAATAATAAGAAATCAATCTTAAAAATTAACAACACTTTAATTTGCCCTTTGTCATTTTTAAGTTCTTAAAAGTCGTGAAAACAAAAAGACACATTTCAATATCTTTTGATATTTAAAAAAAAAATAATTTCTTACACATTTTGTATTTAGAGTTTTCTTTTCTAGTATTATTGTTTATGAGATTTTAATTATTAAAATATTAAAATAGTGTTTTAAATTATAAAATCATTTTTCATAAACTTGTGGCAATAGACCAAATCATTTCAGATTATTAATTTTTACACAGAAAAAAGTGTGTTTTTTTTATTATAGTTGCATTCTTTACAGTAAAATACAATTATAATAAATGAAACACTTTTTCAAAGGGTTGATTTCACAAAATACTGCAGAGCTTTATTTAAGCTGAAAAAAATAAAAATTGGTTTGATCTACCTTAGCATATATTGTATTGCTTTAAGACTTATTTCAAATAAAATTTTACATCAGTTTTTGTGTTTAAAATTGGATTTAAACAAATGACAAAAATGGAAATGAAAATTTGCATAAAGACATGAAAAATGGAATGTAATGAATTCTCCACACACACACACACCTACATTATTCATAGTTTTAAATTTTCCTCTATTATGACTGATTGATAAATTAAATTTAACTATTTACAAAACACATCTTCCAAAAACAATGATTTCCATAATTTCATTATTTAATTAAAATTGTGTAATACTATGATTTTTTGTAGGAAAAATAAATTCATTTAGACATTTTAATTTAGTTGTTTGTCATGATACATTTATGCATTCACACATTATCTCACTCACACATATTGTTGTTGTAACCAAATTAAATAATTATTAAAAGTTTTTTTACTGTTAATGGAACAAATAAAATGATTTTTTAATATAAAAATTAATTATGAATTAACAAAACTATTTTAAATTTGCTAGACAATTTATTATTATACTTTGCTTAATATATTATATAACTTGCTTTGAACTGCCATTAATATTCTCTATAATTTATTTAAATAATATTAATTTAGTAAGCATGGGATTCAAACTTGTATATTACATGACTTTCACAATTCACACACAAACATATGTATAATCATATATATTATTTATAATACTTCACTCATATACACTTTAATGCAATTAATTTTCTTAAAAACTTCTTTATTTTCTTACAGTTTCGACTGTCCAGCAATCTTCTTCAGAGCTCCATCTTCCTTACAGTTGTTTTAACTTTAATTAAAATGACCATCATTTTAATTAAAGTTAAAACAACTGTAAGGAAGATGGAGCTCTGAAGAAGACTGCTGGACAGTCGAAACTGTAAGAAAATAAAGAAGTTTTTAAGAAAATTAATTGCATTAAAGTGTATATGAGTGAAGTATTATAAATAATATGTATGATTATATGAAGATATGCAAAAACAGTGGATTAAAATAAGCATATGTATATTGAGCCAGTTAAGAGGCTCCTTCAAAATATGAATTGTATGTATAGTATTTAATTTATTTTTGTTGTCAACTTGTTATTTCGCTCTGAAATAATAATCACTAAAACCTCCAATTGATAACTACCTAATTTATCTGGCAAAACAGGATACCTACCACAAGATTTTCATTAATATATTAACTTTATTTTTATTACTTATTTTGCTTAAAAGAAATTCAAAATTAAAATCAATGAAAGATTATCAGGATGTTGTTAATACAAATGCTTAGTATGGTAAACTTCAGTAATAATTTTAACTTGCTACCACACTGTATATAAAATCACGTTTAGAATAGAACAAAATGAAAACACTTAATTTTAGGGAAATTATTTTATTAAAATAACATTTTTTTACTGGCATGTTAATGAATGAGTAATACATGTTCAATACACATATAATAATTTACACACACACATACACCCACACACCTCCACACACACACACACACACACACATATATATATATATATATATATATATATATGAGTAAATTTAGTATTACAAAAAAACATTATTACGTCAACTGTTTAAAATACCAATCAAATGAAATCCATGAGAGAAAAGTGATATAGCAACAATAAAGAAAATTATAAAAAAATATTCATTTTTTTGTGAAAATAATAAATCAGTAAGTTAGATTAAAAAAGAAAGTCTTATTAATTTTACTGAATACTTTTATTATTTTTTTGAGAGAATCTACATACATACTTTACGATAAATTATCTAGAAAAAACTATGTTTTAATTAACATATTCTAATTACTGAATTGTTTGTATGTGTAAAACCAGTAAGAAAAACAATAATAAAAATGGATTGCTAGATTGAAACACCATATCTGATTTCTAAGGACAATGGATTTGAATTAAGATTATCTAATGAATAAAATTATGAGTCTCAGCACATTATAAATTTTTTATTTCTTTTAGTAAAATATTCATTCAAATTGCCTTTTCAATTTGGAAAATATGTATTGAAATTCAGTGAAGATTCGTATTCGAAGCTT
>JAQFVV010006233.1:5653224-5948224 GCA_028023455.1 Epiperipatus broadwayi
TTTATAGTTATATATACAGTAAAGACCGCTAGATGTACATTCCAAGTGAAAAGTACGCATAAAAATGTAAGTTTTATTCCTTTTTTATTTATTAATATTTCCATTTAGACAGAGTTTATTTCTTGTTAGATAAACTGATTTAAAGTTGGATCTTTCTAATTGTGTCTATCTCCACTCTATTTATAGTTAATTTATTTACAGTTATATATACAGCGAAGACCGCTATAAGTGAAAAATACGCACGTAAATGTAAGTTTTTTTTTCTTTTTTATTTTATTAACATTTACACTTAGATATAGTTACATACACTTATTAAATTTGGATACAGTTATTAGAGGGGAAAAAGTAGTTCAGTTTTTTAAAAATAGAGGGCGAATGCTTCGGGTAGCTAAAAGTCAGTTTTACCGTATTTTGTTTCCCTATCGTTTTCTGAAACCTAATGCTTATAATAATAATAAAAAATAATTCAAACCATAATTAAATATTTTTCTGACGGTAAATCTTGTTTAGTCCCATAATATTACTCTTCTTCTTTTATCTGAATGTTCTCCATTATGACTCTCAAAGTTTTAAAATAACTTGTTTCATTTAATAAATTTGTTTAGACGATCTTTAATTTTAGCTTTTAGCATCAGATTATTAAAATATATTTTAGTTAGATATCCCTCGAAGTTTTTTTTTTTTTTTAATGTTCTGGCAAATATTCCCTCGGCGCGTCGATGCATCTTTCTCCTTTTTAATTAGACTACGAATATTTAATACTTTAGGTACCAATTGCGTTTTATGGATCCAATATTTTTTATATTCCTCTTCCGTATTTTTCTTTATACAAATATTTCTCTTGAGCAAGCTTTATTTCATTCATTCTTAATTTTATGTATATTATTTTTTGATCTTTAACTTTTTTTTTTTTTCTAGAGTATACTTCTTTTTCGGGTCATCTTAAAGAAAGCAATTCCAATAATTTTAATTTTAAAATTATATTTGTCCATTTATTCTTAGATGAATCATAATGATTTTTATATTTTATTCTCTTTCTGAACTTTGCGCACAATGTCTTTTCATCTATATTACACGCGTAAAAGCAGTTTCCTTTGGATACACTATATAAGCGGTATCAATGAACAATATAAACAATTTTGAAATGTTATAAACTTTAAAACTGGTTTTAAAGAATCTATCCATATTTTTTACTGAAAATTCCGACTGTACTTCTATAGAATTCACTGGCAGGTTACGATTAAATTAGTGATACATAATTTATGAAAACCTTTAAAATATTTATTTTAAGACTCTCTCTATGATTTTAAAACTTGTCAGTTAATTTGTTCTAATGATATTATTAGAATTATATTGAAAAATTGAATAAATTGGAGAAAAGAAATTATTAGAGAGCTCAAATTTTTTACCTCTTCACTCGAGTCTGTCAATTCTTGTTCTCTTCGATTATACAATTAATTGGCGCGATTTTGGGAGTCTGCCAAGCTCTATTACTATTGGTCAATCCTACTTGGATTTATAAATAATTTTCTAAAGTTTTAAACTGATAATGTAACACTTAAACACTATCTAATTATTATTTAAAACTAATTATTATATTTAAATCAATTTAAACACTTTTAAAATAATTTTCAAAACAATATTTAATAAAATTATTCACTACTTATTTTTATTATGATGTTTAATAAATTCTATCCATTTCTACTATAATATTATTTAAATACTTTAAAATATTGGTATTAACTGAAACAAGTGCTTGTATAAAAATATTCCAGACAATTACGTAATCGTTTCCGGTATTTTGTCTATTTTTGTCTGTCTTAATAAATTTACTGCACTTATATTATATAAAAATTTTATATAAAATTTTGAAGAAATAATTTAGAAAAAATATAGAAATAAATACAATTCTCAACATCATAATATTTACTATTCAAATACATTACACTAATTTTTATTATTTAATATAGTTTATAAATTTAAATATTATATAATATTAATTTATTCTAAGTTTTAAAGTTATTAAAATTGACTTAATAAATACATTTTTATTACTGATAGCTGTGTTATTTTAATATGGCCAGCTTTTACAACCATATGAGCAATTCTTTACTCTTTATTTAACTAATTTTTTAAATGATTTTACGTATCAGGTATTTGCTTTAGCTTTAAATTGCACTTTACAGACTCTATAAATTTAATATATTCAATACATCAATAAATATATTCTCAAATTTAAAATTTTTTAGTAATTGACCATTATAACTATTTCTTGACCTATAGAAAAGGGTACAATATATATATATTAATCAAAACAAGTTATAAATTTCATAACTTGCTTTAAGCTTGCATTTTATGATCACTAGATAGAGCTTTAACAATAACTCCTAACAAGCTTTGTTTACATAAATGGTGAAAGAGATAGAATTCAAAATCTCTACTGTTGTCACCCCACATCCAGACTAGCTATATATATATTTGGCCAATTTCTTTGCAAATTAATATTAAAAATTGCAATATAATTTATAAAGCAATTTTTATATATATTTAAATGTAGTTTTGCATAGATAGAATGGTTTTTTAATGTAACAATATAATATGTGTATATTTGAATCTATCTATAAATTTATTCTAATAATTTAGGAAAACATTTTCATAAGTCAAAACTTTTGTTATGTCACCATGAGATAATAACTTTTAGAGTAAGCCAGAGATTTTCTAGAAAGTAATATCTTATACATGGACAGAGCATGTTTTTTATATCTGCACAGAGATATAATATGTTTAAAAGTATCTTCTACTGAATTATGAAATTCTGGGTGTAAATTAACACTTTAAAAATATATAATTTATGAATAAATTTAAAATTAATAACTTTAAAAATATTTAAATATTTCATTTTATGACACTTATTGTATTTGTTAATTTTACTATAACTTATGACGTGTTTTGTTTATGGAATTGATGCTATATGATTGTGAAAATTGCATTTTCAATATATATGTAAAAAGTCAATGGAAAATTTTTAATACTTAGCTCAATAAAAAATGGATAAGTAGCCTTAAACAAATGGAAATAGATTGCACTAATTCTAAGAAAACAAAGATAAAACAAAGTTACTGAATCATTTAAAATTTCCAGAGGAAAAAAACTTTACTATGTAAAAAAACTGAAATTGTTTTTATGCTAATTTTCATTAAAAAATGTTGATAAGTTTATATTTATAAACAATGTATTTATTGAAGTTATTTTACATCAAATATAAGTCAAAATGTCAAGCATTGGTGGTCAAAAGGTCAGTTAAGCCACTTTATAAGCAGTTGTCTCGGATGAGCAGGTTTGCTTCCTGGCTGATGCTATGACACATGAAAAAAAAATCAAAATTATGAAATAATATAATTTTATATTTTATGTCAATAAGCATAAAAATATTGGTGAAATACTTTTAACTTACTTTAACGAAGGGGTAGTCAACCTTTTTATACCCACGGCCCACTTTTGTTTCTTTGTTAGCAGTAAAATTTCCTAACTGCCTAGGTTCCACAGTAATAGTGATTTATAAAGTAAGAAAGTAACTTTATAAAATTTATAAAGCAGAGTTACAGCAAGCTAAAGCATATAATAATATTTTTTTATATATTTCCTGAAAACATTCAATGGACTTGTTCTTATCATTTGGATTCTTTGAAGCAAGATATTCTCACAATTGACTTGGCTTCATTGCCTCATTGAACTATGTTTTATGACACAATAAACACATTGAGTGTTGTTTATTTACAATAGATTCTATGAAATTCATCTTTAGATACTTTGGTAAATATCCATGAGTGTATTTCTTTTCTTGAGACATGGGTTCACAATATTTCATAATATTTTGTTTGAAACTGTAGGTACATGCTCACCCTCAAAAATCTAATTGCATTCTGACCAATACAACTGCAAACAAAGACCCTGCATCATAAATCATCATCTGTGCATGCTTTTCATGTGTCATGAATTGGGTTTGGGGTGAGGAGGGAGATGCACAATCTATTCTGGGACAAGGCTATTTTGTTAGCAGTCATACTATAGTTCCATTTAGTTATGTAACCTGAACTAAACTTATGTGCAGAAGATACAAATAGTATATTTTTAGGAATTTAAACTGTCATAGGGAATTTTATGACAACCTAATGAAAATGTTTTTAAATACACCTTTACCCCACTTTGCGATTGGCTACTTAGTGATATTTCACAATAGTGATCATCATCAATTTGTATCCACTACTTCAATTTCCAATTGATTATTCACTATAACGATCAAGAAAAAAAATTTTTAAATTTTTTTGGCAGCCATCTTGAATTTTGTGGCATTGATAACATCAGAGAATAGATATTTTAAATTCATTTTACCCAAAACCATAAGTACATTACTGTAATTGTATAGCACATACAATATTTTATTCATAAAACACAATGTTAGTGCTGCATTCGGTATTTTGAATATAGAATGTATAAACTTAAAATATATATAATTACTGAATCTATAACACTGTGTTGAATGTATTTAGAAAAATTAAACTTTATTTAAATATAATATACAATACTTGGATTATTTAAATAAAGTTTAATTTTTCTAAACATTCAACACTTCTATTATATTATAAAAACAGTACAACTAAAATACCATCATCACAATCAGAAAAACATTAAATACTAATATTAAATTGTGTGTGCATTAATTAAGTACACCCAAGTGGTTTCAAATCAAAAGAAAAAAAGCATTAAAAAACAGATTGCATTTAAAATAAGTGTTAATGAATAATCTTTCTACCATGAACAGGGGGGGGGGTATTACATTACTAAAAATATACATTAAGAAAAATAAACTTAGTTATGTTTTAGAAAATTAGAGCAGTTCGATTTTTTTCTTTTTAAATAAGTTGATTTTTTTTTTTAAAGTTGACTGATTTACTATACACATTAAGCTTTTTGTTATTCTGGGATACAATAATAAGTCTTGATGTTTAATTAAATAATTTATAATTAAACATTGTTTTTAAATTTGAATAATTTCACATAAGTAATAAACATAAATGTACAGTAATATGTACTGTAATACAAATTTAAAATAATGCACTTCAGTACAGATTTTTTTTTTCATTACAAAAACTTCTGCAGAAGAATATAAAAACTCTTAAATTCAAATTTAGTTTCACTTTCTCTTTCTTTTTGTTGTACAGTACTTTTTAAATAGTGAAAGTATGCATTTTTTCCTAGTGATATAAAACTTCTTTTTAGATACCGTATTTAGTCATCATTGCCATGTAAAAATCAAGAAAATCTTTTGAGCTTGGAAACCAATGTGAATATTTTATGTCAACTGGAACCGACCAATTTTTTCCCCATAGACCCCCATTATAAATACATATTCCGAATACGATATTCTTGCTTAACAATGAGCTTCGGAGGACCAATTGCCATTGGTAAGCAGGGTAAAGAAGTAATGCTATGAATTTTTTTTAAAAAGTCAATTACATTTTTTTTTAAAAAAAGAGCTTCAATATGGGACAAAACCCCTACCGCCCACCATGAAGGCTGAAATGCCCACTAGTAAGCGTTAGGGTCCAGGTTGACTACCACTGATTTAAAGGCAAATTAATAATTGATTTTTTAAAAATTATAAAAACATTTGAGTGTCCATATGTGTTTTATCTAGATTGATGTATTATTTATAGATTTTAAAATAAATTAGCCTACGATTTACAAATGAATTAAATTTATTGAAATAAAATATGCTTTCTTCCACTAAATCCAGTCAAAATATATAATCAAAAATATATACACTCTTGTTTATTTCTTTCCAAAAACTTTTATGTGAGTTTGAACTTATAATATAAACGTCATTAGTTATATATAAACATTCTCTAAATATGATAAGCCTATTAATGATTTTATATTTTTAGAGTCAGATCCACAGAATTACATTAATGAGTTAAGTTTGAGTTGTTGTTAAAAAGGAAGTAAATAAGTTTAAATAATAGATTTACCAAGATTTAATCTAGAAGTGTACTTGAGAGGCAAATTTTATTATGTATATGTAGTATTATTTTTCACCACACACATTCTTATGATTTGACAAAGAAGAAGCTCTGCGGAAAGTACTTGTTATTGTCCTGAAATATCATCTATTTAGCTATTATATTTTTACTACACAAAAGCTTTAGAAATGATACTGAATTTTCCATTTATTCTTGATATATATATATGATAGAACGCCAAATGTGGACATATATATATATATAGGCTATAATGCTGAAAGCAGTTGAGTAAACGATTTATATAATTAGGATCAGCAACACAAAGAATTATTTATTTAATGGCATATGGACACGATCATATAATCATATTTTTAAAAGATAGTTAGTGATTAGAAAATTAACATTTTAAGATTAATTAGAATAAAGCTAGGATATTTCATAAAAACGATGATTGTTTTTATAATTTTTTTTAAATATATTTCCACATCTGCTTGTAAAATTTAAATTAAAAGATAGTTTTGAAGTCACAATTAAATAAAATTACTGCGTGTTACTTAGACATGAGTCTATATAATCATAAAGTTCATTTGAATTAGTAAAAATAAAATAGGAAAAATAATTTCAGATATTATTAATATTTAAAGACTATACGACTGATAAATAATTGGCAATGAAAATAAATTTATTATAGCAGAAAATAATATATTTCGTGACAATTACAATAGTTTATAAATTAATTATTGTTTTTTTCTTTTATTAAATAGTGCGTGAATAACTTATTTTATTTATAGATCATTTGGCCTGCATATTAATTCCGTATCCATTTCATCAGGATTATCTCATGATTTATGTGATTGAGCTTGGTGGTGTTATATATTGCAGAAAAATATTTTTGTAATCATATATAAATGAAATATATAACTGGAATATTTCCTGATGTTACGGTCAGATGACACCTGAGTTAATTATGTTATAACTAGCTGATCATTATAATATACATAAGTAAATAGAAATAATGTGTCCAATATAAAATATTATTGTAATAATATTGTAATAAAAAAATAACGGTAATAATATATTTTATAAATAAGTATATTTACTAAGGTAAACGTAAAGCATGTGGGTTGAAAATGCGAAGGTAGGGACCTCTACAGGTCTTAACCACAAACTTACGCATTGAAAAAAAAGAGGGGAACCGCACATGCTTTAGCTTTGCCTTAGTAAATATTACTTACATAATCAATCAATGTGCGTTAAATAAATTTATAATTACATATTTAAATAAGTATAATAATCCTTAGAAGTACTTTTTCAACTAAAACCATTTAAATTCAAATTTGAATTTAATGGTACTTCTTCAACTGAAACTCATTAAAATTTTTATTTAAAGGTTTTGAATGGAAGAAGGTTAATAAAGTAGCTGAAAGTATTTCTGTGATTTATTAGTGTTATTTGTAAAACATATCACTATTACGATTCATTATTTTTATTATATATATCTATTTTTAACTAGAAAAAAAAACCAACACGGAAAATTGTTCAAACTATTACAAAAGCAATTATCTAGCAAAATGAATAGTGTATTATTTAATGATACTGTTAGGAAAGTGTTTTCTCTAGCATATGGGTAGGTATTTAAAAATGGTCTTTTATTGTCAATCAAAAAATAAATTGAAACAATTTATATTTTATATAGATGTAATCATATATTTATATTATCTTTATATGTTTATATTAATCCATTCATAATTATTCTGGCTTTTGGAAAGCAATAGTAAACAAAGAACGTTGTCGTTTTGTAACAGTAAGTGTATATAGTTTTTAATATGTACACATATGCAAATATGTGTGTATAATTCTTTATATATACATATGTTAGATAATTAATATTTAAATTATGTTTTATATAAGTTTAGAATTTATTTACTTCATGTAAATATAATAGCTAACTATATATTTATATTATGCTTTAGATTCACCCACCGGAAAATGCCTTTTGGAATGCCGTTATCTGATGCACATCAAGTTTCCATCCTTTATTTTGATAATTTTTTTTACAATCATAAACTGACATTATGATACAACTGTATTTAAACACAAGTATAAATGCTTCAAATTCTTTAGAACTTAATTTGAAATTCAAATATATATTTAACTTTCAATATCTTTTTGTAATGCAGTTTTTAGCAGTAATTTGCATTGTGACTAACATATTAAATTTAATTGTTTTCTCCAAGGGTCGGTTTAAATCATCAACTTATTGTTTTCTCAAAGTGAAAGCAGTTATTGAAGGCATCTTAGGATGCTTTTATTCTATATATGGGATACTGACTCATAATGGTTTTATCTTTTATACTCATTCTTGGTGCGTGGCTGAAATTTATTTGATCAACTCTCACGTTAATATGTTTGCGGGTATAAGTAATCTTATACTCATATGCATTACCCTGGAAAGATATATTGCAGTATGCTTTCCTTTAATTGCCAAGAATTATATTACTATTGATAAATCAAAAATAATAGTGGGAATTGTTGTTACCTTTGGAATTATAATTCAATTACCTGAATACATACGTAATGAATGTTCTTTAATGACAAATTACAGGTACATCTTTGCTTTGAACTCAAATCCTAATATGGAACTATTTTTAAATTTTTACACTTGGTTTCGAGAAATATTATTCCATGTGCTTCCATTGATAACACTAATTATTTTTAATTCCCAAATCATAATTGCTATTAGAAAAATTGGAAAAATCCGGAAACAAATGCAAATTAAAAAGGAAGAGAAGAGTTTCAGAGTTGAAAAGAAATTGTTTATGCTCTTAGCTGGATTAACGATTTTATTTTTTATTTTTCAAACTCCTATGACAGTATATTTTATTACAAATAGGTTATGTGAATGTCTATTAACTAATGGGGATACTGTGTTTGAAGTAGTTTTCAATACGATGATTGATATCACAGACTTGTGTAATTATACATTTTCTTTTTTTATATATTTAACTTTTGATACAGAATTCAAAAGAAGATTTACTTCGCTATATTCTTCTAATCAGGTTTTACCTGGAGAAAGCAGTTATAGTCAAGAATAAAAAAATCATTATCCTTTTTATATCATGGTTGTAGCAATGATCAAGGTAATTTCAAATTGCTCCATTCGTTTATATATATATATATATTGTACCGAGACAAAGTCGGTACAGGTATATACGCACACACACGAGCAATGTAAACACTCTATATTTTTTTTTTCTCTTTCACTTTCAACTTATGATAAAAAATAGATGTAGTTTTCTTTCAATGCGTTATAAAATAAATTGTAAAATAAAATGTTAATATTTCTGATTAAATAGTTTAAGGCTTTCATATAATCTACTATAATAATATTCTCTAAAAAAATAAAATATAAAGTATTACTAATATGTCATTTTAAATCTCAATAAGTGATTTCTACTTGTATATGCCGCGGGGATAATTAAAAGGGGTTTATTTTAAATTATAACTGTAGTGAAAGTTAAAAGCTTATAGAAGTAATTTTGAGACAGATTAAATGCTCGACTTTTAAACTAATGTAATTTAAATTGTTCTCTTAAAGCACGCACACATGTATGCATAAAAGGTGTGAATAAGTATGTTTTTTCTGAGATTGCAAGTGAGATTGCATAAACCTAAGATTGCCTCAAGCATATGGATTGAGTGGACAACGAGACACGACCCCAACGACAACCAAAGAATATTGAACTCTGGGTGGAGATTCGATCCTCAGATAATAACCAACCCATATAAATAGGAATCTAAATCTAAAAGAAAAGGCTTTTTTACACTCCTTTTTTTTGTTTTTTTTTTTTACTTGTATTTATGCTTATGCTTATAGTTTTTTCCTAGATTCCTCCGGAAGCTACAACTAGAACTTTTCTTTTTTTTGCTATCCGGTTTATCCAATATGATCACTGTGAAATTAACATTTAGAGCGTCGATCGTCATGATGGGCTAGGAAACCCTTCAGTGATTGACCGACCTCCGCCGCCAGAACATCTCCACAGCTATGAATGATCAACAACAGTACCGTCCGAACATAGTGCTCCAATCAGTCTAAAGGACGTTGTTCCATTTAATATACAAGAATCATCCAAACATACTACGCTGAACTTATGTGAAATGAATGACCATGTATTATGGAAACATCATATATCAGGTTTGAACCCTCACCAAATTAGAAGCAGCAGAAGACTAAGCAAAATCCTAGGTAAACATTTTTTTTATAATGCTTCCATTCATTCTTTACGTAAACTTAAAAGGCAATCTCATAATTAATTAAATTCGACTTTCGTAAATCAAATATAAAATGATCCATAATCCCTCACATGTAAATCTTATTATTTTAATCTCAACTTTCGTAAATAAAAATATTAGATGCTACATATTTCCTCATATTGAAATCTTAGGACTTTTCCAGTTATGAACTTTGATCCTAATTATTATTTTCTTTCACAGATAAACTATAACACACACCTACTTTCAAATGTAAAAAGAGGAAATATATTTTATCAGCAATGTTTATTATATATAATATGTTCTTTTCTGTGCGAGTGCGAGAATGCACGTATGTGCGTGCAAATAAAGCTATTAATCAATGTTTCATTTTTTTTATAATCAATAAATTTTTTTTTAATTTAAACAAGTCGAGCATTCCTCAAATCATTTTCTATAATTAAATATATATTTTTTTTGAAATTATTATTATTATTAGCATTTATTCATGCAATTAATTATTTTACTTTTAAATTTATCTTTCTTGTATTTTTTTTTTTTGTTTTTTATTTCTTTTAAATTTCACTCATAAACATCATGCCGTAAGTCACGATGTTTACTTATTGTGTAGTTAACATAGGTTTAGGAGTGGGGAGGGCCTATTATTAATAAATATAAGTAAATGTCAATAGAGCTAGTATAAATAATTCTATTGGACTGTATGATAAAAGGGAGGGATGATATTATAAGCGTCTAATTGTTTATTCTAATGATGCCTCAACCGAACATTCGTATTAGTTATAAATAACCAATGATCCCGTCCAATGCTTGGACCGATCTGTTAATCAACCGATCTTCTTATCCATGGGTTAATATTGTGTCATTTGCCAGAATAATAGTCTTGAAGGCAATTACATCGCGACCCTGAGTGACCCCTATTGGTCCATGCTGGGAGTTCGAGCTTATGGGCAGGGATTAGACTTCAAAATCGTTTTGATATGACGTAAGGTGATGCGAGAAATTAAATTGTGAATCAAATCATCGTATCTGGCGCCCTCTTGTGTTGATAATGAACAACTATTGATATAAGAAAAAATAAATAAATCTTTACGCTGTATCATGTTTGTTTTGGAGCTCTCAATCCCTTTTATGAACGGTTTAATAGGGAGCCGGTGCAAGGGCAGAGGGGACGGTATAATATATATATAAGACATATTTTGCAAGTTCATCCGTGTTAAAATATGTCTTTTATATATGCAACCCATGTAAATCTTCGTATTAAGATATATATATATAAACTAATCAACTACAAGTAAGTGTTTAAATAGATAGTAACCCTAGCAATAATATAAAAATGTTAACAGCTATCATGACAAATATACGATATTTTGATACTTGGATTGCCAAACAGTTGTCTCTATTCATCTAAAACCTACTCAGTTCATCATAGGTACAGTAATGTTTAGTATTAAAACCAGAAATGTTGATTCAATGTAAAAGTGAAATACTAAATTTAAGCTTTAAAAAATGTACACACATATAAAATAATCTATAAGTAATTACAAATGATATCAACAAAATTCCAATCATATCAAATTATTTATAGTGTTAGGTAATGTCATAGTAATAGTAATAACTATTTTTCTTATTTTGAAATGAATTACTATCTATTTATATCTTTATTTGTAATTTAAATAGCTTTTTTAGATACATAATATGTCAAAGTGGATGATTACATGAATATTGGTTATAATACTTACAATTAAGAGTGTCCTTATATATATCCATTTACTTATTAAACCAGTAGTTTGAATGTTAATTTCTATATATTATATAATATTAATCGTTGGGAGTCTTAAATTTAAATATTTCAGTTTGAATATATATATATATATATAATTTGTAAACATGTTAGTTTATTAGCAAAATTTAAGATCCGTTTGCTTATTTAAAATTTGATGCTCTATGTTTAAGTTGTTTGTATTTCAATATTTAACATCGTTTAGAGTACAGTACAACGTCAACGTGGTATCACTTTGAAGTTCGCTATTAATTGAGATATAGACTTTTAAGCAGTGGGCGTTACTGAATATTCATAATTGGATAATGGTTTAAATATTTGTATGATTATCTTGGTTAGTGTTAACAGTAACTTTATTTTCATATATATATATATATATATATATATATTGTACCCTTTTCATTAGGGCAGTTTGTACTTAAAAGTTAATTTTTTGAAAAATTTTAAATTAAGATAAATATAAATTCTATCATTGTTATAATGATGTTTATAGGTACTTAAAATTTATTGATATGAATCTATAAGTAGTTTAAAAATATTTAACGCTATTATAAATATTTAAATTGTAAAATCTAAGTGTAATAAGTTAATATTGTATGGTTGGGATGACTCGTCTCAGTTATATTTAAAGCATGTATTTAATATCTTGTTAAATAAGTATTAAAACAATTAATTTTTAATATGTCTAAAATTCAAATCATCATCATCAACCATTATCAATCCACTGCAGGATGAAGGTCTCTCCAGGTTCAATCCATCTTCTCTGATGTTTTGCTTCTCGTCTCCACATCATCCTGCACACTTTCTTATTTCATCCATCCATCTCACATGTGGACACTTTTTGGTTTTTTTACAATCTCTTGGAATCCAGTTTAATATTTCAATTGTCCATCTATTATCATTTCTTCTAGAAATATGTCCAGCCAAATTTCACTTCAGTTTTTTAATTTTTTCAATGAGGTCAGTAACACCTGTTTGTTCGCTTACCCATATATTACATTTTCGATGTCCGTTTGTTACTCCTTCTAACGTGCATCTCTCCATACTTATTTGAATGGTCTGAAGTCTCTGTATTGCTCTTCTATTGACTGTCCAAGTCTCAGATCCATAAGTAAGAACTGGTAAACACATTTATTAAAGACCTTCCTTTTCAAACACATAGGCATATTTTCTTTTAGTATCAAGTTATTTCTATCAAAAGCATTCAGACCAAGTTTAATTCTATGATAAATTTGATCCATTATGTTTCCATCTGTATTAATAATCTGACCAAGGTATTTGTAACTGTTAACTTCTTCTAACTCATCATAATCAATCTTAATTTTCATATTTTGAAAAAAATCCATCAAACATTACTTTAGTCTTTTTTAACATTTATATTTAGTCCTACTTTCCTACATTCATCTGATAACTCTTGCAACATTTTTTGCAGCACTAAAGCATTATTTGCAAAAACAATTATATCATCTGCAAAATCTAAATGACTTAAATAATTTCCATTTACTTTCACTCCTTTAGCATCTCATTTTAATCCACAAAATACTTCTTGCAGCACTAATGTAAAAAGTTTTGGAGATATGGAGTTACCCTTACTACACCCTTCTAAATGTTGATTTTTCCAGTCGCATTATGTAATCTAATTATTGCTGTTGCATTTTTATAAATATTCTTTAAAATATGACAATTTTCTGGATCTGTACCTTGATGATCCAATGCTTTAATCACTGAAGTAATATTTATTGATGCACATAGAGACAAGCTCATAAAAGTAATGTCGTGTTATATATGACTTGCTTTATTAATTATTATAATTTTACCTTTAAGGCTTTGGCTATGCTGAGCCTATTAGAATATGGTAGATCTGAATATACTTCAGTCCCATATAGCTATTTAAGTTAGATAGCTGGATTTAAAGACATTTTCATGTCCGAAAAATTCAGAGTTTCTTCTTAAATATACGTTTGAAATAAGTGCTGGTTTTTTGAGTTGATATTTTAGGTCTAGTGTCCGAATATTCTAGCTCTCCACTGACGTGGGCCATAAGCCCGAAACCATGGTCTGGAGATAAGAGTGTTCTGGATAGAGATTTTAAATATTTCTCATAACCGCACTTGTTAATTTACGAGCTTGTTAGAGCTATTGGTACGCTCTCTATGTGCATTTTTGTAATTACAAGCTCATAAAAGTAATGTCATGTTATATATGACTTGCTTTATTAATTATTAATATTTATTGAATGAAATGCCTTTACATAATCTACAAATCCAAAGCATAATGGCAATTCATATGCTATGTCCTTTCTATAACTTCTCTCTGTATTAAAACCACTTTTAAATCCAGCTTGATCTCTTGGTTGGTGGAAATCCAATGTTCTCTGTAGACTAATTGTAATTATTTTGGTAAAAATTTTGTATAAAACTGATGCTGCATTTTTCCAATCATCTAGTACATATTTATCATTTAGACATTTGGTATATAACTTTGCTAAAAATGTTTTATTTCTTCACCTGCTTCGGTTAATATATCAATTATAATTCCATCATTACCTGGAGCTTTTTCTTTCTTCATACATTTAATTGCAAGTTTCACTTCTTCATTTAAAATTCTGGGCAATTCTGAAGATGTAATAGATATAGGAGGTACTTGCTTTTTATTACTATATAATTCTTGATAAAAGGGCTTCTACTCATTTCATGATGTCATCTTTCTTTTTAATAATAATTCCATCTTTTTTATTGCAATATAGATTTCCTACCAATACCAAAATATTGTTTTACACTCTTGAGACTTTTATTCTCTTCTACAGCTTTCCTTGCTAGTTCACAGTTATACTGTCTTATATCATTTTCAATTATTTTCCGCACTATTTTACAGCACTATTTTACAGCACTATTTTACAAAATTCGAGATATTCAATCCTTTTTAATGCAGCATTTTTGTATATCTTCATATTCCTTTGTTTTCTTCATTAATTCTCTAGTCTCTGTAGAAATTTAATTAGTCAATTGCTTCTTTTTCTCCTAGATATCTTTGTTGCAGTTTTTAAAAGTGTATCAGTTAATTTCATATTAATTTTATTCAAATCTGAAGCATGTTCAAAATCTACTAATACTTGAAACCGATTTGTAAGTTCTAATTTAAATTGAGTAGAATGTTTCTGAAGATTAAAAATATCAACTGTAAATATTATTTTTCTTAATAATTTTCCTCTCTCTAGTTTTGCATTAACATGTATCTTACATCTTACTAATCGATGATCACTTCCTGTGTTAAATTTATTAAGAACATTACAATCTTGAAATATGTCTTTTCTGTTAGTCAAAATATAATCCAATTATGCTGTGTGTTCATTTACATTCTTCCATGTCCATTTCCCTTTAACATTTTTTTCAAATAAAGAATTCATAATATAAAGTTTTTCTTTTTCTGCAAACTCCACAAATCTATGTCCTCTCTCATTTCTGTTATCATAACCAAAATTATCTACAGCACTTTCATCTTTCATTTGTTTACCAATTCTAGCATTAAAGTCTATCATAACAATTTTAAAATGTTGTTTACTATGATCAAAAGCCTTTTGTACATCCATATAAAAATCTTCTACTACTTTATCCCTATGAGAACGTGTTGGGGCATAAACTGAATTATCTAGATTTGGTATCTGCTATTAAGAGCACATAACTAATTTTGCCACCCCGTTCGATACACCATCAATCTCCACGATGTTATTCTTCCATGTTTTATTTATAATGAATCCTACTCCACTTGTATTTCCAATATTTGTATTTTTATAATAGAGTACATGTCCACATTTTAAATCAATTGTCTCTTCACCTTTTTTTCTAACTTCACAAAGTCCAATATTGTCCCATTTAATATAAGACAATTCTTCTTTTAATTCTTGTAATCTTCCTTCACTTAAAAGTGATCTGCAGTTGTAAGTACCTAAATAAAAAGTTGTCATCAAATGGCAGCCTGGATCTGCAATCAGAGGATTCTTAGCATCCTCCACCACCCTCAGTCACCAACTGCTACCTTGCTTGGTGACTTTACAGCCTTCTGGGATTAAGGGCCATGATTTATTTTTGTCTCTCATATATATATATATATATATGGAAAAATATTTATCATTTACACAAACATTTATTGTGCATTATCAGGCAACTGAGAAGAAAGATCATGGCGTTTCTTGATCTTAAACTCAGAGGTAAAAAGCCAATAAACTTTCCATGATGACTAATGCATGTTGATGAGCAGCCTTTCCATGTTCGTATACTATATGAATAATCCCATCGTAATAACAGCTGCAATGACAAAAATGTATGGAGTGGACATTAAGACTTTGTCCTACTCAGTTCCTTTAAGGTCTCCAAAAGGAATCAAAGTTCCCCCTTACAGTTAATAGCAAACTCCTTTCAAATAAGTTATTAAATTTATCTTTTAAATTATGTTTAAAATTATTTATTAAAGTTTTAATTTTTATAGTGTATTATATGTTTTAGTTTTAGTAATGTTGTAAAATGTCAAAATTTATTATTCCAAATTTTTAGTCCTGTATTTCATATTTTTCTTTAATATAATATTTTTGGTTACTGATGTAACCTTGTATTCTCAATCAATAAAGTTTACTTTGAAAAATAAATATCTATTCAGTTGTTTGCAGACAGTCAATTCAAAAAATTGCTATATATGTCTGAAATAAACAGGTCACATGATTGATGTGTGTTTAATGCATACATGAATTTAGTGAAAGTTTTTAATTACTTTACAAAATTGTTACTAAAATTGAGGCATTTGTACATGGTAAAAATAAATACAGAATATTATTTAATTAGTATTAAAAGGTATTTTAAATTGGTAAAGATAAACTAAAAAATGGATAAACTTACTTAAAAGTTTGTTAAGTTAATAAAGAATTATTAAAATATGTCATTTTCAAATGTTTGGTTAGTTTAAAACAATTATAAAATTAATTAAGAATTAAATATTTTTATAGTATTAAATAAAAACCTCATAATTTTATTCTTGATTTTTAAAAGTACATAATTGACAAATATATAAATGAAGTTACATTTACGGAATGAATCAACCAATCAGAATTATTTTGTTTTTTTTGAAATAGGTATAAAACTATATGTAATTAAAAAATGATTGCTAGTCTAATAAGTAGTCTGATAATTAATCTTCTAGCTAATCTTATGGTTAGTCTTATTGTTTTAAAATTATTTTTTTGAAGTAACAGTAAAGTATTTTTAAAATTTTAATATAATGTTTTTTATAAAAGTAAAAAAGATTAAATTGATATATTCGTATAACTAAATATGTGTGAATAACTTGATAAAATTTTCTGCCAGTTACTATTTGGAAGCTTAATTTGAATTTACTAATAACTCATGGAACATAAACTTATTATCGTTATTATGAAAAGATAAGAGAGAAAAAAACCAAGAATGATTAAAGCACAATTTTTCCCAGTGCTATATACAATGTATCTGTTAATTTTTGTAGAATATTTCGAAATTGCAAACAGATATTATTTAGAAGTATATGTTATGTAATGGAGATGTGGGTAATTATAAATTTTAAGTCTTTTGAAAAATATAATGCAAGGAAAAACTATTGGAAAAGATTAAAGTATAAGTTACCTGTTAATTATATGAGATATTTGAGATGAGGATATAAAATATATCCTACTCTTTTTTTTTAAATCTTTTTAATATTTTATTGACATTATTTTTAAAAGAATCATGATATTAAAAAAAAAAAAAATCTATTATAAACGACATAATTTTTAATGACAGTTATATTGAATAAAGGAATATTGGAATATATTTTAAAACCTGTCATTTTAATTACTACAATTATTTTCTTTTTAAAAAAAAAGAAAAGTGGTTAATAAAATATAAGATATTGTTATATTAGAAATAAGTAACTTTTGTACGAAAACCTGGATTCATCTATTTATTTTATACATATCTTATTGAAACATATATGTTGGAAATGGAGAGACATCTGTGTTTTATTCTAGGATTATGTGCTTTTGAATTTGACCGGAAGAGCTACATCTGTTCCCAAATAATCTGGAACATATGTATGTACACGGAAGGAAATAACTTACTCTTTTAAAAGAATGGATTTTTGAAATAACTATTGGATAAATAATGCTCATTCTTAAAAGATTTGCAGAAAAAGGACTGTATTTTATATCTTTATTAATTAGATTGACATTATTTTCCAAGATTTCTGCAGATATTTAAATGTCGACTTGACATTTTTTATTATTATTGTGTTTTGTTTTACATACCTTGAGAAAGAGAACTAGAAGGGAAAAAGGCTTTTGACAGTGTTTGTCGCATAGCAACTACAACTCCTTAGTTTATTAACTGAACTTATTATATAGGACATTCAGTTATGAAGATGAATAGTAACTATAAGTTTTATTATTCTTTATTTAAAATATATTAACAATTTGAATTTTAATTTAGTATAAGATATAGAAAATGTTACATTTTTTTTGATATTTTAATTCTAAAAATATTAACTTTTTTTTAAAAGAAATTTTTTAAAAATAATTTTCTTAATTTTTTATTTTAAAACATTTTTAAGTGCATTAGTTTACACTGAATGAGCACGAGTGATTGATTAATTTTTATATTTTATGTAAAACTAGACCAGAAGAATTCAAAAGATATGATTTACAAATAGTAAGATCACATTAGGTAATTGAGATTATAATTATTTTATAGAATGTGTATTTTTTTAAAAGTGCTTGGCGTTGTAATGATATTTCTATTATGTTACATGAATAAATAAACATATGGATGTGTGAGTTGATAACACATATAGATTTTATTAAGAGATATAAGCTATGGAAAAATGCATATATTTATATTTTATTTCTATATCATAAAATTCATTATAACTTTATAAAATGATCATAATTTTGATATGATTATTTGCTAGATAACCCGTATGATATTTATTTTGAAGACATGAATATTGAACGAATATTTTAAAATCAAATCTCATTTGTATTTGTAGATACGTTTGTATGTGAAATCTTTTCTTATAGTAGTTATGGTTTGATAAAGTAATATGTAACTTTGTGTATTATTGGGAAATTTGCTTAGTTATTTTACGATGTTAATGTCTAAATTTATTTGAAATTATTTAAATGGTAGTGACAGGGGAGTAGAATAATGAAACCCTGAATGCTTATATAATAGAATGTGCGAAGAAGATAGGATAATGAGCCTATATTATATCTGAGAAGTTATTAGGCAAATACTGTTAACGTAGCCCTGTACTTTGTATTTATTTCCATGGACAGTGTTTTTTGATCTTTCCTTTTAACTAGTGTGTAAGTGCTGAAAGATAGCCTAGACATTATTTTGAAAGGTATTAGATGAATTCGTACCTGTTGTTTCTTCACACTGATTTCCATGAGATTTATTGAATTATTTTATACTATTGAGTCTTTACTCTAGTTATTCCTTCATGTCCTATGCATTGTATTGCTATCTGAGTTTCATTAGCAAAACATCGCATAGACTAATATTTTTGAAAGTTGAATAATGGATAATTTTAGACAAGATGGTTTGTTTAAAAAAAGACAAGATAGGTTTTTGGTATTGTGAAAAAATACAAATGATGTTGAATGTATATTGATGGTGAATATAACAAAGGAATCATAATTTTTCTTAAATATTTTTGAAATATTTTTGGTGATAAAAGAAATATAAACTATTTATAATTTATATTTTCAAATATTTTTGATACTTTCGATTTTCATAAATCAACATTTTGATAAAGCAATGCATATTTCTGTAGTGAAACATCAAATGAAGTATATTACTATATGATGAATGCTTATATTTAATTTAATTTTTATATTTGATATTTTTTAAACATGAAACACACACCTTAAGTAGAGTGATGCCAAGCAAAGTGTATTATTATTTAATACATGAATGAATACTATTTTTAAAATTTACTTTTTATTAACCTAGAATAAGCTAATACAATATTGTAGGATAAATAACAAAATATTTTTGAATAATTAATACATGATATGTATTTCTAATTTTAAAATTTGTAAGCCAGAGTGAAGGCTTACTCATTTATGATTTTCGAAATTGTAAATCTGTAATTTCAATCTTTCTTTTATTTTATTTTGAACATTTTTGTAAGTATTTGTTTTAAAACTGTAAATATTTTGTATATAATTATTTTTCTAATATAAAATAAAGTTGTTAAAGTTGTTGTTGTAAATTTGTTGTCCATGTTATTATTGATCTTCTTACCTCCACAGGTTTCAATTTTACAGAATTCAGAACTAAACATATTACATATTTTACACATTATAATTTTAAAAGGTATTATTTATTTAAATAATGTTAATCATTATTCAGAATATGATACAGCAAAACCATATAAGATAAGATTATTTTGGTCATAATTTATTATTGAAAAATACTGCCATATAATTAAGTATATTTTTTATTGCCACATATTGTTGAGATTATATCATACTTATAATATGCCATATGAGAGATAAAAAATGAGAGATAAGAAAAAAAGAAGATGAGAAAGGAGAAATGATAAATAAAAGAATCATCATTACCTTCTTCTTCTTCTTATTATTATTATTATTATTTAGATGTAGTTAGGAATAATACAAAATCTCTTATTATACTTGATTACAGACGATTGTAAATTAATTAGAGATTTTATTTAAAGAACCTGAGATAATTATATTTTAATAACAGAACTATTATTTATTCATTAATATTATATTTTATTATTTGTAATATTTTAAAGCCTTAAGAATGCTATGGTTTTATACTATTATTTGAAATAAAAGGGGGATAGTATTCTTATACCATTGAGATTGTATCGTTCGGGATATATAATCAATGTAGTCCTACTACTACTTTACTTTTCACCATATGTCTCATGATAATTGTTAATTATTTTAAAATGAACCATATTTTTATTATTAGTAATTTGAGCTAGTCTAGTGATATAAATTATCATAAGATATTAGTAATACTTGTTTTACTATTGTGAGGTTGAAAGTTTTAGCCAGAGCATTTATTTTATTTGATTTATGTTTATTTCTACTTGATGGTGAGGGTACAATATATATAGGACATATTTTGCATGGGTTCATCCATCTTAAAAAAATAAATATTAATACATTGACATTTTGACTTGGTCACACAAGTCATCTACTGGGTGATAAAAGATAGAAAGACAGATGTAGGGGCGCTACAATCACCGAATTGAAAAAAAATGTTAAAGTTCCACCAATAGCAAAAATGTTAAATTAAAAATGTTTTTTTTAAAATAAACTTTCCAAATAGGAGGAAGTTTGCATGTATTATCTCTCTTATTGATACAATCTGACCTTTAAGTATCTCAATGGCTTCTGTGATTTTACACTGGTAGAGATTATCACATCTGGATATGATCCTGGTATTAGAAAAATCAATTTTATGATCTGAATCCATAGTATGGAGTGAGAGTGCTGCTGATGATGAGTGTTGTTTAACTGCATTAGCATGCTCATTTCTCCTAACACTGATGTGATAATTACTCATACCTATGTAAGAAGCTTTACAATTTTCACATGAAATTTCATAAATATCACAAGATTCAAGAGGGATTAAATCCTTAGTTTTGGTTATTATTTTGTTGATCATTTGATGAGTAGAATAATCCCTCGTAAAAAATCATGTGTCGGTCCAAAATTTTATGGACTCCCAAAAATTCACAACCAGATTGCCCTCTTTGTCCAATAGTAAGTACAGTAGGATTTCCAATTCATATTTTAGTTAGATATTTATCTGATTTCATTAAATCTAGAATTGCATCTATTTAATCGTATATTAAAAACTTTTTACACTTTATTTCTGTTTTAAAAAATTAAAAAATTAATGCTAATGATATTCTTGTCAGTTTTGATGTCCTGATTTTGTTTACAAACATTCCAGTTGATGAAGCTTTAAATATAATTTCACAACGCTGCAATTTACCAAAACTATATTTTTGCTTTGATTAAACATTGTCTCTTGAACACATATTTTGTATACAATGGACAACATTACAGACAACTTTTTGGTACTCCTATGGACTCACCTATCTCAGAACTAATAGCTTATTTATTCATGGAAAAATATAGAAACTCATGCTTTAGAATCATTATCTTTAAAATTTCTTATTTGTCTCAGATACATAGCTGACACTTTTGTCATATGGCAACATGGAAAAAATAAATTAGTTGATTTTTTTCTCACATTTAAATAATATGTGTCCTCATATTAAATTTACAATGGAGACAGACTTTTGTGGAAAACTCTCTTTTCTTGATGTTCTAGCCACCAGGATACCAAATCGTTTATCATTTTCGATTTACAGAAAGAACACAGACATATATTTATATTTCCATTCTCATCATCACCCAGGTCAGATAGTTTCCATAGCCAAAACTCTTAAATAGAGCAATTAACCTTTCAGATAAGTCACATCTGAAAGAAGAAATAAATCATACTAATATTTTAACTTATGAAGCGCAGATAGTTGAAATGGAAATTAAATTGAGAGACTGGAAATCTCTTTGTTTTATTAGAAAGTAGTTATAATAATAAACTTATTAAAAAAGCCTTATTTCAAGCTGAAAATCAACAAAATAGGAAAAAAGAAGAAGATAAATCAGCTATTAGGATTTGTGTTCCATATATAAAAGAAACTACAGACAGTATTGGACATATATTAAAATGCTATAATATAAATACAGCATTTTCTACTCATTAAAAGATCAGCAATATAATAACCAAGCCTAAGGACTCAATCCCTCTTGAATCTCATGGTGTTTATCAAATCTCATGTGAAAATTGTAAACCATCTTTCATAGGTATGTGCAATCGTGGCATGAATGTTAGGTGAGATGAACATGTTAATGCAGTTAAACAACACTCATCATCAGCATCACTCTCACTCCATACTATAGATTCAGGCCATAAAATTGAATTTTCTATTACCAGGATCATATCCAAATGTGATAATCTTTACCAGTGTAAAATCAGAAAAGCCATTAAATTATTTAAAAGGCCAGATTGTACCAGTAAGGGAGATGATATTTGCAAACTTCCACCTATTTGGAAAGATTAAAAAAACATTTTTAATTTAACATTTTTACTATTAGTGGAACTTTAATGTTTTTTTCAAATCAGTGATTGTTGCGACCCTACAACCATCTTTCTACCTTTTATCACCCAATAGATGACTTGGGTGATCAAGTCAAACTGTTGTCAGTGTACTAATATTTACCTTTTTTTTAACGCCGATGAACCCACAAAATATGTCTTTTATATATGCAACCTGTGAAAATCTTTGTATCAACATATATATATATATTGAAACAAGAATGCTGTTTCACGTGTGTATTTATTCTATGAGCTATTTACCCTCCCACCTTAAAAAAACGGCAAATGTATAAAAAAGTCAATCTTATATTTTTTCTAGAAAAATATAGCAATAAGTTTAGTTTATGACTTTACAAGAAAATCATCATTTTCTATAATTGAGAAAAGAAATTAATAAAGATAAATCATTATTGATTTTATAATTTTAAATCACAATATAAAATTAAAGCTGGCATTTATTGCAAATATTACATTTTGATTTGTGGAACGATGTTGTCATATAAAGTGTGATAATCGCTCAAGGGAGTCTTATCAAATTGGAAAACATAGCTTAATCATTATGATTTCTTATCTTTGCCATGAAAAGGATTGTCCAGTCTTTAAGAAGAGAAAAAGCACTCGGGCTTAAATGAGAGCAGTACAACAAATCAGGTACAATGGGAAAGGCTGCTTAATTAATCCAAGGATCAGAATATAAATAGTGGAGCTGCAAGTTCAGGGCAGATTTTTTAAAAAAAGTTTTCAGAGAGATTTCTAAAGCAGATTTTTAAGAGGGACTTTGAAAAGAAAAGTGAAGAATTAATAGATTAAAATTTTCATCTAAGTGTTGCTTGACTGTTTAATTGGCAGCTGATCTGAAGGAACCTTGGAATATAATATTTATAGCCACTATTATTAATGGGGAAAAAATGTTAATAAGGAAATAATAATGATGGAAGGCTAGGCCATAACAGATTTTTCTCTTCATCCAAATGCCATGTTTCTCCAAGATTTGCCTGGGTGATCATCATGAAAGGGAATAACGCCATTCAGCTTAAATAAAACGACCTCTTTTTGATGGAACAGACTGGATATAAACAAGAAAAAAAAATGAAGGTAACAATTTTATAAAATATGTAATATTTATATGTGTTTATGAAAGACAAACAAAATGTCTTTCTTAGAAAAGAAACTAAAATTATGAATATAAGCAACTATTAAAGAGACTTCTGCTTTGGATTATATTATAAAAAGGTAGTTTACATATAAATATTACTTGATTTTAAATGACACATTAATCTCTTAATATATATATATATATATATATATATATATATAATTTTTATACTATCAAACTATATATTTGTCGATCTCATCTATCTATACATCTATTCTTTCATTTGTTTATCAATCTCTATAGTGATACATCTTTCTGTCTGACTACTTATTTATTTATTTATTCACCTTTCATTTTATTTATCCATGTATTTGTTTCTCTGTCAAAATGTCTGCCTGTCTATCTGGACATCTAGCTATCATCCTTACCTATATATTGTACTGGTCAAAAATATATGTCCATCCAACAAGATTTAGAATCTAAGCAAAAATACCCCGAATCCAATCATGCCTGAAATACACAGGTCAGGTGCAATCACAAATTCTAACCTAAATCTATAACATTATGAACAACACCTACGGTGACACCACATAAATTCATTATATCCCGACCTGGTGCTACAACATTTTGCATGAGAATTCAACTGATGATGATGATGATGAAAGATTGAGTGAACCCAATATATCAAATAAAAAATATACATAAATATAAATATTAATAAGGAGATCCGAACAACTGTATTAAAGTTTTAAAATACAAATATTTATTTTGAACACAAGTCAAGATGAGTTTTATATATATAATCAACTCTACACTTGTGAAACTTTATTTTTATTACAACCATTTAAGAAACTTGTTACAACTATTTTTATTTTGACAAAATTATTAATTTAGTGCAGAGGTTACAGAAAATGGTTTTATCCGAGTGGTTTGGTGGACATTTTATATATAAAACATATATTTTTAAAGTTACAATAGTTTTGCTGATTATACGATTTCAATACATAAGTTTATTTTCATTTGGAGATTTTCTTTATAACAATTAAAATAAGGATACATTTTGATCAGTAGGCTAAAACCTTATTTATTTTACATTTTCAGCATTTAACGATAGAATATAGCGAAACTCTGTAATTGCGGGAACAGCTTATTTCAATAAAGGGGAGGGCAGCTTCATGAGAAGTTGGAATTTAAACTCTAAAATATTACTAAGAGAAGAACATTTTATTATCACATACCACTTTACTTTGCCAAACAGGCTAGAAAACTAACTATAAGAAATGGCAGTGCTAGCATAATATCAGCGAGAGGAAATGGCACATTTGGCCAGTACAAGGTCATTCTCCAATTTTCTTTAAAGGTGGTTCAAACTAGCTTCATGCTAAAGTGGTACAGGAAGAAAAAGGTAGATAGGAAGATTCTATGGGTCAGACCACAGTGCATCCATCCATTGATGTTCTAGAAATAAACGTCGACTTCTATTACAAATGAGAACCCTAATGACAAAGCGTTGAATCCCTAGAGTGAGGTACAGGTGACTCAAAGCAGTATATAAATATATACTTGGAAAAGAATGATGAACAAAGAGGATTGTGACTCCCTGAAGTGAGGTACAGGTGAATCAGATCGAAGCCTTATGCAGCTTATGAATAATTGGACATATGCTAGCAACTCTATCATAATAATATAAAATCAATAAATTTAACTATTAAAGAAAAGCCTTAAAGGGTTTAAGAAATATGTAATGATATGCTAAAATAATGACCCATGTAAGCTAAAGTCATTTATCATAAGTTAAACTATAATTTATGAAGCGTGCATTGCTCCCCCTTCTTGAAACAATATTTTAACATATTAAACAAACACTAAAATTCGCGCACTTAAAAGTGCAAATTACAAAATAGATTTAATTTGCCAACCTTTTGGCGATGATGATCAATAAGAAAATTAATAAAATGAATGGACACCAATATCCACCCCAGATTGCAAAAGTATTTATACATTTGGTATAAATTTACGATAAAATATTTATAAAAAAAAAGCAGGTATTCATTTAAAGTTCAAACCCAATCTTATGACATATTTAGAAATAAATAACAAGAACCCATAAATTCCCCCTTCCCTTTTTAATAGAAGTTTGGAAGACTAGATTTGATTGGCATTTCCAAATAAAATTAAGTGAAAAATAGAAAAATATTATTAAAATGAAATTATGATTGCACTAAATTATAAAAACAATACGAAGCATGAGTTGGATGACAGATTGGTTGATATAGTAGAGAATTTAGACTCATCAATCGGCAAAAAAAATTAAAAATAAAGAAAACATTAATTTACAAATTAAATTACAAATAAGAATTGGCTAATGTGATTAACTATCTTTGGGCTGGTACTCAGGATTCCATGAAGTATTGATGGATCTTCTATGGCAGGTGGCATTCTTGAGTGATAGAAGCTACATCTCAGCATGAGTCAGGCTGAAGATGGAGGGGAAGGCGGCTTAGGCTTACAAAATTTCAACAGACATAAAGTCACCTAGTAACGATTGACCAAACTCTGACATAATAGATTTTTAGTTCTATTTATGTCAGTTTTTAGCCCCTCAGAGAATGCTTGTTTTAATTAGATTTCCTGGCTCTAATGGATCCTTAATTTAGAAGAGTCTTTACTCTATTGTTAGTAAAGATGCAGTCATGAGATAACTGTTTAAAATCAATTCAAACCAATTTCCTGTTTGGAAATGGATTTGACAAAAAATGTTAATAACTAATTAAAATCCATTAGCTTTGTTTTAGATTTTACTTTTTTTAACTTTAATTTACAAATTTTTTTTTTTTAAAATCATGAAACAAACTTCCCACCCCTTTAATTATTTGTAGACAGTCATCTTAAATTTATATGTAGTTTTATATATATATAAATATTATTAAAATAAAAGTAAGAAAAAATACAATTTTTAAAAGACACAAAAATATTTAGTATTTTAAATTATATATATAAGCTCCTATAATATATGTACATATCTGAGTCGCATCCATAAAAGTTAATATTTAAATTAATTAAAGATTTTTATTTCAGATTTATATTTATAAATTTCTTAGATGCTTCTCAGAAATATATGTATAGTTTATATATATTTTACAACAACAAACAAAAAAAAAAGGAACATGATGACACGTGGGCTGTGGTAAAACCGCGAAACTCTATCTTGAACTAAGGGTCGACTGTTTCAATATATCCATCCATCTGTCTATCTATCTACCTGTCTATTTTTATATCTATCCATCTGTTTTTCTGTTCTATATATCTCCTTACATTTTTATCCATTTATTTATTTATCTGCACATTTTTCTGTTTAATTCTTTCTTTCTCTCTCTATCTCTCTATGGCTTTCTGTCTGCCTATATATTTACTTATTTCTTTATCTTTCTTTACATTTTTTTATCTATTTAATCCTCTGCCAACATGTCTGTGTGTCTATCGGTATAACTAATCTATTATTCTTATCTATCTATATTTATCTAACTGTTTATATATCTGTATAACTACCTATCTATTTATCTAACCTTGCCTTTCAGTCAGTTTTATTTATCTATTTACGCATTTGCTTTTCTATCTGTGTATCTATCTATCTATCTATCTATCTATCTATCTATCTATCTATCTATCTATCTATCTATCTATCTATCTATCTATCTATCTATCTATCTATCTATCTATCTATCTATCTATCTATCTATCTATCTATCTATCTATCTATCTATCTATCTATCTATCTATCTATCTATCTATCTATCTATCTATCTATCTATCTATCTATCTATCTATCTATCTATCTATCTATCTATCTATCTATCTATCTATCTATCTATCTATCTATCTATCTATCTATCTATCTATCTATCTATCTATCTATCTATCTATCTATCTATCTATCTGTCTGTCTGTCTGTCTGTCTGTCTACCTCCCTCCCTCCCTCCCTCCCTGCCTGCCTGCCTGCCTGCCTGCCTGCCTGCCTGCCTGCCTGCCTGCCTGCCTGCCTGCCTGCCTGCCTGCCTGCCTGCCTGCCTGCCTGCCTGCCTGCCTGCCTGCCTGCCTGCCTGCCTGCCTGCCTGCCTGCCTGCCTGCCTGCCTGCCTGCCTGCCTGCCTGCCTGCCTGCCTGCCTGCCTGCCTGCCTGCCTGCCTGCCTGCCTGCCTGCCTGCCTGCCTGCCTGCCTGCCTGCCTGCCTGCCTGCCTGCCTGCCTGCCTGCCTGCCTGCCTGCCTGCCTGCCTGCCTGCCTGCCTGCCTGCCTGCCTGCCTGCCTGCCTGCCTGCCTGCCTGCCTGCCTGCCTGCCTGCCTGCCTGCCTGCCTGCCTGCCTGCCTGCCTGCCTGCCTGCCTGCCTGCCTGCCTGCCTGCCTGCCTGCCTGCCTGCCTGCCTGCCTGCCTGCCTGCCTGCCTGCCTGCCTGCCTGCCTGCCTGCCTGCCTGCCTGCCTGCCTGCCTGCCTGCCTGCCTGCCTGCCTGCCTGCCTGCCTGCCTGCCTGCCTGCCTGCCTACCTACCTACCTACCTACCTACCTACCTACCTACCTACCTATCTATCTATCTATCTATCTATCTATCTATCTATCTATCTATCTATCTATCTATCTATCTATCTATCTATCTATCTATCTATCTATCTATCTATCTATCTATCTATCTATCTATCTATCTATCTATAAGGTATCCATGTAATATATGTGTCTGGGTCTGTTACTAAAATTATAATCTATCTTATCAATTAATATAAAGAATAATAAAATTGTAATTTCAAATTTCATGTGATAATAATAAGACAAAATGCTGTAAACAACTTTATGTCAAAAATAACAAAATGTTTTTAAAACTAATTTTTAAAAATTTTATTATATAATATTAAATTATTTATTTGAAAAAATAACTCTTTTTATGATTTGCATCAATGAATCTCATAAAATAGCTTAATTTGTTTCTTTAGACAATTTGATGTATATCACGCAACGGTAATTTATATTGCTGCTCAAACATACTTCTTTATTTATATGTAAAATATTACAAGCAAATTAAATCTACTTATATATATATATATATATATATATATATATATATATATATATATATATTTATATATAATTCATATATATATTTATATATATTATAAACATTACAAGCATAAAGCTAAACTAGTCAATATAAAATCAAAACTACCCCAAATCTAAAATTAAACCAGACCAGCATAAAAATAATATTAAAACACAACCTAAGGTTTCACTGCTACAAGCAGACTTCTCAAGTGTAAAGAACTACAAAAAAAAACCCACACATATATACTATTAAAAACTACCCACAAATACATTCACTTCCCATCCACCCTTAATATTAAAAGAACTCTTAAATAAGTTAATTGCTTCAGAATAATAAATTTTCAATAATAAAGACTCTTTAATTCTTCTTTTGATTTCATTTCTCTCAAAGAAGACAACCTTAGCTTCATCAAAATCAATAGTGTGGCCTGTATCTTTTCATGGAAATACAAAGCAGAACTAAGATATCTATTTTTAACTCTACTTTTATGAACCTTTATTCTTTCATTTAAACTCAAACTACTCTGACCTATGTAAACCTTCTTACAAAATAAACAAGGAATAAAATATACCACACCAGGAATAGTCTTTCTATCAAAAACTTCTTTTGTATTATTTAATAAATTATTCAATGTAACACCCCTTTTCCAAACAATTTTCTTATTTCCAAACAATTTACTATTTCTACACACAATTTTATAAGAAGACAATTTAAATGGCAAAGAAATAAAATCATATTTTTCTTTAACCTTTACATCCTTACAAATATTACTATTAAATAAAATATTTTTAACAAATTTATCAGAGTATCCAACACTCAAATAATCTTTATAAAATTGATATTTCTGAAACAAAGCTACCCCACTAGAATTATTTAATTTAATATTCCTATGACAATAATTCCTTAAAGCAGCTACTTTATGAGATACAGACTGATAGCTATCAGGTTTAATTATAGATCTTAATTCTTTACTTTTAACTAAATGACTGCACAATAAACAATTAGTTTCTATATTTCTAATCACCAAAAGATCTAAAAATTTTAACTTACCAAAATCTAACCACCCTCCTTCTAACACAAATTTTATAGAAGGATCAAAACAATTAAACTCATTTACAAATTCCTTCAATTTATCATTCTCAACTACAAATAAACAATCATCAACATATCTGACAAATAATTTTACATATAAACAATTCTTTTTAATAATAATTTCCTCCTTTAGTATGTTCAGTTTATATTAGTTTTATGGAAGAGGAAATTATTATTAAAAAAAATTGTTTATATGTAAAATTATTAAACTAGCAAACTCAAATGTATAAAAATTAAACATTAATAATTGATTTTGAAAAGTCAGATTAAAGTTCATTTTAAAAAAAATTAGGTTTAGCTTGTCAAATTTTGAAAGTTCTTAATTATTTTTTTAAAAATTTCTCAGTTTATATCTTACAGTAGAAGAGTCACAGTTCCTGGTGTCAATTCCCCTGAAGTCTTTATTTGAAGACTGGTCTATCTGAAGGTGACCTTAGCTGGTTTAATCCTAGTATTATTTTATTGCAGAACCCTGATGATTCAGGGTCTGCAATAGTACCGTTTATAATTCAACAGTCATTTTCTTTGAAATAAAAAAGAGGGTGACAAGTGCGTCATATCGCCCTTCTCAAAAAAAATCAAGCTGGAACTGTTCTTAATTTGGATATTTTTCTTTTTATAGTAATCCTCCAGATTCATTGAACATAGTTTCCTGCTCCAAACATTTTCATTAAGGTCCAAGCATTGGTTTGCTGCTTCTATTGGACATCTAATTTTTGTTGTTCTCTTATCTATATCTTTCATCTGACTTTTTTTATATAAGAGCCCCAAGCGCTAGTTTGCTTTTCATTTCATTTATAAAACAATCATTTCCATTTACTGACATTTCAGGAATTAATTAATACCTGTTTCTATTTTTACTTATGTTACTTTTTTTCTAAAATATTTTATATTTAGATCTTTTATCTTTTTTTTTTTATAAAAAAGTACATTGAAATACTTTTTTTTTATTTCAAAAAAATACTTTTAAAGTTTTGCATCTGCGCGAATATATATACGTTTAACAACTCTAATTTTTTAGCTTTTAGTTTTTATTTATGAACTTAAGTTTTTATTTTAATCTTAAATTAATGTAACTGCATATTATATACCATTACTATATATATATATATATATGCAACCTAACTTATATACCATTACTATATATATATATATATATGCAACCTAACTCGAGTATTTGCAAGAACTTTGTTATAAACCAGTAATAGAATAATGTATTGACCTAATTTAAATTATGCTTTGTGAACTGCCAAGCTAATAATGGGAGGAATAATAAAATGATATTCTGTAATAACCAAAATGATGATTATAATAAATTTGATAATCAAGGGTTGTAATTATTATGGATCAATATGGATATTAATCACTTATTAAAATGTATTTACTACAATAACACCTCTATATAACTTAAACTGTAATCCATATCTAATCTATATAGTGAATCTAGGATTGCATTATCAGCTTGTTTCAGGAATAATCACCATCCCAAATTTAATAAAAAAAAGACATACATTATTGAATTGGAACTATTAAAGCATCAATAATTATTGCACATGGGTTATTAATTAACATAATTATTTATTGATTAGCTGGGTAAGTTCATGGTTTGTCTCTCTCTATATGATGTGTTTTATAAAGTTATTATTGTAGGCAGTAGGCCAATGATAAATGCCTAGTTATTGATATTTACATTTATGTTCCTGCCTATATATGTTGTGTTTGGCTGTTATTTTATTATGCTTCAACTATGCATGTTCTCTCAATGGTCCATGGATCTCAGGTCAAACAGCATAAGGACAGACCAGATGTTGCATGCCCAGGTTCCTAATTAAAAGATTAGCTGTGGTCTAGATTCAGCAGAAACTGGAGACGCTCTGTGATACCAAATTCTAGATTTAGCACATCACACTCTCTCCATCTGGTATGTACCCTTGGTTAGAAGCAGACATATCTTTGCAGCCAGGGACATCCAGTTTTAGTGGTGGATTATCTATTTGGATCAACCAGCTGATCAATATTGTCCATATGCCATTGTCCACTCTAAGATAGGTAGTACCATGATCTCTTGGTTGTGTTCATGTTTCAATCTCTATTTACCTCCATTAGCAACCCTAAGTGACCTAATTTTGAACCTGTACACAAATGTCTCCTGAAATAATTAATGTAGTCATTGATGTATTAAAACCTGGAATGATCTGGTAGATGATGTATTTGTTAACCCTTATAAATGGCACCTATAACCTAGAAAGCTGCCACAACTTTCAAATAAGCCTCTTATAAGCTGCCACAACTTTCAAATAAGCCTTGTAAAAGCCGGTGGATAATTTCAGTTAACTGTTGTAAGCCAATGTATCTACATTTTAATTTATAATAAGCTATTGTATTCATTAAATATGTGACTTTATTGTGGGTTGAAAATGATGGGAGATTTGCTATTTATCTTTAATCATTATTTACAAGCTATTAGTCATGTTATAAGTATTTAAAACATATATAATATAAGTCACAGACCTGCAGCTTAGTAAACAAATATAATAGCAGTAACCTGAGTGTATTGGTAGCCAGACCTTGCTAATGGTAGTATTAATATAACCACATAAAGTGTAAGAGATGTAGAGTGATGTAGGAAGTGTGAAGAATCCTGAGAAAGAATGTCTAATCTTGGTCCCTGAGTTACCTTGTGCTGTATGAAGAAAAAAAGCTGTGTGACATTAAGAGTGTTGATTAGGTGATTGAGGCTGGGAGGCTTGGGTAGGGGTTTAAACTAGAAATGTGGGCCTCCTCCATGCCAGCTGGTTGAGTCCTTGCTTGGTCTCTGGGTAATGTTGACTAATTATTCAACCTTGACTATTACAATACATTATTTAAAATGGTTTGTAATATATCACATTTTTTGACATAAATTAGGCTTATATGCAAGGTTATTTTATCCCTAGAGGGTATTGATGGTATAGCCTATATTTTTGCTTTAATCGTAAAAGTTAATTTTTAAAAGAATAAGCGTAAAACCTTAGAAGTGTCACTGAATAAATATAATGATATGCACTATGTGGATTATTTTGTCCATATTATTAAAATTTTTGACATTAAGGTTGTTTGTTTGTGATTTATGTCTTAGAAATAGTGTTTAAATGTCCGTTTTTTTAGAAAAATATCAGGAGTAAGATTATTTGTGATGTATATATTTGAAATTAAAATGGTTAACATAATTTCCATATCATATTAAGGATTCTATAAAAATGTTAAATTTGTATAGGTAAGTTCATCTTGACTGAATTATAAAATAGTAATACATTTTTAGAAGAAGGTCTATTAAATTGCTACAAGCCACTTAATAGAACAACTACCGAATTATTTTATATTTTACATTTTTACTTAAGGTGTTTTTTCACCTTCTATAATTATTAGATTATCTAGTTTAGTTTACAATGGGGCAGTAATATATATATATATATATATATATATATAGTGAGTTTTGCCTGTTTTTATAACTATATGTTAATATGTGACACTAACCAGTAACAGACATAAACATTAAAAGTAATTAATTTTAAAGTAAGTTTTAATTGATCATACACTCTATAGAGCTATGTTTTATACATTAATGAAATAAATGAATAGTCAAGTGATTGTATTGTTGGAATCAAACCAAACTTCAATGGAATGCATCATTATCTACTCCTGCATGATTTGGACTCTGATTTTAATATTACAATACTTTGATTAGAAACAGTGTTTTATATTTGCAAAATATGGATTTGAAGATGGCATCTTATGCACCAAAGTATGAAAAGAATGACAGCAATTAATTTTATGCCACAAGAAGACCTCTATATTGTAAGAATATATTTAAACTGATTGCACAACCATTACCACTAACATTTGTCAAAAGCACTTTATCGATTATATATTAGTAATTTTATGTAAAATTGTCAGTTCAAAGTATATTATTGACAATAATGAGTTTATATATATATATATATATATATATATATATATATATATATATATATATATATATATATATATATATATATATATATATATATATATATATATATATATACCAAACTCTTAAATGTAAGCAAGTAAAAATAAAAAAGCAATAGAAATAAATCATTAATGTTGAATATTTTTATTGTTTATAAAAATCAAAATGACATCAACAATGAAAGCAAAGTGTGAACTTGAAACTCACACATCAATAAATTAAGCATAAGACAATATAGAAGACTTTCAATCTTTTTAAGAAAAAAGCAAGGCAAATAAATGACATCAAGAAAAGTTACTTGATAAATTCTTAAAATCAATTTATTTTTCATATTAAGTATCCTCAATATTGAAGTTCATAAACCATTGTGATTGCAAAAATGAAGAACCCACCTTAATTATATAAAGCTTATATGTTAAACCCAAGTTATAAGCTAGAAAATAACAAATCTTGTGTGTCTAGGAAGTGTTAAAACATCATGAGGATGGAGCTTCTCATCATGCAACCAAGAGTTTCTGATATGATTATCATTTAAAATTTATCATCCATGATGACTAAACTAACAAAAGTTCTACAATGTGCTATTGTCAAGTAAAGAAATTATCTCAGCACAGCAAAAATAGTTAATAAAAGAGTCTGAGTCACTAACATAAAGATCCAGCTGGTGAACAAAGATTATCTGATGAACTACCATCCAATTCATGCAAAGGAACTTTCCTTAAGGAAAAGATACTCAGACGTTTCTCAATGTGAACTAAAAGACTTTGAACTATGGCTAGACTACACTGGATTAACATCCCAAATTATATATATATATATATATATATAGATATTATAACAATCAGAAGTAAGTGGAGATCGAATCTAACCGCAAAAACACAATATCTGCTCTACAGAGCACCATCTAGGCATTTAAACCTAGAAAAATTTATAGAGTAGGCAGATACGCGCTGTTAAGATTCCACTTTATTTAAATATTCCGATCGTTAGCCCAAGTCACTAGCTCAGTGGAGACGCAGAGATAAAAATCTATATCTTAATTTATATCTTAAATTTCAATAAATAAAAGCCACTGCCAGAAATTAACACATAAAAATATTTATTTATGCACATATAAAATAACATTTAAATTTTGAGGAATAAATTCAACATTTTAGATTTTTCTATTAATCTTTTAATTTTACATTTAACTAAGTTTCAATGAGTTTAATATTTTATTTAGATAGTCAAGTATGAATAGACTACATAGATCTGCATTTGAAAAGAAAATATTCTTCCCTGATTTAACTTTAGGCAACAAATTTCGCAATCAAACTGGCGCCAATCCATCTGATACATTCATGTATTCAATGTAGCATGATACGACAACACAAAATACTATACTGTCAGGAATGTACATCTGAACAGTAAGTAGAATTAGAGAAGACATTGACTCTCCACCAACAGGAATGTTACATCTGTTGGCAAGTAGAACAATAAACAAAAAACTCCATAGGAATGGACTGCGGTCTTCTGCCGACTTACAAACCCATCCATAGGCAAACAGAAAGTGTGTGGCATATATATGCAATCCTGCCTGTAGCGGATCTCATACTACATCTACTAATTACACAAATATATCTAATCCATTGAGCCAATTCAACTACAAAATGAATAACCTAAGATTACCCTCCCTTAATATAACTTTACAAAACTATATAGCCATTCACGCCCGACTTAAATTTAACATTTAGATACGTTCGCACAAATGAATTTTATAAAATTTGTTTTAAAATGTTGAGTATAGATCAGCTGCACAGATTTCATGGTCAAAAACATTCCAAATTAAACACAAACGATCAAAATACAAAGTCATCGATAAATGCCACTTGCATAGGGAATATACAAATCCCATTAGCATTCATCGTAAGATGATGCAGTGATATCGTTGACATATTTATTCTAATCGAATGTGAAAACCACAACATAATCAACCACTAAAGAATCTATGCAACGTCCATACCCAACCTTAAATTTTCTCATTTAAAATTTAAACAATAAATATTAATACAAATAAAATAATAAATGGAAATGATTTTTTTTTTTTATCAAACGCAAACATATAAAATTAAACATTTTCAATTGATTTTAAACTTAAAAGTCAGATAGAAGTTCATAAGCTTGAACGAAAGTTCTTAGTTATTTTTAAATTTAGAGTTCATGTCAATATAGCTTACAATAGAAGAGTCCAGGTTCCTGTTTTTTAATTCCTGCGACGTCTCCATTGGAAGATAATGTTCTGGAGGTAGCATTAGCTGGTTCCATTCTTGTATCACAGTCTTTTCATTTTATATTTTTTTTAAAACAAAAAAAAATGAGAGAAACGGCAAGTGCGTCTTACCGTTCTCATCAAATCAAGTCCGAAAAAACTCTCTGGAACTCAATATTTCTCTTTTTATAGTAAATCTCCAGATTGAATGAACAAAGATGTCACTAATCCAAATTTTCGTTCAGGTCCGGGCTGAGGCTTGGTGCTTCCATTGGTCAAGCTAAAATCTCTTTATTCTCTTATCTAATTTACTCTCTGACTTTTTAATTAGACAGCTTTTGGATAATTAATAAACAATCATTTCCATTTACAGATTACAGGAATTAATTAATACCTGTTTTTATTTTTACTTAAGTTATTTCTTTTTTAAACTATTTTTATATTTAAATCTTTTTTTATAAAAAAATACATTCAAATACCTTTTTTTATTTATTAAAAAAAAAT
Source organism: Epiperipatus broadwayi (assembly GCA_028023455.1). NCBI lineage: Eukaryota > Metazoa > Onychophora > Udeonychophora > Euonychophora > Peripatidae > Epiperipatus > Epiperipatus broadwayi. The sequence goes on from JAQFVV010006233.1 coordinate 5,690,526, forward strand.
ATTTTTAAAGTTTAGCATCTGTGCGAATATATACGTTTAACAAACATTTTAATTTTAGCGTTTAGTTTTTTTTCTTTTTAATACACTTATTTTTATATGCGAACTTAAAAGTTTTTATTTCAATTTAATGTAACGACATATTTATATATCGTTACAATATATATATAATTCTTATTTCACTTCTTAAATTGGTTTCTTTCTTTTGAAACAGAGAATCAATCCATCCAATTGTCAATCATTCTAGAGGCAGGGGAGCCATCAATTCAATTTTTTTTAGTTTGCATTTAATAATAAATTTTAGGTGCAGACTCCCAAAACGTCTTGCCAAATGATACATTAGTTTTCTGATTTGAAAGGTGTGACTTTACTCTTATTCAGTATTAAATACTCACGCTTTGACAGTTACAATATTTTTTATGGTTAATATTTGTGTTCATTTAACTTAATTATTGTTTATTTATTATTCAGAATGTATGATTAAATTCTTGAATGATTGGTATGTTCTATCATAGATATATATGATCCCAGGATAGAAGGGGGCTCTTAATTCATAAGCAACTCTCAACAGATCACAAAATATACTCAGACCGGGTAGAAATTAATGACCAAATGATTTCATGGAATTTTAGTCAGCAAAGAGGTAATTGTTAAAATATAGTTTTGAAACTGACTTAGATATAAATTTGAGTTTGTAAAATTGGAATGGGGAATGACCTCATAGGAATTAAAGGTATGTGTTAGTTGTAAATTTAGAAAGACAGCATCAGATTCTGAACTAATTCTAATAGTTTTATCTCCTATATCTTTCCTCAACCAAATTTTGCTGCTCTTTAATCCAAACAAATCCCATAGCTATTTTTTTAGCCATTGTATGTGTCTTTCAAAATAAATTTATATTTTTAAGCAATAATCATTTCAATACATACACTTATTAAAGTTAATATTATGCAAAACATCAGATATAATTTAATTCTCTTACTGCCTGATAAGAATTATTTTAGATCTAAATCTATTTCCCATATTTCATTTTATGTATAGATTTAATGTTATTTATAATAAAGTCTGACAATTCTAATTTTTTAAATACAGTTTCTACAATATTAATAAATTTTTGCCATCAGCATATTCAATGCGAATAATTTCAATATTATTTTCTAATGTTTGCTGCTTTAAACAAAAAAAAAAAAAATCTTTCTCTAAGCAACATTATAAAGAATCTTGATTTTTCAAATATTTTCTTGTATATTTTTAAATGAACTAAATAGTTTAGTACAGTGATCTCATTTTCTAAGCATGGACGCTTTACAAACCCGTAGAGGTCCTTACTATCACATTTTTACACGCATATTCTTGAGGTTAAAGCCTTAGTAAATATTACTTACGTAATCAATGTGCGTTTAAATATATTTATAAGTAAATCTCCTTTGTAATACAACCATTCGTTATAATTATTAAAATTATTGATTACTTTTTTGATATTATTCTGACACAAGTCAAGTTCTAAAGTAACGTTAATAAAATACTTATAAGGATTCAATATTATTTTATAAATAGATAACATACCGACTTTACTATTTATTTGCTGAAACAAAATAAAAATTTAATTCTTATCTATCCATTATTTAAGTCTAGTTTAAAATAGTTCAAACTTTATAATTTTTACATCTCTATAATATTTTATTTCTAAATAATTTTTTTAAAAGTATTTTCACTTACTGTATTCAATTTGAAATGAATATTACCATATTAACCCGGACAGTTGATAAATTTTCCACCAGAGAGAATTTCTAATTGACTAGGAAGTACATTGTGTAATGTTATATAATAAGAGACTAGTAAGGATTGACCTGTACAAGTGGGAATATATATATATTGTAACGGGCACGGGACGATCGAAAAACTCCAACTTCCCTTTCACTTATATATGTAATGGGGAATTCTTATTATTCAAAATCATCCACCTTCCGCTACCTCAAGCAGAGAGAAATACGGAAACAGACGAGCCGATTTCCGTACTTGACCGAATCTGTACGCTATACGGATATAACCTCCAGATTATTTTTCCCGATCAACTTCCTCCCGGCTGCTGTAAGATATTACAGTTACAGCGCTTGGCTAATTTATAAATTTTACAGGATAAAATCCTGCACCATCAACGTTTCACGTGTTAATCTCATAACTAAAAGAATAAAAAAAAATGAAATAATATTTCTACCTCCCAGTATTAGACTATTTTGTGGAGTGGCGAAGAACGAGACAAGACAGATTTAAATAAATTAATATATTTTTAATACTAACAAATAATTTGATAATAAAAGATATAAGAAACATTAACATAAAATTAAACATATTATATTCTATAGTGCTATAAGGAAACAAATACTTGAAATTCTTATAAATAAATACTTGAAATCATTATAAATGCTGTCACATTTATAACTCGTTAGCCTAGCTGTCTATCAAAAGAATGTCATTACCATTCATGAAAGGCATTTGGCCATCGTCTATGGAATTTATGTGCACATTTGACGATATATAAAATAATATTTAAGTTACCTAGGGTTTAGTCTTTGAGTTCATTCTGACATGTTGTCGACCGTCACGTGGATTATCCACTTCTTTAGGAGGGACGGTCGTAGCTTATATTTGGCGGGATGTAGCTTCTTGGTTAATAAGGCATGGAGGACGAGGCATCACAGGTCGGGCCACTACAGGAGTCCATAGGCAGGCGTTACTACCGTAGCTGTTACATTATTGCAGAACCATTGGTACAAAAGTCCGGATTAACCGCGATCATGATGGCCTTAGCTGGTCATACTATATGAGATATCGACGGTAAAAGTCATGTTGGTTAGCTATATCGGCTGATTCTTGGAGCCGCGATTTTTTCACCTTGTCGACTCGAAGTCTCAAGCTCTAATCTCTCTTTTTATCTCCTTAGCTCTCCACCTAATTTTTCCTTTTTTTCTTTTTTTAATTAAAACATTCCAATGGTCTTTGTCCTTTAGATTCTTTGTTTCCACTTGTTGTTGACACCTCCCATGCTATGCCTTCGGCCATATGTAACTTTATTTTATATGATTTTATAGCACTACGTACATTTTATTTATTTCCTTATTTTTTCTTTGATTACTTACACAAATTTTAACGCATGTTTTTCTTTATTTCTTATTTAAATTTTAATAATCATTTATTTTTTATCTAATTCTTGCTTTAACTCTACTCCATAAAACCCGCATTTCGTTTATCGTCAAATGTGTACTTTGAAGCCCAGATTCTTATCTTTTCGAACATATTAATTTTCTAGGTTTTTCTTTCCGCGCTATCGAAGTTTTTTCTTTCCCCCCCCTTTTTTTTTTGTTTTTAAACTTTACTTTTCCTAAATCATATTTTACTACATGTTTTATTTATGTTTCTTTACTGCTTTAACTTTCCTACCGTATGCTGGTAGTATTATAATTTAATATTTACTTTTATCAAAATTCGGACTTTGACTAGCAAAAGATAACGATCTTGTTAACTCTAGTTCCCTCTCTTTCTCTTTGTTGTGCTAATTTTCAACATTTCTTGGTTTTGTTAATTCCCAAGCTCGTTTTTTCTTTCTTATTTCTTTCTTTCTTTCCAACCCTAACATTTCTAATTTGTGGATGTTTTGTAGGTACATGTGTGACCACAGTATGTGCGCTCATCACAATATATATATAGGTGGGGACAGAGGGTTGATTGATTATAGATATAGTTGGTTTAATTGGCTTGAGATGGGGTATAAGATAATTATTTTTAAATAAAAAATAAAAAAGGGATGGAGGTACAGGAGTAATGTCAAAAAATATTTAAATACTGTAAAGTGTCAAGAACCTTTGTGGTTTGAGATAAGGTTAGGAAGACATGAATAGATATGATGGCTATAGTATATATGACCATTGGAGATAGTCAAACTATAACAGAGTGAAACAATAGAATATAAGAATACTTATTTAAGGATATACAGAGTTTCAAGAGAAATGGGAAGAAAATTATTGTTATAGAGGATATGAATGGGAATATTGAAGAAATTGATGACTTAAATAACAAGAATGCACAGCTTCTGAAATTTTTTTTTTATTAGAGAACGAATTTAAATATAGAAATTTACCAAAAATTTGAGGGGCAATACACATGGTCCAGAAATAATATATTTCACACATTAGATTATGTATTGGTAGATAGATCAGGAATGAATAAAGTACAGAAAATTAAAGTTTTTGATAATGAAGCTATAGTATGTAATAGTGATCATAATTCCATTATAATAGAAATTGTTTGTAATTTGATGGAAAATAATGATAAAAGTAGAAACAATAGTGAAAGATGTGGATGGAGAGTGAATGATAAAAATAAGTTAGAAAAATATAAAATTAATGTAGAAGCTATGGAAAGGTTTCTTTGGAATGAATATAAGGAAAGGTGTGGTGAAGTAGAAAAAGTGCTAAATAGGGTTTTAGGTAAGAGTTTTCAGCAGAATAAAAGTAATTAAAAAGTGAGAATTAGTGTAAAAGAGGGGGGGAAAGCATGTGGAGAATATAAATGTGCTATTAAGAACAAAGAAAGTAAAAAAAGATGTGACTATTAAAAGAGAAAAGTATTAAAATAAAAAGAAGTTGGCTAAAATAAATAATTATATAGAGACAATGAAATTAAATAGTAAATTATTGGAAGATATTAATAAAAATGAAAGAGTTGGGAATACAATTTTTTGAAAATATATTAAAAGAAGGAATGTGAGGGAGAGAGATATAATATTACTAAATGATGAGGATAAAGACTGCAGTTCTAGAGAAAAATAGAATTAAGCATGCATTTAATGGATATAGAAAAGATGTTAGATGTGATGAACAGAATGATAACAATCAATCATAAAAGCACACAGACTTGGAAATATTATTAATATTACAGAAAATGAAGTAAATAAGGCAGGAAAGAAGATGAAAAGTGGGAAGGCAAGACGTTTAGATGGATGGGAAGCAGAGATGGTGATGGATTTGGGGAAATAGGGCAATATTAAATCTATTATCATGCTTTAATAAGATGCCATAGAAGATAGAATTCACAGATAGCTGGAATAATACAAGAGTGGGTCTATTATTTAAGAAAAGGGTAAAGTTTATAGAAAGATAAACAAGTATAGAACGTCTGTGTTATATACTATATATGTTTTTGCATATAAGGTAGCTGAAATGATGGCAAAATGGATGGAAAAAAATAATATAGTGGGATAAATGCAAGAAGGTTTTAGAATAGATAGGCATATAGGAGATAATTTATTTGTAATCACACAACTTACAAAAATGAGTACTAATACAGGTAGACAATTATATATGATCTTTTTAGATATAGAGAAGGCATATGATAGAATGAATAGAAATAGATTATGAGTAGGTTTAATAAATTTGAATGAATGGGGCTTTAGTGGATTTTACTAAGAAATTATATAAAAAATAATTATTATAATATCAATTAGGAAATATAGAATCAGAGTTAAAAATGATGTGGGACTAAGGCAAGGATGCTCAATGTCACCTAATTTATTTTTGTTATATTTGAGGAAAATGGAGAAGAGCAATACAAAGTTAAAGAAAAGGGATAGAGATGTCATTATTAGATGGCAAGGGAGTGTGTTAATTATTTGGTCTTTTCTTTGCTGATGATATTTTTTATTCATAGAAAGTAGGAAAGATATAGAAAATATGCTGAAGACTTGTGTGGGATAAATAAAGAGATGGGGATTGCATTTATTGAACGAAAATCAAAAGTAATGATAGTAAATACTGGAAAAAGAGAAATAATTTTTCTTGGGGAATATAAAGTTAAGTGCAGTAAATAGGTACAACTATTTGAGAATTGTCTTAAGTAATCAAAGCAACTGTTGGAGGAATGTGAAAAAATTGATAAATGAAGCAAAGAAAAGATACTGATAAAGAAATTAACAGTACTTTTATATAATAAATATAATGTAGCAAGAATTGTATGGAAGGGAGTGGTAGTAGTGTGGTTAACCTATGATAATGATGTGGTATGTGTTCCAAAAGGGTGTTAGATTACTTGGAAAAAGTACAAAGAAAAGTAGGAAGACATGGATCAGATGCAATGCATGGACAGCAAAGGAGGCACTTCAAAAAGAAACGGGATGACCAAGTTTTTATATGAGAATTGTAAAAAGTAAAATGAAAATGATTGATAGATTGCAATTTATGGATAGTAAGAGAATAGCCAAAATAGTATATACTCGGTTTGAATAAAGGGTAGGCAACAAGATAAGTGAAAAAAGTTTTATAGTCTACAGAAGATTTGGATAAAGATTATGTAAGTATACTTGTACAAAGGATAGGATCATTGTGTTAGGATGATTGCTGAATGTTATAGTGGCAAAGACTGGGATAGAAAATTGAGGTACTAATAAAAACAGAAAGCTGGAGAGAGGGAGAACTAGTATGAAGAGTAAAAAGAGCTTAAATTTGTATAGAAGTAAACAATATTGGATATGAGTTAAATTAATATAATAGCAGGGAAAGTAGTTTACTATTCAAGGCATGAATATGCTAGGAACAAAGGTATATACACATAAATGGAGAAATGTGGCTGATTTAATCTGCAGGTTATATAAAAAAGGCATGGGAAATATTAGGGATTTGCTAATAGAATGTAAATGCTTGCAAGCAGAAAGGCTACCAATAATGATGTTGTGGGAGAATAAATATAGATCAAGTGATTATGCAGAAAGTGGGTTATTAATCTTTATGTTGGGGTTGGGAAAAATAAAGAGAATCTAGATACAAAGGCCACAGAGTGTATAAGGATGAGGTTGAGGAAATGGGATAGAGCAGGATAGAGAAGAATATGGGAAAAAATTAGGGTGGAAAATGGAAAGGGGAAGTAAGATGGGTAACAGATTTTTTTGGGACATATTGGCTGAGAGATTCCTTATTTTGATAAAGGAGTAGCCATGTCACACAACAAACTGATCAATAAGTTTAAGATTAAGAGCTCTTTCCATTGTCAGAACGTAAAGATGCAATTAGTGGAACATAGATTTGCACTTTGACAACATTTATCTGGATTTATATAAAATAATTCCTTTTTGTTTAATTTTTTTTAAGGTAATCTGAAAATAAATACATAAATAATTGTATAAATTGAACATTTATACATATTTTATAATTGCAAAACAAAATATTTCCCCATAACAAATATTTATTTTAGCTTGTACAAAAATAATAAGTAAATATATTTGTATTTGCCCAATTATAAAATATTTTTGTTGAAAAATTGAACATTTATGTGTGTTGTTCATGATTGAAAAAGAAACATATTCAATGTAATGTTAAATAGACGTTCGGTAGTGGTAGTCCATTGAAAGCATTGATGATTGAAGAATCATAAATGAAGCCTAATGAAAAATTTGGAAGGAGGTAAGAGGCACTTCCGGAAATATTACAGTATTATCTGGATTACATACAGAGATGCATTATAGCTTTATGAGACCAAGGCCAATTTTAGTTTGGGAGCCCCATGTATAATGCTGAATTTTTCTTTAGGGTAGGGGAAATGGTATACTCTTTCCCATGAAAAAAGCTAAATAATAGTAATTATAGATATAATTTTCTTAAAAATAAACAAAATTGCAGGTAAGACATTTATAAATAACTTTTAAATATAGATTAATTGTCAAGCGTAGATGGTCGAATGGTCAGCACAGCCGCCTTACAAGCAGTTGGTACGGGTTTGCGAGTTCGCTTCCGACAGATGGTTTGACACATGAAAAAAAAAAGAGATTAATTATAATCCACAAGAAAAAGTCATAAATAAACTCATTTAATCATTTATCACTTTTTTTTTCATATGTCAAATGCGTTGACTGGGAAGCGAAGCCGGGATAGCTGCTTGGAAGGCAGCTATGCTAACCGCTAAGTCACAAACGCTTGACTAATCATAAAGTACTTTTATTGCAAAGTGTAATATGTTCCTAGTTGTAGTTGATGAGCATAAAATTGCCAATTCCCACGATCGATTCTGGGCACTTACGTTTTTTATGAACTCCAGGGCCTATAGAGTAATATATATTTAATATAACAAAATAAATTTTCTATAAATTGAAAATAAAACAATTCTTAACGAAAAAAGTAACAAATATCTTAATAAAAGTCTTAAGTAGAATGAAAAATTTAAGAACATTATTCAAGCATTCCTAATCAAGTTCTTTGTCTTTTATTAAATGAAATAGTAAATTATTTATTGCTTGCCTATTTTGCAACCGACTTATCGTCATGCATAAATTTTATTTCCTATAATCACTTCCGTCATTGCAGAAAAGACACAGCAATTATCAAAAAATTCATGCCTGTTTTGAATGTCTTCTAATATGAAAAATATAACCATTTGGAAATATTTTCGATTTTTTTTACTACAAAAATCTTTGGGGCCTCCTTGTTGATGGAGCTTTGGGCATTTGCCCTTTTTGCTCATATAATAATACGCCTCTAATTATAACAACAAGAAAGCAGTGGTAAAATAGATTCTCTTTCAATCTCTTTTTTAGGAAATTTCTTTTTCTTTTTAACGTATTTCATTTTTACTGTTTTATTATAGTCCCCCCCCCCCCCGCAAAGTTAATTAAATACTATATTTTCTTTTACAAAAATAAATGTAATTTATCCTTTATAGCATTTCATCAAATTTCACGTTTACAGATACTTTATTTTTTGTTATTTTAAAAGACAAGAGAATTAAAAATTTGAATGACAAATAAGAAAATTTTAAAAAATGCAATTTATATTTAATAATAAGATTTAAAAATATATAATTTACAATGAATTTTTACTTTAGTGTTATGAACTTTAACAAGAATTAAAATTTCAAAAATTGTTCCACTTATGAATGGTTTGCTAGGCAATGTGCTATGGCTTTTCTTTCAACGCAGTCAAGAATTTCTCCGGCCACTAGACACAGTATGATTCAGTGACTCCACGCTGTAGGAAAAAGCAGAAACTGAAATGATGAGTGAACATTTACTAAAGCAGTACTAAAAGATTTCATATAATCGATTATTAAATTTAAATATTTATAATTTAACGTTTTCTTTTCATGCATCTTATGCTAATCAGATAATTAAAATACATTAGTGAGAATTGAATTTCTAACTACTCTTAATTAAATATTAAAATAAAAACAGAAAACACACAATTATATATGTAAATTCTCTAGATAAATTTTATGCTCTATTTAAATATTTCTATTTGGTTTACTTTATTTAAAATTAATAACGTGTATATTAAGTCAAATATTTTTTTTAATTACTTAAAAGTTCGTTTATTCAATAATTTATTATCTTCTGTTTAATGAAGTCCACAATGATTTTTTAATTATTATTATGTTTCTACATGTACCGTTTTAGAGAGTAAGTAAACTGCATTTTTTAATAAACAGATATAACTTTTTTTAACTTGGAACGCCCCTTTTTTTAACTCCTAACCAACAGAAGAGCAAGATACTGTTTTTAACGTCTCCGTTCTTTTAACATATACTTCTAGATAGAACTGTGACTTGCTGTGGACGATTTAGATTATGTCATATATATATATTTACTTATTTGCCAAATAAAAAAAATTCTAATTTTCTATTAAAGCATTACTCTGAATTATATATATTCTCTAGAGAAGCTTCATGTTTTATTAAAACTTTTCTATTTTGAGTTCTGATATTTAAAATTAATAAAGTGTATATTACGAAAAATAATTTTTTAATTATTTAACAATATTAGTTTTTTGAATAATATATGATCGGCTTTTTTTAATATTCAAAAAAATGTTTAATGCATTATGTAAAAATTTTGTTTATTATTATGCGTTTAAATGAACTATTTATAAAGTAAGTAACCTGCATTTTATATATTAGTAAATAGACTTTTTAAATTTTTAACTCGCTTCTCTACTTTCTTTTCACGTATTTAAACAATTTTTGGAAATCTCTTAATGGTACAGATTCATAAACAAGATATTTAAACTAGAAATATTTAAGTACTGACATATTATATGTATTTGTTATATTGGCAATATTTTGAACCGTTAATGATATCAAAAGATTATATGAGGTAATAAACAAAGAATTAAAATCAACTGCCGATCATTGAAACATTTTGTCATGCAACAGTTAAATGCTGCTAATTTTACTACTTCTAATGTATCTGAAAAGTATTATATTTTATATCAACCAAAGATTCAATACATTTATTGTATTACCTACTTGTTCATAGTGCCCTTTTTAGCTATTTTGGGTATTTTCGGAAATATATGTAACATCTATATATTTTATCACAATTCTACTTTTAAAAATTCAATCTACATCTATCTTAAGATTAAAGCAATTGCTGAACTTATTCTGTCCATACTATATGGATCATACTCAATAATATCTTATAAAGGTTTTCTCTTTAAGTCATATATCTTATGCCTTTTAGATGTATATGTTTTCTTTGCTAACCAGGCAATTTTAAGTGGTATTAGTAATGTAATATTAATTTGTATCACAACGGAGAGATATATTTCTATCTGTTATCCATTATCTAGTATAAAATTGATAACTTCAGATAAAGCCAAAATCATTGGATTCACCATTGTAACGTTGGGATTTATTCAACAAATTCCAGAACTATTTCGATATGAATGTAAATTTAAAAATAACTTATATGAATTTGCATCTAATCTAAATTTCAAGATGTTCTATATAATTTACACTTGGTATCGTCAAATTTTAATTCATGTCGGGCCTTTAATACTTTTAATAATATTACATTTTAAGATAATTATCACATTTAAACAGTTAGTCATAAATCATCAAAGCATATTACCACTTTCAAATATTAAAATGATTAATGCAGAAAGAAAATTGATACAATTGCTTTCAGGATTAACGGCACTATTTTTTGTATTCCAAACTCCAACAACTGTATATGCTATAGCCAATCAATTTTATCAAATATATGTGAATGGAGAGACAATGTTAGAAGCGAGAGTAAGCAGTTTTATGGATATTACTAATTTTTCTAATTATATTTTTTCATTTTTTGTCTACTTTTTTTATGATTTGGAGTTCAAACGTATATTCTTTTCTTGTTGTTTTCCAAAGCAAATTTGGCCCACAAAAACCAAATAAATTCCAGCAATATTTTATACATTATTATGAAATTCATTGAATGTTTCTTTATCACTGCATATTTCTTGGAACATATTAACAAAACAATATTAAAATTAGCTTAATATTTAGAATAAGTCGACAATACAATCATTACGTAAATAGATGTATGATTTTAAATATATTGGTCTTATATCACTCCTTAAGTCAAAGTAATTTATTGCCTATGTAATGTGAGAAATATCTAGTGTGTATTTTGTTTTATTCTAAACCTCATTATATATATATCAAAATACAATAAAATTTACATAAATTATATTATTTTTACTTTCGACTATACATTTTGTAGTCTTTATCAACTATATAACATTGAATAATCCCAAATGAGACAACAATACCCATAGTTCAATCAGATTTCCCACAAATCTGTTATCATAACATTTGATGACTGGCGATTCATTAATGTTTGACGATTTCTTAAAATCAACATAGCCTCTTTTATTTTACATTTACAATGTTCAATTTGAATAATTTTCATATTTTTATAATCAAATTTAAATCCATATTGACAAGATTTATTATGATCAAATATAACAGATGATGAAGGTTTATTTACATCTATTCCAGATTGTTTCCCTTTTTGAATTCTATTATATAAAAGCATATGCTCTTTTATTCTCTTCTCAAATGTTGACTTAGATTGACCGATATTTTATAAGCCACATCCACATATCAATTGATATATATATATATATATGCTCGTGTGTTTAATCTGAGACAAAATCATCACAGATAATTTTGACGTGAAGTCTTCATAGTTGAAAAGATATAAAACGAAAAATAGATTAATAAAATAATGGAAATATTTAAAAATATTCTTGCTAAATTATTGGTATAACATATATTTTAAGTATGAAATTTGTTTATTAATTTATTTACTTATAAATAAAAATAAATAAGAGAATATTTTTAGTTTTAATTTTGGAAAATATTTTAGCAATTTATTTACCAAATAATTCAAATGAATTAACATAATTGCAAAATCATGCCTAATTTGAATGAAGAACTGGATAGAATAATTAAAATCATCATAATATTCATATAAAAATATTCCTACAAAAGGACTATTTGCAAATAGTAATGATAGTTAAAAGTATTTATGTATTAGCAAAGAATTACTACAAGATCTGAAGTATAACAAACACAGTACTTATAACACTAATCATAAGTCATGGTAAAATGACAGACATTCAGGAGAAGGACTACTACGATGCAGCGCATATTTACCTCCAATACTTGGTAATCAACTTTATTGCAGAAATGAAGGCTTCTTCTATAAAGCATTTTTCCAATATGTCAGTTGTTTTCATCTAAATTATTTTTGCTGTAAATTATATAACTAACTATATATATATTTAAATTACTAAAGAAATATCATTCCAAAATCAACAAATTAAATATTTTGTTTAGTTTTTGATTTTTAAAATAAAATTATAAAAAAACTGTCAAAAAATAGAATCGTTAGAGTTGTATTAAGATTAATAAATAAAGGTAGGTCTTTAAATAATAATAAAAAAGTTTTTACTAGGTTTAATTGTTTTACTTATTCATTTATTTTTTAAATGTTAAGTTAGTATTTTAATTAACTCATAAGAAATAGCACTACTGGACATAGATTAAACTTTAAAAGCTAACCATGCTTTCTTGCTACGTGAAGATTTGGTTTTATAATTTTTATAACAACTTTTAATTACTAAATTCTATTACAATTTTGGTAATTAATATTTTATAAAATAAAAAAAAATACTTTTGTATTATTATTATTACGAAGATGATGATGATGATATAATGATAATGATGTTTCAATAATATTCTTTATTACCTATAAAGGTTACATGAACTTTACATACTTATGCCTTGGTTACAGTGGCATGTTTTTTAAGTACATCGGTAAACCTATTAAATTACATTGCTTTAAAAATTATTGTTACTCATTTCTGATTTTGTTGTTCATTGGTATCCCTCCTGCAATCTTTCGTTAGTATTCGGTTATCTCTTTATTTACTAGTCATAAGTTTTATACATTTGTTCAGCTGTGTGAAAATCCATATTTTATATTGTCCTTTTAAGTTTTATTTGAATAGTCTGTGCTTATAAAATGGCTAGTTTTGCATGCTTCTATCAATTAACTTGTGATTTTAATAGTGACCAGGTGGCCACATAAATATCTGTTGTTATTATTATTATTATTGTTGTTGTTGTTGTGCTATTGTTCTATATATAATTACAATTTTTCTGAGGTTCTCAACTGTGTTTAAGTTATTCCCATTCATAGAAATGGTACTAAGGATTGTATTTGTAATTTAAGAGCTATTTTAGTTTTACATATTGTGGCTAAAATTTTTGAAAGTTGTATGTATAATAAAATCATAGATAATGTAAGTAATTATTTAATTTCTGCTAAACATCGTTTTCTGCCAAATAGGTCTATTAAAACTAATCTAATCACTATATTTGATCATATTGCTCATGCTATAGAGCAGGGGTGTCCAACAAGTCGATTGTGATCCACCGGTTGATCGCAAAGCTATTTTTGGTCGATCGCGAGATCAATCTGGCAAGAGCTGTTGGGTAACATGTGAAACAAATTAAGTCAAGATTTTCAAGTTTTTTTTTATTATTTCTGTTTTTGGTCTAACTTTTTTTTCAATTCTAGATTGTTGAAGTCCACTAAGCCGTATCATTATTGAAAATAATATTTTTAATGTTGATTTAATGTAGCTAATTTGAATTAATAAATATTGTTAATAATTACTCATGTTGCTTTAACCCTTAAACCGCTAATTATATTATTGGTTGTATGAGGTAAAAATCAAATCTTTTAATTGGCCAACTCAAAAACTGAAGACAAAGCCTATTGTTAAAACATATCCGCCTATAATATTAAATTCAACTCAGATACGTTTATAAAAAGTATATTACAAATTTTTCAGGTTATGACAGAGAACAAAAGTTCTTTCAAAAATAAATTGCTATTTATTTATTATAAAATATATTCAATTTCGGCAAATATAAAGCAAATGTCTAAACAAAAAAGTGCTGACGCAAATGCTTTTTTTCAATTTTACATTATCGAAAAGTAAAGATTTCTTTTTGCTAAATCTTAAATATTTTTACTAAAATCTTCAATATTTTTCGAAAATAATTTTGTTTTTTTGGTATATTTTTTAAAAAACTAGTTTAATTTCTCAAATTATATTTTTTTAATACTTAAATTGCATTCGAAATGAAAATCTCAGCGTTTTTCTTTATTTTCTTTGATCAGGCGGTTTCTTTGTTCTTTCCAGCTAATCAGAATGTTTTTTTCAGCTGAGAGCCAGCTGACAGCGAATCACTGACAAGGTTCTTTCTTTGTTTAGTTTAAAATGCGGTTTTTTTTTTATTTTTTACTTGTAAAATAATTCGGAAGAGGGCACCATCTTACAGAACTTTTAAAAACCTAATCAATAACTGTCAAATGAATATTTTAGCATAAGAACTAGCAGAGTTAGAGTGATGCCAGATGTCGATGAGATGCCTCGTAAGAGGCAGTTGAAGAATTAATTCCCTGGGCATAAGTTTTTTGGTCCATTAAATAGTTATTATTGTTTATTAGGTAGATATATAAAAGTAGTATGTATTTCACACCTCCCTCCACTTAGATTATGCCTATGACAACAAATCATCACAACACATTTTTAAAATAAAAAGTAGATCTTATGGACACAAAAATCTATCCCTGCTATAGAAGATAAACAGATATTAGATGTAATTTATTTTGATCTATGTAAGGCTTTTGACAGAGTCAGTCATAATATTCTTCTTCTAATCCTTTATGGATTAGCCTTTTATGTAGAACTTATTAAATGGTTCAATTCATTTATTAAAGGTATGAAGACTTTCGTTAAGTATAATAATCAAACTTCCACTTTAAATAATTATAATTTAGGTGTACCTCAAAATAACATTCTGGCTCCTTTATTATTCAATATATATAGTTCATGTAAATATCTAATTTTTGATAAAAGGCATTACTTAAAAAGTATAAATCATTTGATTGATTTGCATAATCGAAATGACTGGTTTAATTTTAAGAGTAATTCTCAAGTATTTTTTGATCGATATTATGACAGACTATGTAAGAAATTTAATAAGAAAATTAACTTTTTGTTTAAGAAAGAATTGAAAAATAAGTTTCTAGATAATAATTTTATTAATTTATTTGGTGTGGATCTCGATTTTCAAGAAAAATATATTTTAAATCTTGGTACAAAATATATTGGTGGCCAATGGAAAGATAGTGATCTGGAATTGAAGTCTGCCATTGAAAGTTCCTTGGGCATAATTAAATGTGATTCAAAGGTTGACAACAATTTAGTTACAAAAGTAAAACAAAAGAATTTTAAATATACAATAAATAGTAATTGGAACCTACAAATTTTTAAGTTTAAAAAAATTGCATTTGATAATAATCTTGTGTGTTTAAAAGAGGATAAAGGTTTAAGGATGTGTTTGTTACTAAAGTCTGATTACGAAAAGAAAGTTATTACTCAAATGAATACACGTGAGTCTTGTTTTATGGAATTTATTTAATGTGATTTTGAAGTTATGCGATTTATGTTTCTTCTTAATATTTTTATATGCGGTTTTCTTTTATGTGATATAAATTATCAGATCAGAAGTTGAGCTCTGATAATGTGCTATTACTTTAAATATTATAAATTTCACTCACTCACGTCATATTTAAAGTAATAGCGCATTATCGGAGTTCGACTTCCATCTAATAATTTCAATATTTTCAGCACTTTATAATAGTACTGTAATAGATTTTATGCAATAAAGTTCATAATTCACTTAAAATCTGAATTTCACCATTTTATATACACACATTAAATTTTATAAGATTATAATGTAAATCTGTTCAAACATTATACATGAAAAATAGTATGTATGATGTTGTTTTTGTATTTTAAATCACTTCTGTTTTTGCTTTTTTTTAAAAAAAAGTACGTAATCAATTAATCATTTAGTGTCTGCAAGTTTATTTTTAAAAAGGTGAGTAACAGTGGTGGCACAATTAAATTGACAATTAAAATCTGATTTTTAATTGTAATTAACAATTTAAAATTATGTCACGTGATCTGAAATTAAGGTGATGAAATTTGATTTTTAAACAGAATTGAAAATTAAAAAATTAAAGACAAAAATAAGAATTTAATTTTTAATTGTTAGTTTTAATTAAACTTTGTCCAACAGTGGTGAGTTGGTGTCTTTTTATTATCGTAAGTCTAAGTTTTTATTTTTATTTAAAACTTTTAGTTTACTCTAACGGAGAGAAAAAAACACACAAGAAGATGAATTTCTTTGTAAACAAAAATTTCAATTTTAGATCGCTTAGCGAAATGGGAAGGATCAACAGCGATTGGAAAACGTTTTTGTTGTATTTCTTCTTGACTTCGTTTAAGGAGAAGCTACAGTACCTCACATCACCTCACATCATGATGAATTTGATGTCTCAAATAGAGATAAAATACTGTACATGTATGAAAAAAATGTAAATAATGCATAAAAATATATTGTTTTGAATAAAATTAAATACTGTAGTTAATAAAAAAAAGTTTGTCTTTTATCAATTTTTTTCAAGTTTGAAATTTTTTATTAGTCATATTTTTTTTTTTTTTGTTTTTATGCGAATTTTAAAGTAATTTAAATATAAAATTGCATAAAGAAAAAGAACCATTACAATTAATGATTGATTTCAGGGGTGCATTTTATTATGAAACATGTAAACTAATTGAGAAAATATTACAGGAAATTCTTGGTTTTGGTATTTATACAATGCGTTCAACATTTGATTTTGTTGGTAAAATTAATAATGTTGTTATTGATAAATGTGATGTAATTTATATCTTTGATGTCAGTGGAATGTATGAATCAATTGATAGAATGTCTTCTATTGAAATAATTAATAATGAATTAAAGTTAAAAAATGTCAATGTTAAAATAATAAAATTTATTGTTGAAACATTAAACTTTATTGATCAAATATTTATGTGATTTTTAAGTATGAATTTTATAAAATGAGTAATGGCTGGCTGATGGGTCTTCCTACAGTTGCCCAAAAATGTAATTTTGTAATATCTACATATGAAGAAAATATTTTGAAAAAAGGAATATTATCAGAAAAATATTACTTTATATAATCGATATGTTGATGATGTTTTTGTTTGTGGAAAGCCAAATTCTATTAATGATTTGATTAATGAATTAAATAATATAAAGGGCTTAAAATGGATTAAAGTAATAAAATTTCAATGTGTGTTCAATTTTTAGATCTGAAGATAACTAGAAACAAAGATAAACTGAATTACTATATGACTCTGAACCCAATAGCAAAAAGAGGATATATTCCATATGAATCAAAAGTACCAATGTCACATAAAATGGCAGGTTTGAAGTCCTTTTTATTTAGAAATGATAACCTTTGTAAATATGCATCGGGATAAAACCAAAAATATTGAAATTTATTACAATGAATTGTTAAACGTTGGATACAATTATGATTGTGTTTATTATACTGTTAAAAATTTTAATTCTAAATATAAAAATAATATTAATAATAATGTTAATTCTTCTAATAAAAAATTTTGGATATCAAGACCATATATTTCAAATCAACAGGCAAGTTTCATTAAGAAAATTTATAAAGGTATATGTGATATTGCATTTTATGCACCACCTACATTAAATAAATTAATAAATAATTCAAAAAATAAGACTTTATTAATAAATAAAAATTGTAAAATTTACAAATGGATGTGTAGGTTGGCAGTGGATATATAGGTGAAGAGAGGTGCACATTGGAAAAAAGAACAAAAGAGCACTTGTTATTATTAAAAAGGGTTCAAAATACAAAACAAAATTATAAAAGTAATGATAATTTATCAGCTTCTGTCTTTTATGGCCATAATAAATCATGTATATATGGTTTTGATTTTAATTATAGTAACATAAAAATACTGTAAACTGAAAGAAATATTAATAAAAGAAAAATTAAAGAAGGGATGTTAATATATAAATACAAGCAAAATTTAATTAATAGACAAACAGAAAACGTTAAGATCACGGAATTATGGGAAAGTTGACATCATGGAATTATGGGAAAGCTGTCATTTTAAAGGTATTAGTTGATAATAACTACAAAGATAGTTGAAAGCTCTTCTAAGTGACGGTTATAGATATATTTTTATAAACTTTTAAGTACTGTATATTTTCTAATATTTATTTATAAATTTACGTATATTATTTTGAAAAAATACAGACATCGATTTGCAATATTATATATATATGATTTAAACCCAAGAAGATATTTATTAAGGTATCAAAATCTAAAAAGATAACATCTTTCTTGACATTCTGCAAATAATATTTAAATTTCTCTAGAGAATTGTATATTTTAAATTCTTTCTATGCTAAGCTAAAAATAAAGCAACATAATAAACTTCTTAACCACATGGAATACAATTAAAATAAATGCATGTGAAGTAATGTCTCTAAACCCAGCCTAAAACAGATTCATCCCCAAGTGATTACATATCAAGTCAACCTCAGCACAAATTATATCATAGGAGGCAGATATATATAGAGAATTTAAAAACTGTAACTACAACAGGATTTCTATATAAAATGCATCTCCATATATATGCTAATTTCATAGATGAAACAAACAAAAAAACTCAAATTGGAGCCTGCTTAAAAGTTTTCAGTAAAATAAAGTCAGCCTTTTAAATTACACGTATATGAAAACATACAAAGCAAATTTGGCCAACACATAACTTGATTTTATTCATTTATAAATACATTGTTTAAATAACTTTCTTATTTTAAGACTCTTTAAGAGAAAGATTCTAGACAGCAAAACTGCTTTTTTTTTTTTTTAAATCTTGAACATTCAAAGGGATAAACAGTTATGCAAAAGTAAATTTAAAAAAAAATGTTAAAGATAATAAAAATTTTAGTAATATCTATACCTTTAAATATTCAGAGGCTATTTCAGAACTAAACACAGTATTATAAACCATAAATATTAGAACTAAATTAACATGAAAAGATAAATAAAATAAATATACAAAACTATATGAATTAATTTGTAAATTAATTGTTAGATATGATTATTGGCTTAGGGTAACTGGAGTTTTTTAAAGTTAATTAAATTGTTACTATTCATAAAATAAACTGGTTACCTTAAATCCACTAAAGATCACGTGATCATCATTCTTTTTGCTTGCACAAGCTGTTCACACAGAGACAAAACTCTCCCTACAATAGCACAATTAGTGCAAGTCAGAGTAATCAATGGATGCAGGGAGATTTGAAGTGCTCTCAGATTCAAAACCCTTCACCGGATGAAAGCCACAAGCTAGAAACTACTCTAAGGATATTGGATGAGTAGGTACTAGATAGGGATTTTATGCACAAGCTTTCTGGCATCCATTGATTACTCTGTCTTGCACTGGATACACTAATGTATAGAAAGTTTTACCTTACATCCAAGATATGATTGAGGAGAAATTATATTTGCATAAGGATCAGATTACATTTACTTAAATATATGTTGACTTCAGACAGATGGACAAGCGCTCTTTTTTTAGTTTACTAGTGAGATATATAGTAGATACTTTTCAAAATAGTTTGTCGCAATAAGGTTTTCACATTTCAAAGTAGAGAATCTATTAAAATTTTTATTGTTGAGAAGTACATCTATTTTAGCAGCAATGTAATATGTATGAAGATGCTTGGAACAACATTGAATTAAATTATTTGAAGATAAAAATCTTAGTTATGGGTTCCATGCATAAAAGGCCGTTTTTAATGGCAGTGAACAGCACGTTCTGATTAAGTTACCTGCATGTAGACCTTTCTTGTAATTCATGGTGACAACAAAAGAAGGATTTGGTAAATGATGGTCAAGCAATAGCAAAGACAATTATTTTCTGAATTTGCCTCCTTGTACAATCCCTAAATTTGCATAACATATTATTTTGTATTTCTTTTAATCACCCATATTTAAGAAAGTTCCTAAAGAAGTAAACATATTTATAGATAACAACTAATCACTTAATCAACCAAAAATAATTTTTTATTGAAATTTTAAATATTTGTAAAACATAAACAAACTTTAATAAAAGAAACTAGATTTTAAAAAATTTTCCTTAATACTGAGCTAAACTATTTTATCAAAATTTTTCTTAACTAAATCTAATCGTTTAGTTATATTTAATTACATCTTGTTTCTATAACATAACGTTTTTAAACAAATTTATTTAGTTGAAATAAATTAGTATTTCTTTTAAAAAAGAAAAATGCTATTTTATTTTAAGAACATATAAATTTATCAATCCATACGTGTGCCTATAAGAAAAACATAAATTTAATAAATAAAAGAAAATGTAATCTGATTTGCGAACCCGAGTCCAATTCATAAATAGCAACTAATTTTACTTTTTAATATAAATTTTAAATAGAAACAGGTAATCTATCTCAATAGATATATAATGTGAAACATTAAAATTTCCTTCCACTTCTCCTTCTTATTTGCATTGCTGAATTATGTATAATATAATACACCATATATTCCATAATTTACACTTCACAATGCACTTTTAACATATGATTTAATTTATCTCCTCTTGCCTACAATTTTAACTGTCCAGCAGTCTTCATCAGAGCTCTTATAAACCTCACTTCTCCCACATCTTTAACCGAAATAACTTTCAAAAAAATTAAAATTGCCTACAGATTCAACTGTCCAGAAATCATCATTAGAGTTCTTATAAACCTCACCTCTCCAACGCCTCTAAGCCAAATAACTTTCAAATTGTAGAAGAAGTGTTTAGGTTTATAAGAGCTGTGATGGTGACTGCTGGACAGTTGAAACAGTAGAAAAGAGGAGATAAAATAAATCATATGCTAAAAGGGCATTAGGAAGTGTAAATCGTGGAGTATATGGTATATTATATTAATCTGAAACATTCTTGCAAAGTATTCACACTTAATTATCATTTATCTATCATTATGTGCAAACATTAATTTTATAATTAAATGAAGTTCTCATTAAAAATATTCAGTCAAAATTTATTTATATCGCTAAAGAAGATTAGTGACACTGATTGAAGTAAACCTCATCTTCTGTATATAAACTTAGAGATTAAATATTTTTTTAAAATTTTAATTAATTTTACATGTATTCATTCACAGATCAATAGAGATAGATATATACAAAATACTATCATGGTTTTTCTTAGTATTTAATTTTCAATAAAAATGCTGATTAAAGAAAAATATAGTGATATAATTTCACCTTACATCAGTACTGCTTGTAACTTCCTATACAAAGTTATTTTCAATATGTTTTTGCTATTCGTTTGCTGTTGTTATGTATCATAATAAATTGTTATTTTTTAACAAAAAACTGGATATCTTTTTTTTTTTAGTATTTCAATAGGACTATACTTAACTTGTACATATGTGTTTTTCAGGCATGTATCATTCCAAATATAAAATGGATTATACTACATATAAATGAATAAGATAACCAAGCAATTGTGATCATTGATGAAGTTACACAACATAAAATTCATAGTCTAAAAAGTGTAGTATTACCAACTGTCACTCTTATAACTGATTAGGGCTTTCACAAAAAAATCATACTTCATGACTTGGCCTAGGTCAAAATCAAATTATAGTAATTGTAGAAAGGTGATTAGGGCTGTTTATTATTGATCATCATCAAGTTATATCTACCATTGATATCTAGGCAGCTTAACAATACACGTCATGCGGTATGTATGCTCCACATCCTTTATACATCACAATATATAATATTGGTCACACAAGCTTCAATAGATTCAAAAAGTCATTGATTAGCTAATCTTCAAGATAATTGTTTAAAAATTATAAACTGTTCATATACACTTAGGCTCAACATCATAAATTCAACAAAGGCACAAATATGATGAGAAATATGTAAATTATATAAATGATGTTTTAGCCAAGATCATACTTTCACTTCAAATAAAGATACTACATGGAATTTGATTCTGTATAAAAATTACATAGAAAGGAAAAGTCATGTTAAACTTCATACAAAAACAATTCAAAGTCAAGCGTTGGTGGCCTAGTGGTTAGCATAGCTGCCTTCCAAGCAGCTGGCCTGAGTTCACTTCCCGGTCAATGTATTTGACATATGAAAAAAACAAAAACAATTCATGATATATTTTGAAATGAACAAAGTGTACGATATTTAATAGCATAGGGTCATTTTATACATAAGAAATCAATGTTTATTATGTCTATAGTATTCTTCCATTAGTAAATATTACACACACAATAAGCACAGTTTTGTGTTATGGTAGAATAGTAGATTCATGAATTATAGTACAGATCTGATCTTAAAATACTAAAACTTTTTATGACCTCCCAAGTAATAAATTATTAGATTATATTGTAACAGTACAAACCAATTGCAATTAGAATGACTTGTATAACAAAAATTGCACCATCACCAAATTATCAACGATAGCTTAATAAAATGATATAGTAAATTGATTTGTAAATTTAGTAAGTTACCATATGTAGAAGCGTATCAATTTAAGAAAGTAAAAGAAAATTAGCTTATAGATTTAATTATAAATTCATTTAAACGCAAATTAACTACGTAAGTAATATTTACTAAGGTTCCCCTCTTTTTCTCAAAACGTAAGCTTGTGGTTAAGACCTGTAGAGGTCCCTACTATCGCATTTTACGCGCACATTCCTGAGGGTACAGTCTTAGTAAATATTACTTATAGATTTAATAAAACCATAATATATTTTATAAAAAAATGCATTACATAAAATTAATAATATTTAAGTTACAGCTCATGTAATAAATGACAGGAAAGAGAAAATGTATAATTTTATTTATGTTTTATATGCATACTAATTTTTTTTTCTTTTTGAAAAAAGATATACTGTATTTTATGATCTTTCAGATTTGCCTTCTGAAAGAGGTTTAACAAAACAAGTTGTATTTTGCTTATGGCAAATTTGACAGTAAATTTAAATATTTTATTAAAAATTATAAAGCAATAAAATGAAAGAGTTAGAGCATGAATTTTCCAGATCAGTCATATTATTTTAAAATCTTTTTCTGCCTTTTGAGTCACCTTAAATACAAAAGGCATTTTGTAATTATTTGTAAAACAACTAACTCAATTTGAAAGAAACGGTGTTTTGTATAATTAAACCTGGTATTCGAAATTTAGATAAAAGGTATTTTATAAAACATATCAACAATAATTCATTTATTTCACCAATTTTTCAAAGTTATGTACTGCACTTCCAACGCACACCAGTGAAGCGATTATTTTAACTGCGTTTCTTCTGGCTTAACGCTTTCAGGCCATATTTGCTCTCATATTCATAACCTGTGTCGTTCTATGCCCCCAAAATTCTCAGCCAAAAGAAACATGGTTAAAATAATAGCTTCACTGGTGCGCGTTGGAAGCGCAGTATATAAAACATACCAATGTAAAAGTGCTACAGAATTTTTACTTAGTTCAGCACAATAAACATGTTTATCAACAAAACAAAACAAATACCATTAGAGACTCAGAGTGGTGGTATATAGTGTCCTTAATAGAAGACAAATAAATGGGTCTGAAAATGACATTAGTTTTTAATCTTAAACTAGAAGACAATATTGGAGATTTAAGTCCAGGAAGAGAGAAAATGCTGATAGAGAAGTAGTTGTTACCAGAAAGAAAGCAGAAAAGACAGGACTATAACCAATCTAAGTACAAGTTTGATTAGTAGCTGACATAACTTTATCTTTAATAGAAAAAGAAAATCACGTTGTTAGTCGAGAGATCAGCGCAGTTGTTGCGTGTTCGCTTCTTGGCCGATGCTATGACATATGAAAAAAAAAGAAGAAAATCACTAGTTAAAATATTTTCATTCAGTATAGCTTTAAATAGTTTCAAGTTGTTGACTGTTTACAAAAGTATTTTTAATACTACAACTAACTCAACAATCACGTTGATATTTGCTATCAAAAGAGTATTTGTCATGTGAGGCTAATGAACCAATAGTGCAGTTTTTTTCCAGATATGAACATTGATTATGAATAGCATATAATCTGCTTGCTTACAAGTAAAAAGCCATGTAAGAAAAAATATATAACTCGGGCATCATGTATATTTGTCTATAGCAGATCCACTTCCATTATCTACAATCCTTAATTTTCAAGGAGGTTAATTTAAATAAAGACTAAATTTATAAAGACGATTATCAAAGATATGGTGTACTGTATAAAATATGGTTAAAGTTAAAATATTTTATTATATACTTAGGACCTTCTTTTATATTCAAATTTAAGGCCTTAGAATTAATATTTGTATAGGTTTATGAATATTAAGAATTGCATTTGCATTTAATATTTAGGACAGCGAGTCATATTTTATGATTTCATGGTAATAGCGAAAATATGAACAACGATTTGTTATTTTATTTATTTTATAAATAAATTATGTTATTTTATTATAATATAGGGTATATGAGCACAGACTTTCACATGACCCACCACTCTATCTAATAACACTGATACACTCAAGCACATATATGCTGAAAAGATAAATAATCACCAATATACGTATTTCATGCTAAAACAGCAATCATCAGTTGGTCCAGATTATCATCTCCCACACATATATACTATAAGTGCTCAGATATTTAAGATAGACAATCTTCATACTTTAATGGACTGGCTCCAATCTACTACACACTCCAACTCTTCAACCGTCCATCCAATTGAAAATCTGATGATGGAATGCTCGAAGACCACCCTAAATTTAGATAGTTCGTTGTATGAACTTGTTTCAAACATAAATCATTAATATAGCACTAAACCTGAGAAGTCATACAATCCCCCGGGAAAAAATGTTTTATTATTGATTAAGATGTTGCTTCGTATATTGAGATGTTAAAATAAATTGTTATAAATGATGACAATCAACTGACACTACGATTGATGAGATTCTGCACTATATAATACAGGAATTTTAGTTTATTGTCAAAATTTTTCAATTTGCCTTGCAGAGAATTGAACATGTCTAATCTTCTTAATGTTGTTAAAACGTCATTAACTCTATTAGTAATTCTATTTATTTAGATGCTAAATTGTGTTATGATGGAGGCAAGAAAATGTCAGGCTATATAGCATATTGAGTCGTTATTTGGTCTTGGCTAGGGAAGGAACATTCGACGTTAATTTGAATCACTTCACATTGCTGCAAATTTTTAGAAATATTTTAATAGTATAAACATATAAACAGACTTAAAACAATAGTATTTAAAAATGTTTTTTGAGGATTTTTGACCAATTCATAATGTTGAAAAACAAAACATTCAATTATAATGGATTGCAAAAATATCTATAGAATAGAATAAAAATTAATAATCCACAGTAACCTATCATCACGAAGATGCCACAAGATATTAACTTTACTTCTAATATATCTGATTCTTTTTGTATACCAAACAGATCAATGATTCAATATGTATATTACATTACCTACCTATTCACATTGCCTTCTTTGGCGATTATCGGTATTTTGGGAAATCTCTGTAATATTTTCATTTTTCATCATAGCATTTTCTTTAAAAATTCAATTTATGTTTATCTAAGGATTAAGGCATTAGTGGAATTTCCATTGGCAACTTTATACTTTGCTTACGCAATAATATCTTACAAAGGATTTGTATTTAAGACATATGTTTTATGCTTTTTGGATGTGTATATATTTTTTGCTCTTTCAGAGATTCTTTCTGGTATTAGTAATATAATATTAATATGTATTACTGTGGAGCGATATATTTCTGTCTATTATCCATTATCAAGTACAAAATGGCTAACATTAAAAAGAGCTAAAATAATCGGATTTTCAGTTGTTGTTTTAGGATTTGTTCAGTAATCCCCAGAACTATTTCGTTATGAGTGCAAATTTAATAATGTTTACGAATTCGCTTTCAATTTGGATTTTAAGTTTTTCTATAAAATTTACACTTGGTATCGTCAACTACTCATTCATATTATACCTTTGATACTTTTAATGGTGTTAAACTATAGAATTATTAGCAAATTTAGGCAGTTAGTAATAAAACATCAAAACATCTTACCTTCAGATATCAAAATGATTAATATGGAAAGAAAATTAATACGATTACTTATTGGATTAACGGCATTGTTTTTTATATTTCAAACTCCAACAACTCTTTTTGCTATTGCCACACAATTTTTTCAGTTATATGTCAATGGAGAGACAATTTTTGAAGCTGTATTGAGCATAATCACTGATACTACTAACTTTTCTAATTATAATTTTTCATGTTTTGTGTATTTATATTGTGATGAAGCATTCAAACGAACTTTTCTCTCTTACTTTCTGGTAAAAAAATTTTTGTCCACATAATATATATATATATATATATATAAACTTAAGAGTGTGCTAATAACTCTAAACAAGCTTTTTAGATGTCACATGACTTATATATATATATATATATATATAATTGAATATTTATAAATACAGTAATTAGATATATTTTAAACTTTTTTATCCACTTAGAAGTGCTATATCCTCATAGCCTTTGTCAACTAACACTTTGAATGGCTGTTTCCCACGATTCCAAGATTTTACTGCTTGCTGCCTGTCTGTTAATTAAGTCATGTTTGAATTCATATATTAGCATAGTTTCCTTTATTTTTTTTTTGTTATTTTTTTTTCAATTTGCAATATTTTAACATTATTGTAATTGAAGTTAAAACCATAAATACATGAATTATTATGAACATGAAAAACAGATGCTAAAACATTATCTACTTTGCAATTTTGATTTGATTTTTGAACTCTTTTTAACAACTATGCTAATATACCATGCCAGAACGTATATAACGTCCATGCACAAAATGGCTGTTGCTGAGAATTTAGCACAGCTAATCTTTAAAAGATTAGAATTTAACTACTTCAGCTTCAAGCCGCCATATTGAACTTTTTAAAATACTGGCATGAGACACAATTTTCATAATAACTTCAGTTTTAATTATGTTAGAGCAAAAACAATTACATTGTTACAAACTAGAAAAATTAAGGAAATCAATAAGCATAAAATAAATAGTGATAACTATATAAAAAATAAGGTAAAAAAGAAATTTTCACATCCAAAATCATTATTATTTTATTGTTTGTTCATAATTTGGAAATTAACATTAACTAAAATTCAAAATACATCTTCAGTGATAATTTCTTTCTATTCCTTACAAAATTATCTTTCTAAACATGTATAATATGACTTACCTGAGATAATCCACAGCTTCACAATCTCCAAAAGAAGTCGGATATGACTTCTTCATTTTTATCTTGTACCCCAAATGTTCTAAATGTCAAAGGCGTCTATAAAGAAAAAGATTCATCCTAATAAAAGATACAAAAGAAGTTATCACAGCAATTGGCTTCTTGTCTGTCTAAAACTAGAAATTGTAGACTACTTTCTATACCACTGATAAAATGAGTTTCATCTCTTCATTTTATATTTTTTTGTGTACAATAGTGATATTTATATTCTTTGTGGTCAGCAGTGATGTTTATATTCTTTATGCACTGCACAAGTGATGTTTATATTCTTTATATACAGAAGTGATGCTATCTTTTTATATTTATTGTACCACAGAAATAATTTATTTGCATATAGTCTATAGATTTGAAAATAATGTTATGAAACATATAGCAAAAGCAGAGCATGATCAAGCATAAACATAAATAAGTTTCAGAATTGGATTATATGTTTGTGTATGCAAAGTTGAAAATCATTATTTTTATAAAAATAAGAGGATTAGTTTAGATAGAACTTTAGATAATCACCATATGAATTATATACTAATAAGTTAATTATGATATGAATTCTATACGAGTAAATATATAATTACAAACTAAATCATACTAATTTTTCGATAAATATGAATTCTATGTGAGCATAAATAAATGTATTACAAACTACCTTTAGAAAATTATGATAAATATGAATTCTATAGAGCATATACGAGCATAAATATATAATTACACACACACCAATTTTTCGATAGATATGAATTGTATATGAGCATAAATAAATAAATATATAACTACAAATTAGCACACACTAATTACAAACTAAGATTAATAAAAAATATATTTTTTCCAAAAATTTAAAAAAAAATTAAAATTTTTTTACTTACTATAGTCTGTTATAGGCCTTACCCTGTTATAGGCCATACCCGAGAAAATTTCACTTCCAGCCCGTAAAACATTTTATGTCTTTTATCGTTTCGTGATAAGTACAAAAATTACCAAAAAAAAAACAAAAAAAATAAATACTGTAGTTGATTAAAAAATTCGCCAAAAATCTAAATTTCAACCGATTTTTTTGAAATAAAGATCGTTTGAAAGCTAACATATACAGCTAAAAACGACCATATTTTCTACGACGTCATGATTATACTTTTTACGTCAGCAAAGAAAGAAAATAGCACGTCATCAAATCACAAACGACACCGAGAAAGCGGAATATCGATCAAATATAAATGTTTATATATGTAAAGTAATAACTGGGTTTGGTCTATACTATATTCCCATTTCAACCACAGTACAAGTGTATGTGTTGTATTATTAATGAATTTATCTTATAAAAAAAATTACATAAAGAATAGTTTTAAGTTTGTAATGACTTTTGTTTACGTTGGGAACATTTTTGTTTTATTTGTAATGTTCTGATATAGGTATCCAGAATTATTTTTTTTTTGATATTTTTAAATAAATGTTTTTCCTTTTTTAAAAAAAAAGAAAAAAAAGAAATATAATGCCAAATTTTATATTTTCATTATAATAGATTTTGTTTTTGGTAATTATAAAGAAAAACTTTTGGTAAATTGGAATTTATTTTTATATAAAAAAAGCAAAAGATGGAAAGGAAGGAATGTTTTGTGGTAAAAGGAATATTGTTCTTTTGATCAGTTTTAAAACCCTTTTCCCACCTCTTACGAGGCTCCTCGTTGACATCTGACGTCACTCTAACTCTGCCAGTTCTTATGCTAAAATATTCGTTTGACAGGTATTGATTAGGTTTTTAAAAGTTCTGTAAGATGGTGCCCTCTTCTGAATTATTTTACAAGTAAAAAATCAAAAAAACCGCATTTAAACCTAAACAAAGAAAGAACATTGTCAGTGATTGGTTGTCAGTGAGCTCTCAGCCAAAAAAGACATTCTGATTGGCTGGAAAGAACAAAGAAACCGCCTGATCAAAGAAAATAAAGAAAAACGCTGAGATTTTCATTTCGAATGTGATTTAAGTATTTAAAAAAGTATAATTTGAGAAATTAAAATAATTTTTAAAAAATAAATTACAAAAACAAAATTATTTTCGAAAAATATTGAAGATTTTAGTAAAAATATTTAAGATTTAGCAAAAAGAAATCTTTACTTTTTGATATTGTAACATTGAAAAAAAGCGTTTGCGTCAGCATTTTTTTGTTTAGACATTCGCTTTAAATTTGTCGAAATTGAATATATTTTATAATAAATAAATAACAATTTATTTTTGAAAGAACTTTCGTTCTCTTTCATAACCTGAAAAATTAGTAATATACTTTTTATAAACGTATCTGAGTTGAATTTAATATTATAGGCGAATATGTTTTAACAATAGGCTTTGTCTTCAGTTTGTGAGTTGGCCAATTAAAAGATTTGATTTTTACCTCATACAACCAATAATATAATTAGCAGTTTAAGGGTTAAAGATAAAAATTAAATGTTGGTTTTATCTAATGTAATGAAGCATAATGGGTGCTCTAATTAATTAAGTTGGAAACTGTATAATTTCCATGATTAAAAAAGTATACTTTGTAACAAATAAAATTAAGGAATGTATAAAGTATATTTTAAATTATTATAGGCTGATGCAATAGCTCATAGGAGGGTAGTTTAATTGACTGAAAGGTGACCATATGTGCTATCTATTAAATGGAGAGAGTCAGTTGCTCCTGAGCAGTCCAAGCAGGCAGACCGTAGATTTTGAAAAAAAACCCCTAAAAGTCACTCCTGAGCAGTCCAAGCAGGCAGACTGTAGATTTTGGAGAAAAAACTAAAAGTTGCTTCTGAGCAGTCCAAGGAAGCAGTAAAATCTGATATTATATCACCGTGAAGAAATGCCTAGTAATCAAAATGAATTTTGAAACTCAACCATATCCGATATTATATTATCGTAAAGAAATTTAAAGAAAGCTAAATTAAAAAGAAGAAAGGCATCAAAGTGGTAATAAAAATCAGTTGCCTTAAAACCTATCTACCAATAAGAAGTATAACTATAAATCTTCGAACAAGTACCTAATAGAGATGGCCATCATAGTTGTTCCAGTATACAAAAAACCCATGGAGTACGTCACCAGCAGCAGTAGCACCACCAGTTCATCCCTGTAGCTCTACGATGTATTAAAAGAAGCCACCCAAAACCTGATAACAAGGACTTTTTGATACATGTAATGGATAAGAAAGCCCTGTCTGCCCTATGGAGTAGTCAGTGTGGTTCACTCAAAGTCGAATTTTATAACAGTTGTAAATACAGATGAGTTTAGATCTCTTGATATTTATTTATTTTATTCTATAACTCCATAATGTGTTTTTCTTATATACTCATAACTATAATCTTTTATGTAATCTTCATATCACTTATATTATATAATAGTTGCACGCATGTCTCATTTAGATTCACTACATGGAGAATCTCTACCTCATAATCCTTTACTATCGTGATACGCAGAGCATCCTCCAGCCATATTATTTCTCATTAGGCATAATTTTATATGTTTAAAATAAATAAATGTAAATGCATATCACGTATAAATATTTAAGCACCAAAACATAAATATGCATAAAATATTAATAATTTATTGATCCTAGGGGTAATCAGTAGACATGCATGTAAACTAGTGGATTATTTTTTTTTTTGTAAATGAATTTAATACCTATATGAATTATGTTTCTTCTTAGAGAAATTTATTACATACATTTGTTTCTTAAACTATTATTTTTCAAGTGGGGAAAGGGGGTATAGACCACATCCATTATGCAATTATTTTTAAAATGACATTTTCTTTGTATAAATCTTTTTTGTAAATAGATGTTTAACCTAAGTACTATTTTTTTCTTTTTCCAATTATATGAAATCTTTAACCTGACAAAAATATTTAAAAGTAATAATAAAGAGTAAATTTTTTTTTATTACAAAAAATGGTTTGCCGCTCTTGTTTGCTTAGTTCAAATTACTTATTCAATCATTAGCATGTAAACGGATCGAACCAGTCATTAACCTGAGATAGGGAAAATAAATTATGAGCTAGATAGGGATAACTTACTGGGGAGGGGGAGGTTATATTGTCTCACATTTTATGTCCGAACATATTTAATTTTTTCCCTTATGATATATAACTGTGATCATTTTATTTGCACACTCTCTTGGGAAAAAAAAGGAGGGTCAACAATACATTTCTTTGCTGGGGTGGTGTGAAAGGCTAAATAAAAATATTTTAGTACTTTTAAAGGTGTGTAAATTAAAAGTGTGACCATCATTTAGTTAATCGGACTGGTGTGGGATCATGTAACAGGGAAGGTTCCGAATGCCCCCATTTTTAGGTTGTATCTCCTTCCCTAATAATTTTTTTTGGATATTTGCTTTTCATATTTAACCATCGATATCGCAGGGAAATTATTATTGTTATTTCACTTCAATTATCATTGTTATTTCACTTAATCACATATATCACTTTAATGCTCAGAGCGTATGTGGGTCAAAAGATTTATAAGACTGTAAAGGGTGGAATGGACGGACCGGTACAATACAAATCAAAACATGACTTAATTAACTGGCAGACAGCAAATGCTAAGATCACAGAATTGTGGGAAGGTTAGCTTTTCAAAATGTTAGTTGACAAAGACTATGAGGATAGTCAAAAGAACTCCTAAGTGAATAAAATTTTTAAAATATATTTGATTACTATATTTATAAATATTCAATTATATAATTAAGTATATTGCTTTGAAGAAATACAGACATCGAATTATATATATATCAAACTCCACAGGTTAAATTTCTTTCAGCAGGGCTTCCTTGTAAACCAAGATAAAATCTGAATTTCATGGCATAAACTAGAAGTGCTATTAAATGAAGCGTGGGGTGTGATGCATATTTTATATTTGAATTTCCAACTAGTAATATCCATGATTAATGTGTTTCATTTATTTTAATTAACAAGGACGACATGTTTATAGTTTTAGTAATCAATTACATATTTGATTTTCGATTCATTTTTTTATACCGTAGTTAAATCACGACATTCTATTAAAATTTGTAATTTTTAATATTAACTACAAAGTGATGATTTTAAGCATAAATTGTGAAATTAGTACAAATGTAATTGAAACCTGGACATCTGAACTAATCCTTATCTTCAAAAAATAGGTGAATTGCAAATGAAGCAGTTTTTATTTTTTCTCCATTTTATTTACAATTTTTTCCATATGTCATAGCATCGGTCGGGAGGCAAACCCGCAACAACCATCTGCAACCAACTGCTTGCTTGCAAGGCGGCTGCACTGACCTCTTGGCTAACAACGCTTGACCATTTTATTTACAATTATGTAAAAAATATTTACAATTAATAAATTGTGATTTAATATTACAGGATTTTTTTATGGTCTAAAATATGTCATAGTTTTACATTTATATAAAAATATTAAATATTTATAGTGTTATAAGGATTGCAGCCACTAAACTTAGATGGTGTTGAAGACTAAAATACATTAATTTGAATATAGGTCCAGTGCATATGGCTAGTTGAAAATTCAAATATAAAATATCCATTACCCCTCTCCCCCAATGCTAGGTAATTGTGGTTGGACAGAGTAATTTTTATCTGTTCTTTAAAAAAGTTTATGCATTTTACGAGAGAGTATTATATATAAATCTGTTTATTTATAGACATTACTAGATGTAGATATAAATTCTGACAGTGCATTTTATATGTTAAAAACACTGAAACGCAAATTAATGAAATTTGTAATTTATATTTATACAAATTGCATTAAACTTGAACAACATTGCCTTATGAAAAAAAGCTATTGATATTGGATTCTCTAAGTGTTGACTGATTTTAATGATTACGTATATATATATACTCTTAAAACCAGTCACCATATACATATTTTAAGTGTATACCTGCATAATATATATATATATATATATATATATTCTGACCTTGCAATTCTGCATCTCCACTTCCAGATAATATATGGTATAAAATAAAACAGGTTCTAGCTCAGTTATTAGTTAATAACTAAATATTCAGTATTAAAATTAAAATGTTTCCCTAGCTTAGATTTAAAATACGTATAAGGTTCAGTTTATAAAATGAATTAAATAAATATTTAATATTTTCATGAGACTTGAAGTGAAAATACAGGTGACAAGATAGATTACATTGAGCCAATATCCTACAGGATACTACCTCAATGGCATAAGAACACTATTCCCCCTTTTATTACTATTTTAAATAACAAACTCATAGTATTCTTACGACTTTAATAACTTCAATTCACTAAGATTAAACTAATAATTAAATTTTAATCTTCTATTTAATAATAATCTAGCTCAAATAAAATAATCTCAGGTTCATAAAATTTATTCTAAGTTAATTTAAAATACGGTAGCAAAATATGAGAAGGGATTTTATGTCATAATCTACTACACTTAAACTAATAATAATAAATAACAATAATAATATTCTTCATGTAATGATATAATAAATACGTGGCAGCATTTTAATAATCTGACAAACAAAATATGTGTGGCAACAAATAGCTTATAATTTAATATAATATTGTGATAATTGATTTATGACCAATAAACAATGTAAGATTATGATTATTTAATTATAATGAATACCAATAAAATATTTAAAATTCTTAAGATAATTCTTTATTTATCTTTTGTGCAAAACTATATATTTGTTTCAGTTATTATGCATATATCGTGTTTCATGCAGCAATGTGGAGAAATAAATAACTCTGACACAAAAATTTTTAAATAACAAAATTTAACAAAGTTTATTACTAACAATAAATAACTAAACAATTTATTTACATTATTTACAGTGGATATCCTTAACCCTTTTTATTTTACAGTTTGATCTACCTGGTTATATAAAAAATAATTTATATTTCAATTATATTTTATTTAGATTTAGGACAAAATTAAAAAAAAAAAATTATTTGGTTTCTCCTTATGGTTAACTTATTATAAATAAATTTATCTACTTTATTAACAATAGTATTTTATCTCTAATATTATTAAACTATCCTATTTTTTTAAAAAAAAATTATATTTAGAAAAACATTCTATAGAAAACAAAATTTTATAATGAGTATGGCTTTCTCAACATATTAAAATTTTCATCTTGCAAAGTCAAAGATGTTACACAAAATATTATTCAAATTCAGTACTAGATTTTAGTATTTATCACACAATGTTTCCTAATCATAATATATTCTTCTTTAAGCCTTACTTTAATATGATATAAGTTTAATCATTAATAGATTTCTGTTAATCAATAAACAAAAATATACTATGCATATTGTTTACATAATCTACTTTGTACTATTGTATTTTAAAAAAAAAATGCAATACTTATTTTCTCTCAAAAAAAAAAAAATAACACTAAAGCATTTAAAATTATTATCACTTTTACGAAAATATATTTATTTAGATACTTTATTTTAAAAAAATTTATATTTCATTTCCGAAATAAAATTCCAAATATATTTTATGCCTCTTTTCTTTCCCTAGGACACTTTGGATCTTCAATTTTAAGTTATAACATTCTGCTCCTTATAAGCAACTAAACTAATCTTATCCAAAAAATGATAGCACAACCTTAGTTCTAAATTATTTATCATTTCTTTTAAAATATCTTACTAAACGATGCAGTTACATGAAATAAAGATAGCGAAAACAGATGTATAGGATTAAGGAATAAAGCTAGAGTATTATTCTTAACATATCTCAAAATCATGGCACAGTGAAAAGAGGTAGGACATTTATCTGCCTAATATCCTCTAGTACAGGGGCGATGTTAAAGCTATTTCTTCAGCTTTATTAAAACATAAAATATTTAAAGAAATATAAACACTGTCCAAATAAAACGTGTATCAGTCATAGGGCTATGTTAACTATGCTGATAACCACATAAAAAGACTAAATATTATTCCCATTCCTTATCATATCCTATTTTAAAATACATCATCTTGGTTTCCTGCTAACTATAGTACTTCCAAGCCACTATCTCAACATTATTTCTCAAGATTTTTCTACATCTTACATCGATAAATGACTATCTGCATTTACAAAACAATAAATAAAATTCATTAATAGTTAAACAATCTTACGATCCCATAAGAAAAGTCTGCTTACTTCATTGCTCTGTATGTTTAATCAATACGATTTACTTAGACAATATTTGAATATCCCATATCATAAAACTTTAAAAAGAATCACACAATTATTTGTTATGTTGGATTATATCACTAATAAAAAATCAAAAAAAAAATTGTCGTATGCATATTTTCAAATCAATCCTATCTCATAATGTTTTTTAAAAATGTTGTATAAAAAATGCGTTACATATAATTTAAAAAAAAAAACAAAAAAACTTTTACACTTCATTCTTCCAATTTGTGGATGATCTAAAGAAAACAAAATATACATTATAAAATTATTAATAGTTATTATTATTACCAATAACCTTTATCTATTCATCGTGTTCAGTAGGCTTCCTTTGTCCACTTGAGCATTGCAGATATAAAAATTCACACTCATACACTTTATATTAAAATATTTTTTAGCTAAATTATTAAATTGTTATATTATAATATTTTAATATTAACAAATTAATGTTTTTATGTTTTTTCCTAATCTTATATAAAATTTTAGATTTAAATTAGGTTAACAAAATAAAAAGAATCAAAACTATAGTTACATATTTTCTTGACGATAGTTCTGATAAGTCCAAAATACTTAATATTTTCCCTAGAGTTTTTAAAATGTTCTCCAAGCTCGTTAAAGTTTAAATAAAAATAATTATTAACCCATTTATTAAAATCTAAAAAAAAATCCTTGTTTTCATTTTTAGGACGATAATATTAATTAATCCCTTGAAGCTTCTTAATCTTCTCTATTAATATTCTCTGCGTATCCGATGCATCAATCCATCTAATTTAATTTTAAAATATTCGATAAACTTTTAAGTACTATTTATATTTCCATGGATCCATTTTTTCATTCATCTATGTGTTCACTTTTATCTCTGTTTCTTTCCTGATACATTAAAACTTTCACTTGGTATTTTTATACATCTCTTTTAAAATAAAACTTAAAATACTTTTGAACAAATTTTTTCCAAGTACATTTTTAAATGTGGTTTTAATTTCTCCTTATTTGTAATAATAAAAATACTTAATTGTAAATTATTAGAGAAAAAATATATAGTTCGAAGAACTGATATTTTAATACAAAACGCTTCTGTAACATATTTTCCCGGGTTCTTTATTCAACTCTGCACTCGAAAATATTTTAAAAGAAAAATGTTACCTTTAGAAAGGATATAACATTTTATTTCTTTGAATATCATACTATATAAAATAATTTATGCAATATATGATTGTCTTACTACTATTTAAAAATAAATCTTGGGTCAGTTTATAAATAATACGTTTCCATACATTTTTAGACTCCGTATAATGTCCGTGCTGTAGTTTTTATGTATCAAAACAGTTCTTCGGTTAAATATTAATAAAACTATATCAATAAATATTTCAAACATTTTTACAGTGTTACAATTTCTATCCATTTTATTTTGTAGTATATCCATTTTTTACTGCGTAGTTTAGGTTAAACTTTTAGATAAAATATGACTGGCAAGCAACTTTTTAAATTAGAAAAACATATTAAAATGAAATTATTAAATATTTTTAGTTTATACTTTCTTTTGGCAAAAAATATTTTTAAAATTATCAATTAGTTTTTTGCAGATAAAGTTATAAGAAAGTACCAAAAAAAAAATTGACTAAAATAAAAGATTTTAAAAAATACTATCGTTTGATAGTTATAATTTTACCTCTCTCCGGTTTCAATACATTTTTTATTCTCCCACTCTATCTTAGTTACAACGATATTTATCGTCTGTAAAAAAAAAATACCTATTTTTTATTGGTCAATTCTTATCCTGCTTGAAAACAAATTTACAGATTTTCAATTTATAGTAGAATTATGTCTGAAAATAAAATGATGACGTAATGAACCCAAATATTATTTAACGTATTAATTTTAAATAAATTATTATTTTACTAAAATTATTTAAACATTACATATGATAGTTAACTTAATGTTTAATACTATTTACTTTTATGATAGGCAATAATTCTGTCCAATTCTATAATATAACTTTTAAAATATTTTAAACTTTGTTATTAATTCAAACAAGCAGTGTGTGATAGTATACATTAAAAAACCACGTGATTACAACTTTGACAGACGTTTTTCTATCTATTTCTCCATCTAGACTAATAAAATTGATACACTTATTATATTATATAAAATAATTATAAAAAATTTGGAAGAATAATTTAGAAAATATAGAATTAGATATAATTTTCACCATCACAAAGTTTATTTCAAAAATATGCTATATTAATTTTGACTATTTTAATATGATTACAATTCTAAATATAGCATTTATTAAATCATACGTTTTAAACTATTAAAATCGGATTTTTAAATATACTTTTAATTATTTATAGCTGTGTTATTTAATATGGCCAGCTTTTACAACCATATGCAACAATATTTAAAGCTTTATATAACTATTTTTAAATGATTTTATATACTACATATTCTCTTTAGCTTCAAATTGTACTTTAAAGATATAATTGACTTAATATAATTAATGTATTAAAAGAACATATTCTAAATTTAAAATTTTTTAGTAATTGACTGTTATAAACTATTACTGGCCTATAGAAAAGGGCACAATATATATATATACACTCTTAAAAACAGTCACCACTATCAATAACAACCAACAATCTCATTCTGTTGTCAAGGCAACCTCATTTTCATATCCCAAAATATCAACATGTATATATTATAACAAATGTAAACACGTGATGTAGCTAATGAATTTACAAATGGATTCGTTTTTTACCATGAACCTTTATTAATATCACCATCGAGTCATTTCTATTAGTGGTTTGCGATTGCATCAGTAAATAGGATACACATACTTTGTATATTTTTGGTGTTAACATTTGTTTGAACCTATAATATTTATTCCTAAGTCTTAGCATATGATTGTTTTTATTTATGAAAACGTTTTAAAATATTCTAAATTGCATTCAAGTCAACAGAATTTTGGCTTTTTATAATCTTTCACTTTGAGTGTTAGATGTTTTAAAAATGTACTGGGGGAAGATATATGTTTATATTAATTTGTAATATTTACATAATATACGTTTGTAATAAAAAGACTAT
Organism: Epiperipatus broadwayi; assembly: GCA_028023455.1. Lineage (NCBI taxonomy): Eukaryota > Metazoa > Onychophora > Udeonychophora > Euonychophora > Peripatidae > Epiperipatus > Epiperipatus broadwayi. The sequence continues at coordinate 5,729,436 of JAQFVV010006233.1, forward strand.
GATGTTATAAGATTTAGAAATGCTGCTGTAAAAAAATTCTCTCTCACCCTCTCTCTCTCTTTCTCTCTCTCTCTACCTACCTACTTACCTACCTGCCTGCCTGCTTGCCTGCCTGCCTACCTACCTACCTACCCACCCACCCACCCACCCACCCACCCACTCACCCACCCACCCACCCACCTATCTATCTATCTATCTATCTATCTATCTATCTATCTATCTATCTATCTATCTATCTATCTATCTATCTATCTATCTATCTATCTATCTATCTATCTATCTATCTATCTATCTATCTATCTATCTATCTATCTATCTACCTACCTACCTACCTACCTACCTACCTACCTACCTACCTACCTACCTACCTACCTACCTACCTACCTACCTACCTACCTATCTATCTATCTATCTATCTATCTATCTATCTATCTATCTATCTATCTATCTATCTATCTATCTATCTATCTATCTATCTATCTATCTATCTATCTATCTATCTATCTAATGAAAATATTTCTTAGAATCATACTCACTGCCATGTTTTTTTATTTGGCTTACTTAGACATAAGTATATTTCATTTTAGACAAATCTGTATATTCTCCTCCATCTTACTTGCTTTGTTTGATCATAGTTACTTTAACAAAATAAGCATAACTTGAACTTACTAGACATGATTATATTATAACTATTACTTTTCATAAAATTATTGGTACTTTGGTATTGGAGTTGTGACACAGAGCATGTGTTAGACCTACTGTGCCTGCTCACATTTATATCAATCCACTAATAACTTTGTAATCTTGTGATCTGAACAAAATAACATGTCCATGACTTCTTTAGCAAAAAAAAAAAAAAAAGAACATGTAAATGGATTTTGTACATGGTATTTTGGCAAGATGTACAAAGTTACAAGGAGGTTGATACGAATGTGACCAGACAAAGTAGATCTAATTCAAGCTCCATGTTGTAGCATTAAAAATAACTAAATGTAAAAAAATAGTAAAACATATTAAATATGCATCATTTTCAATAACAAATGCATTCAAATATGCATAATTTTGAAATATATACAACTTTCAACAACTTTTAAGAATGAAAGAAACATTGTGACTTTTAACAACAACAACAACAAAAAAAAAAGAAATGCGACTTTAAACACTATTAAGAACATTTGAAATTATAAAAAAAAAAAACCAGAAATAAAAGTATTGTGACTTCCAACACTAACAACTTTTAAGAACTAACATTAGAAATAAAAATAAGATGTTATTTGCATCTTACAATGATGATTCCATTAATCAAGAAATGCTATTTTAAATATGTACCAAACAAACAGTAAATGATTTTGATTTTTAAGTAATTTATATAAAAATACATTAACTATATTTCTATGATACTTACTGTGTAATATATAAAAAGAATTTGCATGTTAAAACTATATTTTTCACATATAATACAACCATACAAAGTGGAGATCTACAGTAAAAATTTTCCCTCTGAAAATGTGCCACGTCATTGCAAAGTATGCTGGGATTTTCATATTACTGCTAATACAAGTATTTTTTTTTTTTTTTATAAAGAAATTAAACCAAAACTCAAAAAAAAAAAAAGGATACATATTAATTATTACACTTTTATTACATTTTTATTTATCCTGGCAGAAACATTTCTTTCACGTAGTTAAGTATTGCTATAAAGACACCCTCATGTTTGATGGCTTCCATGGGAGTCGCTGCTTTCCTGTCTTTGATTTTGATAATAAATAATTAGTCTGTTTCACTACATATGCCACTAAACATCCACTGCTCAGGGAGTATTCGGCTTGGCAGTAATACAAATTTCTTATACAGTTATTCCAGTCAATCCAGCTCATATTCTATCCCAATCTACATAAGTTAATTTCTGAGATCAACTGTATATGAATTTGATTATAGTTAGAATAGGAATTCTTGAACCTTTCAACCATGTCTGTTTGCGAATTTCCAAATATTCATCATTTTTAACGATAGGAATTCTTTAATACGCAATGAAAATCACAACGTAAAAAAAAACGAAGTTTTGTAAAAATAAAAAGATCGCAATGATGTATCCAGGGATTATTTTGTTTCAATTTGATCGTCATAACATTACACATTTATTGTGGGTGTGAAAAGGCCTCCTATCTTGCCTACGCTACATCACAGCTCTAATATCAAAGTACCAAATTATTTTAAAAAACATTAGCATTTATGAATTGGATAAACACAGGTTTGGGTGATTAAATGTTATTCAATGTAGCAGGAAATATAATAGACTAGATGCAAAAAATCTATAAGTGTATAGAATCTGTCTTTATTAATTTTAATTCTTGTGAATGCACCGAAATGTAGCTAATATCTTTTGATATCATCATTGTTAATAGAGAATTTTGTACTTTAAGAGATGATTCCAAGAGCTTGTCTTATCGTATTATTTATAAGAACTCCGACATGTATATAAAATTTGCAGTTTGAGATCATTACGGTTTTTGTAAATTTGTTAAAAAACAAAGATAATACGTCTATTAAAAATTATCTGTATACTGATGATTGATTGGCTAAATATCACCTAAAGTTTAGCAATTCCTCTAAATGAGAATTATATCACCAAAATAGTAATCGTGAAAATGTTTGTTAATGATGAAATGAAGAGTTGTTTTAACATGGTTAGATACCATTGTTACGAATTGCTTATTTTTGATTTATGAGAATTTTTGAATATGTTTTTTAGATTCTTACCATTTGATTTATTGGTATGATAATACTTCTTATTTATTTGTATGTATCTTTGGAAATTAGTTTCTTCTAATCTGATAATTTTTTTCTTTAAATTTAATATAAACTGATCACTGATTATATATATGTTTGGGAGATGATGATTATGGACCCATTGATAAGTGTTGGTTCAGCAGGAAATATATATTGGAGATCATTTATCATTTTCACATGCGTGTGGTGATGTGAATCGGTTATATAAGATAAAGTGGATAGCTGGAAAAAGCTTGAAGTCTGTGTTCAACTCCCCTTTAATTACATCTTAAAGTTCGGTATTTACAATATACTAGTATTGATGTATTATCATTTATTAAATCTGTGATTCTAAACTTTTTCTTGTCGCAGCACACTTTTAATAACAAAAAAAAGTTGGCTGCACACTAACATAACAATAAGAGAGATTTATAAGAATTTCACTTGTTTAAATGATTGATGTCCCTATAACATATTTTGTAGAAACCGCATAGGATAATAATTTTCAATTTAATATAAAATGAAATTCCATTACCAAGTTAACAAAAGGTTTATTTATTGATACATATAACATTTATTACATTTTCATTTACCATTGTCAAACTCCCTCCACTCACAACGTTGACGCCATCCATTTCAGATAAATACACCAACGATTATTACCATTCATTTTCGAAACTATAGATTATCCCTAGCACAGATATAAACTTTCAACCTCAATTAAAGATTAATATATCTGATTTTTTAAAATTTACTCACACGGGGTTATTCACCTCTCTCTGTCCCTATGTAATATCTTTATAGATATAATAAACATCTCCACACTTCCCCATTCTTTTCAAATTCATATAAATAAAGATATAATAAAAGACAAATGCCCCCCAAGATGCATTTTGTGCTGAACCAGCACTCATCAGTTGGCCCAGGTCACCATCTCTCATATATATATATATATATATTATATGCAAAGTATTTATCTAGAGTAAATTGTTACATTTTCATTTACCATTGTCAATTTATGGGAAATTTGAGCTCGGTGGTTTTTTTTATAATTTCTTTTATATTTGGGCGTAAAAAGGATAACGCCATTCGCATTTTGCGATCCAGATTTACAAGTCTGGATTTTTGTTGCGTTTTAATATTTGTCAAAGCCGGAAATCCGGATGACAACAAATAAGATGCGGAAAATTGTAATAATACATTTAAAGCTTTTTATGATATTGTTGGATAATCGTATGAAAGATTAATCCAGAATGAATTGATTCTTGTGTTCGTTAATCTGATCGCTAACATCATCATTGTCGTCATTACGTTTTCTTTTTTTTATTCATTTATTCATTTTAGAAGGTTCTTTTAAAACAGAAATGGTTTTGTTAAAAATGTATTCAAAGCTACATATTGTATATTACTTCTGAATCCGTATCAAAAGACAACACAATATTGTGATATTACACATGCGAATGCAATTATATATAAGTTGCTATATGCACACTTCAATTTGTCGACTAGTAGACTAAACAATATACAGTATAGTATTATAAGCCAGTAGCTAAATCTGTAATAGTCATGTCCATTGCACACTTTTCTGACGTCTCTTATGTATGGCGGTACACTTCAAGAATCTCACAGCACATTAAAGTGCCGTGCGCACAGTGGTTGAGAATCACTGTATTAAACAATTATAATTGTCACTAAAGTATTCAAGTCAACCATTAGTTTTTAAAATTATAACAATGACTTATACAGTACAAAATATTGTTCTCATTTGAAGTTGTAATCTGACAAATATTCGTTATTTGATGGACCATATATCTTAGTTTTTGAACACTATTTTAAAACTCAAACAGGCATAAAATGATACATGCTTCTTACCTAAGATATTTGTTTGAAAAAGTCATGTCCAATGGCATAAGAATTTTAAAATGCAAATTATAAATTTTATTGTTTTATAGTTATTGAACATCAAAACTGAGACAGTAAATATTTCTACAAATAAACAACAAATTTTTTACAATATGTTTCGTATAAAAACTGCTTTATTATCTTTAACACTTTCATTTTTAGCTATAATTTCCATTATGTCCTATCTTATTACTTCCACACAATATTGATTTTACTCGCATTTTGAATTCCAACTATATAGTCTTGCATTGGTGGTCGAGAGGTCAGCGCGACTGCCTTGCACTTGCAGGCAGTTGCCCGGGTTGCGGGTTCGCGTCCCGGCCGATGCTATGACACTTAAAAAAACTATAATAATATAATAGCTTATGTTCTTTTATAATAATTTAATAGTCAATACATCTATCTGTTGACCAAAAATATATTATTCCCAAAGCAAACAATGCTTAAGCATTTGGGTATCCATACATCCCGGTTTTCTCGAACTTGTCCCAGTTTTTCTCTCACCTGTCCCAGAGTCCCGATATATTTTTTTGGGATAGTTAATTGACACGGTTTTCTTAATCACTAGTTTTTATTTTATCTTTTATTTTTTAATTTTAACTTTACATTTAATTTTTATTTTTTGTATTGATTTCAAATTAATATTTATTTATTAAATAATTAAATTTTTGATGGGTTAATCAGAAATTTTTCAAAAACAGAAGTGGTTCGCCATATTTTTTATAAGTTAGTATTAAGTAATTTCTATTGTGATTTTGGTTTGATAGACAATATATGTATACAAACAATTATCTTTTGCTTCTGTTTATATTAGGAAATGAGTATGTTGTTAATTAGTGAAAAATAAGGCAAATTTCTTATAATAACGGGAGGTAAACAACAGTTGAGTAAATTAGTCATAAAAAGAGAAAAAAATTCAGCAAGAAAAATAAAGTGATCACCAGAATCGATACTGGGTACAACCTAATACAAAGTCGGACCAACTGTGCCAAAACGCGTAGACAATTGTTATAATGCTAATGTGTTTATATGTTTCTGAGATCTTTTATTTCGTACTGAAATATAGAGTGATCTCCAGTGAAGGTTTTTTTTTTTTTTTTTGATCGATTGTCTCAGTTATACGCTGTGGAAATATGGACACCCTACATAGTTTTATATTCCTTGTAACATATTTATTACAGTTCTCAAAAATAAAAAGAAAAAAGGTTTTTTTTTCTATTGTATTAATGCAATATTACTATCCAGCAAGGAATAATCGTTTTTCTTCCTAACTTGATGAATTCAATACTGAACTACAAGCTAAAATGAATCCATGACAACAAACCATATATATTTTTAAAATGAACATTTCTTTAAGCAATCCTAAATCATGTGTGTCGTGTACAAACATTTAGATAAAAAGTTTGAATATTTATCATTTATATGCTACATCTATTTTGTCATTTGTCAAGGTTACCTACATTTTTTTTTTTTTTTGCAAAATTAACTATTTTTACATTAGTTTTTAAGATCTTCCACATAACTTACTTTAAATACCTACCAGCTATACTATTCCAGCCACGTCCCCTTTAAATAAGTCAAGCTTTTCTTAATTTAAAGGGGAACTGTAATAAAATAATTTATCTGTGGGGTGTTTAAAATATTTTCTAGAAATTTCAATTAGCATTATGCATTGTTTCTTCATATAACTTGAATTATATAAATTGAGGTAATTATTAGAAGTGAAAAAGCATAATATTGAAGGACCATATTGACATATATTGAGCCTACATTTATTTCTTTACAGCTGAAGTTTTAAATCAAATGAATAATATCAGACGTTTTTCTGCTGATTTTAAGCAAGTTAAAAAATGTTTCTTACAGCTATCTGGTTAATAAATAATGTTTTTAGCTATTAGGAATATGTGAATAAATATTCTTAGATAGTATATAATGGAAGAAAGAATGACGGAACATCCTCGCTAACCTGCCTATGATTAATTAACCTTTTGAGGACTATTTTTTTCTGCAGTATTTTAGCATAAATAGTTAGTGGAGAGATATATGCTGCAGTAATCTATTTAAAAATTCATGTTAAATTTAACTTAAATACTAAGGTGTTTTCTCATGTGTCATAGCATCAGCCGGAAAGCGAACCCGCTGACCAGGGACAACTGCTTGTAAAGCAGCCATCGCTATGCAAAAACAATGAAAGCGAAGTTTTTATAACAAGGAACAGAGGAGAGAGGGGGTATGGAAGAAGAACAAACAATAAAAAGAAAAAAAATATTTTTTAGGTAATATAAATTATATTCTTAAATTAACATACCAAATTAAACGTATTTCGTTTAATAAAAAACGTAAATAAATAATAATGCATTATTTTATATCTATACAAAATATTTTAAACTAATTGATTTGATTGATAATAGAGGGCAGAACCGTACATCACTATCTGAAAATAAAAACATTTAATTAATTGAAAAAAAAAGAATGTGAATTCTCTAAGTTGTCGCATAGTAGCCTAAAGGTTAGAGTCAGAGTGATTTTAAAATTATTTAAATTATGCAATTAATTAAATAAATAAAGACTTCCGTGGAAACAATTAAATTTAATTACTGAATATATACAGACGGATACTTGCACTGGAGAAAATGCAATAGAAAATATGAACGTAATTTAAAAATATAATGGATAGTGTTATCTACATAAAAACGATACAAACAAAAGGAGACAATTGACGAACTTTAATTTAAGAAAATAAATAAATAATAATAATATAAGATAATGCCTGCAAAGTCGAACTTAGCGTCTCCCATCGCCAAACAAATTAACCTAGCTTATTTTTTTTTATCATCAACAAAATTCGGTTCCATGACAGGTCCAAAAAGTAATCACATTATCAATTCATCCATATTTTTTATTCCATTCTCTTTATTGTCTAGCTCTTCAATTCCACATAATTCTTCCCATCCATTACATCATCCAATAATGCCAATATTTTCAGTCCTTTCTTCTTATATTCACTTAACATTCCCTCCAAAACTGTACTTTAATCTTAATATATATCCAATCGACCTTCTCTTTTTCTTTCTCATTTTCTCAATCAATCTTCTTTTTCCATTTATTTTTTTCAAAATACCTTCATTTGTTTATATTCATCCAAGTGATTTTTGCCATTGTTTTCCATATCCTTATCTCAATGGCTTCTAATCTGTCTCCAATTTTAATACTCATTGCCCACATTTCACAATTATACAATAATTCACTCTACACATAACATTTAATTAAGATTTTTCTTAATTCTCTCTTCAAAGATCCACAAAATATTTTCCTTCAACTTAATACATTTCTTCTTTGCCAATGTTATTCTTCTTTTAACTACATCTTCACTCTTTCCACCCTCACTCAACCAATTACCCAAATATATACACCTCTTTACCTGTTGAACTTTGTCATTATGAATTTCATTTTTCAATCCTCCCTATAGACAAACACTTTTTCTTAACATCAATCTTCATTTATATTCCATATATCCATCCTCCAAAACACTTTTCATCCTCAACCATAGAAGTCAAATTATCTGCAAATCTTATACTTTTACTCATCCACAGTCTAATTAATTATTTTGGATGTCTTCTAAATAAATATTAAAAGAAGTGATACAAGTTATCAATATTTAAACTTCCAAAAACACAAATATTTTGTAAAACAAATCAATTAATTGTATAATATACCTAAAAAAAATATACACAAATTTATTTAAATTTATATAAGAGCAATACAGAGATTTCAGACCACTCAAAGAAGTATGAAGAGATGCATGTTGGGAGTGACAAGAAGGGATGGAAAACGTAATGTATGGGTAAGAGAACAAACAGGTGTTACTGACCTCATTGAAAAAATTAAAAGACTGAAGTGGAGTTGGGCTGAACATATTGTTAGAAGAGATGATAATAGATGGACAATTGAAATTTTAAACTGGATTCCAAGAGATTGTAAAAGACCCAGAAATAGACCACATATGAGATGGATGGATGAAATAAGAAAGTGTGCAGGGATGAGTGGAGAAGAGAAGCTAAAGATAGGAAAAGATGGATTGAACTTGGAGAGATCTTCATCCTGCAGTGGATTGATAATGGTTGATGCTGATTATGATGATTAAAAAAAAATACATTTTATAATAATAATGTATCTTACACCAGGGTACATGCACTTTACAGATGGAACGCTATTTATAATGAATATTCTTCTTTCCAAACACAAGATGATGTCTTTTTAAAAGATAGAATGGATCCACTCTATATTTTTCACCTAAGCTATATGTATGGGTCAATGTGAAGCATTTGGAACTGAGAGCGTAAAGATTTAATTAATCACTTTAAATTACTTATCATATGATTTTTGTTAATGAGCTTGGGAAATTTTTACTATTTATGATACGTCATTATTAGTTGAAAACTTAAACGTGTATAAATATTATTATTTATATAGCACAATGGTTTTATAAATTATAATAATATTGTAGCATATACCATTGCACATGCGCTCTTGAAATTTTATAAATAATCTCTCCTATAAAATTAAAAAAAAAAACACCTTAAAGGAAAAATATTTTTGAGACATATGATTAAATTAATGGATATGTTTTAGAAAATGATTGTGGTTTTGGTAGTTTAGATATTTAAAACACATATCAATAAGTTGATAGGTTTAAAAGTATTAATATTAATTACTGTTTAAAAAGAATTTTCAATATTTTCCAGCAGATAAAACTGAGATTTAGCATGATTTGCTATTATTATTAGAGAATCCTATGTATTTTGGGTGTAATGATGTGTTTTATAAAATTAAAGAGAGTTGTTTTATTGGTTGTTACTTTTCCTTTAATGGGATTTACCTATATTGATTGTTTATAGAAACGAGTTATTAATATTTTTTCTGTGTTTTTTTTTAAAATTATTTGTTAGGTATATTGATTATTGTTCGTTTGTTATACAGGAAGATAAATTGAAGGATTTTTTTGATAGATTGAATGTTCATGATTCTAATATTAAAGTTACTATTGATGGTGGAGGGGGGGTGGTGGGCATTTGAATTTATGTTTAATTTTTTTAGATTTAAGTGTTGATAAAGTTGATAATATTTTATTTTGTTATCATTTTATTAAAGCCAAAAATTTAAGAAATATGATAAGACCAGACAGTTAACTTTCTACTCCTAAGAAACTTTCTTCATTGAATTTTTGTTATAGGAATAGAATACTTAATAATTTTGAAAATAATAATTATATTTAGAGTAATCAATTTGCTTTTGACTGTATTGAGTTAGGAAATAATTATGATTTTTTAGGAATATTACATTTAATAAAAATATCTATAAATATGTTAATAATATGTTATTTTTTAGTGAAAATAAAGTTTATTTCTTCACCATATGGGTGGTATGAAAGTGATATGGAAGAAAGGCCTAAACTTAGATTCATTACTAAATAATTGAAAACAGTCAATTGATTGCAAATCTATTCCTGGGGTAATTTCTAAGATTCTTTGCAATCATCAAAAAATTTATATAGGTCAGAGTAAATTATGTTTTAATGAAAGAGTTAAAGTTCACAAAATATAATTAAAAGTAGATATCTCAGCTTTGTATATCCATGAAGTGAATACAGGTTATAAAATATTATTTGATAATGCAAAGGTTATGTTTTATGAAAAAAATGAATTGAAAAGAGTAAAAGAAACTTTTGCTGATAAATTTTTTTGAATCTTACCTATGGTAAAACTGACTTTTAGCGTCCCGAACACTTTCGCCCTCTATTTGTAAAAAACTGAACTACTTTTCACACCTAATAACTCTATCCAAATTTTAAAAGTGTATGTAACTATATCCAAGTATAATGCTAATAAAAAATACATTTCTATGCGTATTTTTCACTTATAGCGGTCTTTGCTGTATATATAACTGTAAATAAATGACGTATATTAACTCTAAATGTTTTTGCCATTAATCTCATGAAGACATTCTTTAATGTTAAAGGAAGTTGGTTCTTTGTAGAGAATGATGGGAATACTATTTTATTTTGTGTATATATATAAACAATAAAAATACATAGCTAAACTAGTCAATAAATAATTAAAATTACCCCAATCCAAAACTCAACCAGACTAGCCAAGAAAATAAAATCCAAAACCCTACTAATGATTTCACTGCTACAAGCAAAGTTCTAAAGTGTAGATAGTGTTTTGGATTTTATTTTCTTGGCCAGTCTGGTTGAGTTTTGGATTTGGGGTAATTTTAATTAGGGAAATTTCAATTAAAATAGTCTACTGAAGCAATAATGTGTGATTCAGATTCATGTTTTATGCGCCATCGCATAACTGACCTCCAAATGGGTTCAAATTCATTTGTTCACATGCCTAGATCATATAGAGAGCAATCACACACCTCCACATAACTCTACTCGATCCGAAACAACCATTTAATCAAGGTATTATAAATATTTTGTTTTATAATTTAAATTATAGTTAAATTTCCCAAATAATTGTTGTTATAACATGTAGAGTCGTTTATGTGCGTTTACGTACATGCGGGCAGATAGATATATGTAATATAAATATTTTAATGTATTTTATTTATTGTTACATTTTCATTTACCATGGTCAAATTCCCTCCACTCATAATGACATTATGGTGATAATTCATACTTGAATATGATCAATACAAAAATAGATGAATTTAACATAGGATTAGTTAATGACCTTCACAAATGAATTTACAACAAGAGATACTTATTTAACTAAATATTGGCATATAAAGAGTTTTGCTAAAAAGTGTTAGAAGTGGTTTGGATAAATTGTATTTATAGGATATTACTGCTTCAAATAACCACATATTAGCCGTTAGTCAAAATATAATTTAGTTTTCTTGTGAATTAATTTCTTTACTTCCATGTCCATTTTTACTTTTATTTTCATATCCAGTTAAACTTTCAGGAATTCTATCTTTCAATGTTTACTCATTTCTTGCATTTTAATATCCAATGACAATTTTAAAATGTTGTTTAGTGTGAGGCAGTGAATTTTATACATCTAAATAAAAACGCACATTTTCTTCGTGTGAATGAGTCATGTTGATATGTGAATCTGAACTAGGCATATTTCTTATCTTCCATTAAATTAAATAATTAATCTTATCACTCATCATCATTTCCCCAAATTATAATCTTCTTTTTTCAAATAATGAAACCCACTTTATGTGCTTTCAATAATTGTGTTTTTATATTAATGTAGATGTCGCTTTTTAAAATTATTTGTCACTATGTCAGATAGGCGTGTAGGAGATAGTTTATTTGTAGTTACACAACTTATGGATATAAATAGGAATTCAGGTAGACAGTTATATATGAGTTTTATAGATATAGAAAAGGCATATGATAGAGTGAATAGAAATAGATTGTGGATAAGTTTAGCAAATCTGGGAATGGATAAAGCTTTAGTGGATATTATTAAGAAATTATATGAAAATAATTACTATACATATCAATTAGGGGATATAGAATCAGTTAAAATTAAAAATGGGGTGGGACTGAGGCAAGGATGCCCTATGTCACCTATTTTGTTTGTGTTGTATTTGAGTGAAATGGAGAGAACAATAGAAAGACTAGGAAGAGGGATAGAGATACCGTTAATAGGTGGCAAGAGAGTATCTACACTGTTGGGTCTTTTTTTTGCAGATGATGTTTTTTTGTGTGCAGAAAGAAGAGAAGATATGGAAGTTATGCTGAGAACATGCGCAAGGGTGGGTAAAGATATGGGGATTAAATTTAGTGAAGAAAAATGAAATATAATGATGGTGAATACTGGGGAAAGAGAAGATAAAGATTTCTTATTGGGGGATATAAAGTTAAGTGTGGTGAATAAATATAGATATTTGGGAATCATCTTGAGTAATAATAAAAATTGCTTTGATGAATCGGAGAAAAAATTGATAAATGAAGCAAAAAAAAAGAAAGGGATTGATAAAGAAATTAACAGTGTTTTCATATAATAAATATGATGTAGCTAGAATTGTATGGAAGGGAGTGGCAGTGGCAAGGTTGACACATGGCAATGATGATGATGATGCATTATGTGTTAGTAAAGGGGTATTAGATTATTTAGAAAAAGTACAAAGGGAAGTAGGAAGACAAGCATTACATGCAGAGGTATGGACAGCAAAGGAGGTAATTCAAGGAGAAATGAGATGGTCAAGTTTTTGTACAGGATGCAAAAGCAAATTGAAAATGTTCAGTAGATTGCAGTTTATGGATAATAAAAGAATAGCCAAAATAGTATTTAATTGGGTTACAGGTAAAGGGCAGGCAACAAGATGGGTGAGAAAAGTAATGCAGTATGCAGAAGATTTGGATAAAGAATTTATATCAGTATACTTGTACAAAAGGTGAGATGATTGTGTTAGGAGGATTGTTGAGTGTTTTAGTGGTAGGGAGTGGGATAGAAGAATAGATGCATTAATAAAGAATAGAGAGTTGGAGAGATGGAGAACTAGTATGGAGAGTAAAACGAGTTTAAATATATATAGAAGTAAACGGAACATTGGGTGTGAGTTAATTTATGATAAGAGTAAGGAAAGTAGTTTATTGTTTAAGGCTCGAACAGGATCTTTAGCAACAAGGAAATATACACGTAAATGAAAACACATGGGTGATTTAGTCTGCAAGTTGTGTAAGGAAGGCATAGAAAATATTAGGCATCTGTTACTTCAATGTAAATGCTTGGAAGCAGAAAGGGTACAAATAATGAAGTTATGGAAGATTAAATATGAACAAAGTGATTATACAGAAAGTGAGTTATTGGTTTTTATGCTAGGTTTGGGAAAAGATAAGGGGGATTTAGATATGAAGGTCATGGCATTGACAAAGTTTATGTTGTGGAAATGGGATGGAGCAGATTATTGGAAAACATAGGGTGGATAATGGAAAGGGAATGTAAAGTGGCTAACAGGTTTCTCTGGGCATAGATGCTGAGAGATTCCTGTCTCAGTTTAAGGACAAGTCACATTTTTTCTTTTAACTTCACAAAATTATACAATATCACATTTAATGTCAACATTGTTTTTTTTCAAATTTATGAAATCTTTGTTAAAATTATCTTCAGTGGTCAATAGCAAAATAAAGATTAGAACAAAATCATATAATAGCAATTAAAGTTAGCAATCAGTGGATTCTTATCAAAACCTTTAATTAATTTACATATAATGATTTTTATTACTGTAACATAAATATTCAGAGAGTTCTTATATATATAAAAAAATATATATATATATATATATATATATATATATATATATATATATATATATATATATATATATATATATATATATTTATCTGGATTCATCAGTGTATAATTTAGAGTATTATTATAAGCATATTTTGGGTGTATCACAACTATCATCAAGTTGGTAAGGTCCATTAATCAAACAATCTGTGAATAACGTACTATACTATAATAATACTGTCATTCACTACGTGCATAATATTAAAACAAATATTTTTATTGGATACACATTTAATTTTGCTGCAAGAATTTTTGCTTGCAGCTCGTCTTTCTTCATTCAATTAAAGTCAGGTGTACTTTAATCAAAATGATATCATAACAATACTGTAAATGGCACACAAATATCTTTTTATAATATATATATATATATATAGATTGTGACAATCTTAAATTTTAACATTTGTTAAAATAAATTTTTTATGGGCTATGAATATAAATGACAAATTATCTAGGCTTATCCATTTGTTAATCATAGTACAATCATACCAGTATTTCTGCTAGGTTTTCTTTGAGATTGATTGGCAGTTGTGACTCAGTCAAAATTTTTGGAACACACACACACACGCATATATATATATATATATATATATATATCGAATTAATGCAACCTTCTAATCACAGTGATGAAAATAGTCTTAAATTATGTATAAAAATTGACCATACACATTGCAAATAGATAAATTTAAAAATCATAGAATACTCATAGCTTTCTGGAATGCTTTCAATCCCCAGGCAAGTACAGTTATCTTCAAAATATTATTAAGTGAGAGCAGCTTAATATCAAAACTCAATAAATAACTTAATGGTGTTGTAGATGTTAGTCTTTTATACGGAAAAATGAACACTAAGTCACGTTCATAATAGAAACAAAGCATTCTAGCATATTTATCTATATATTTAACACTGTGAAAATTCAGTAATTCATTACATCCAAACATTTAAAAGTAGCTTATAGTTATGATTATCCAATAGACTTTTCAAGAACTCTTCCCACTATTTAAAAAACAACACAAACTTTATTATTTTATGGAGTGGAATGTATTGTGAAGAACACTGCGGAGCAGATGAAACTGTCTGCAATTTCTGAAAATTTGTATGTAATAAATATTAGATTCATACTGTGTTCACTGCATAAAAATGTGTTGACATTTTTTGTTAATATTATTACTAATAGAGTTAATGTAAAAAGTTTGTAGAAGAAAGAACAGAACCATAAATTAATTTTGTTTAAACATTCTGGACTAAATACATATCAATATATTTAATTAATTAAGTAAAGTGCATTTAATTTGATTACATTTATTTATATGAACTTTTAATTAAATAAACATCATTATATGCTTACTTAATATACAAGAATGAAGTAACAAAATAAATTTAATAGTCTATCTTTGTATTTGTTCAACCATATAAAATAAACGATTTGATAATAAGTAATCGTTTAGTATGCACTCTGTTTTTTTTTTTATTATTATATATCTTGGCAGTGCACTAAACATTACTAAAAATAGTAAGTGATAATTTGTCTTCTTTTGTTGTTGTTGTTTGGTTCAGTAAAGAAAAACAGTGTAATGTAATTTAGATGTATTAAAAAGTTCAATACTGGGAGTCTTACTATCTCTTTAATGAAACAATAGTGCCTATTAATTCAAGTCTTAACTTGACAACATTTAATCTGCTGAAAAAGTTCAGATGGTGGGGTCTGGAGTCAAAATACTTTGATTTCCTGATAAAAATAAATTTAAATGCACTACCTACTTGTAGTTTTTTAATAAGAAACCGTGGATTTACTTTAATTGATGGTCTATGTGGTTTATGTCGCAGAAATGAAGACAGGATTGAACACATTTTTGGTGAATGCAGTTATTTGCAAGTTTGTAAATATTTTATTAGCTTTATTTATAAACATAAAGGCTCATTGATACATGTATTGATACAAGCAATTAAAGCGGGAGTTTTTGCTGATATTAGAAGTGTCACTTTTTTAATATATAGTTTATGGCTAACTCAATGTGATATTCTTTTTAATTCTAATTGTACAGATCCTCTGAAGATTATAATTAGAAAAATCAGAACGATAAAAGAAAGAGACAACAGAATATCATCACAAGATTTATTTATTAGCACATGGGATCTTATTGACATTTGAAGACCAGGTTGGATATTATACTTTTTTTTTTTTTTTAGAAAAGACATATATATATATATATATGTAAAATTGTATTTTTATTTATTTATTTATTTTTTATTTACATGTTAACACTTGGCAGATTCTGCCTATTGGACTTTAATTTGCCTATTGATTTTATCATACAATATTATGTATTTATTTATTTATTTTCTGGTTTAATAAAGGTTGTTTTTGATAAAAAAAAACAGTGTAACGTATATTAAGTGTACTTTTTCGGCAATTGAAAATTGTAGATAATTTTTAAAGTCATAAATGAATATTTTTAATACCCTGGTTTTATATTTACAAACAAAAATAAAAATAAACAAATAGTGGATATCATGCACATTTTTGTTTAAAAATGAAATAAAGTTGAAATATTCATTTCTGTGTGATCAAAATAATATTACACATGGTTTTAAAAAGCCATTAGCAATTAAAATGAACAAATTATATATATTTTTTCTGTAAAGGCTATTAAACAGTCAATAAAAACAACAACATTAGACTATTGTAATGAACAAATAATGGCAGTTTTTTCTCAGTTGAAGACAGAAGGACAAGGAGTGTTTAATTGTTTGTAAAACTTTTTTAAGGGTGGAGGGGGTGTTTGTAACTTTTACATTTTGTTAATTTCTATAATTATTTTTTTAGGTTCATCATTGCTACTCTTTTTTGTTATGCCTGATAAATTTTGTTAGTTGATAAAAGTTTTCTTTTGAGGGTTTGTTAATCAGATATCTATTAGATTTATAGTAAAGTTCAGGAGATGAGTTTTGAATATTGTGAGATTTTAGACAGTGAATGAAAAAAAAATTCCTGACTGTTGTTTGACTAACATGAAGTGAAAATAAAATGTCTTCTTTGTGTCTGTGTGTGCGTGTTAATCGAAACATACTATATCGGAGAAATAGAAAAAAATATATTATCAATTTTTATGTGCCAAATGGTTTTTTTTTTTGTTTACACAGAAAAATAAAAAATTATGACATTCAGGTTATAGGAGTAGTTTTTTTTTAAACAAATGAAGTCAAAATAATAACTTCCCCGAGTGTGTTTTCAAAGTAATACTACATCAGATGGATAGTTTAAATTTTTTTTAGATTATTGCAGCAAACAAATAATACTATTTACTTTTTATTATTTAATCGAAAGTGTGTAAAATAACACCATAATTCAAAGGCATCAAATTTACTCCTTAGTATTTTCATTAATGTTTGAAGACTATTCGATGATTCCCCCTATCAATATATAAAATATTCCAAAGTCCATAATAAATGATTACCTTGTAATGTATTGATTGCTAACATTATAACATTGCTGGTGCATATTTAAAATGCTAACATAGGATGAAAGACTGCTGTATTATATATAGTAAAAGTGTGTGAGTGTTGTAAGCATAAAATCGTTCAGTTTTTTTTTTTTTTTTTTATGGAATATAGCAATCATATTAAAAATGTTTCCCGGGATTGTGACTGAAAAGTGAAATCAGTTTAATTGTTTACATTCAGTTGTAGGTAAGTATTATATATATATATATAATTAAAAGCGCGATAATAAACACTAAACAAGCTTTTTTATTAATTTTACATATTTGTAAATGCAAGCTATATATATATATATGTCATGTGACATCTGACTTTATATATATATATATATTTGTGATATTGTGTCTAATAAACTATCCATCTACTATGCTCAGAAATTAGTATTCAAAATGGGTAAAACTTGAACAATATTTTCATGTCCTAGTATAATAAGTATTTTTTTTCTTCTTTCAGATAACCAATAATAGTCAGATCAACTAGTCATTGACTTATTACGAAGAATATGTATCCAGAAATTTTTAGGCTGAGAGAAAAACAAGACACTAGAATTATAATTCCAGGACACTTGCTGGGATTCGGCTAGATAAATTTTGCCTTCTCCTTGATTGTTTTAAATGTAAAAGAAAGTTGAAAAATTGTAACGGTACATGAATTATTAAAAAGTAGTATTGATATATATATACAATATCAATTTTACAATAACTTATGAACGGGATTCGAACTCAGACTTTCACACGACCCACTACTCTCATTGCCATCTCATGTGTGTGATCAGGTAGGTCAGCAATATGAGATGGCAATGAGAGTAGTGGGTCGTGTGAAAGCCTGAGTTCGAATCCCGCCTATGTGAAAGTCTGAATTCGAATCCCGCCTATATTACATATATAAATGCAGGTTTAAACCTGTACATTGTATTAATAACTTATGAAAAAAAAGGAGGTATTATAACATGAAAAGAGTAAAAAAAAATTACAAACACTATATTGACAAAATTCTACATTTTATCTATATTATTGGTACTTCTTATTATCATTATTATGTATTCTTATTTTAATTTATTATATATTGTGAATTATAACATTCATAATATGACATATAATTAAATTACATCTATTATTTTTCAGTGACCTGATTAAATATATTATTTTCTTGTTATATATATGCGTGTAAGAGAGAATTTTAAAAAAAAGATTTTAAACAATCCAAAAAGATATGCATATATAAATGATGAATTATATCAACATTTTTATCACTATTGATATTATTTTGTTTTATTGATAATAGAGGGCACAACAGTATATTTGAATATTTGAAAATGTAAAAAAACAAAAAATGTTAATTTATATTTTCATTAAAAGATTAAAACAAAAATCTAAATTCCTTAATTTATTACCACTTGTCTTAAAGAACAGACTTATTAATTTTTTAAAAAGTTTTTATTATATTGAAAATAAAAAAATCATTATTAAAGATGAATGGAAACAATATCTCAGAAGTTATATATAAACTTCTGAAAATGCTTTAGCTAGAAAAATCAACGAATGCTTTTTCAAATAAATACAAATATAAAATTAGCGATACATAAAAATATGTAGTAGGAATATGTTATTTTAGCACTTTTAATTAACTCAATCCAGTATATATTTACATGATAAAGCAAATTGAAATTGACGACCCCCCCCCCTCATAATCTCCACAAATTGTACACACAATACAGCACTTTATCCAGTTTGCGGAGATATAGATGAGTTTGTTTGTTATTTCCACAGCTATTCAACTTTAATATTTTTTTATATTACACAATTTTTTTTTTTTGTAAAATCTAGAATTTATTTCTGTTGATAGGGAAATCATTTAAACAGAATTATTAACGCAAAAAATGATTTAATAATTCATTTGAATTTCAAGTGGGTAAAAAAAAATGTCAACACCTCCGGCAATATTTTATGGAAACAAAACTGAAAAAAAAAACAGCCAGATGTATAATATATTATTATTAAAGTTCAACTCCACCACATGACCTTTGCACCAAATCAATCAGGGTTTCATTATACTGAAGTGGGTAATATTAATTATTAGAACGAATTTACAATTAAGACATATATCTATATGAGACAATTTATTTACAAACTGTAGATCTGTAATAGTATTATATATACAGAAAGAAAATATTTATGTGTAATAATCCGACTTTTTGATAATGTTGATTCCATGCTGTAAATAATAATAGCCTTCTACACGGGTGTGAAAAAAAAAGAAAGAGATTACAGAGTTGTTTACTATTCAGGTATAATTATATACTGCAGATTAGGGATTAATAAATTACTACTCATGGGCCACTTACTGGCCCATACTACTGTTCGAAATGATAACGAGTTGTTATAATCAACAAATAAATAAATAAAATAAAAAATTCTATTGCGTAATATTTACAACCAGAAAGAAAAATTAAAAATACTCTTGTTATCACTGCAAATAGAACAAATTTTTCATTTTTGTACAGAAAAACACAAAAAGTTATCTCATTGCTTCCCTCAACAGATGTATAACATTTTTTTTAAAATTAAAAATAATTTAAAAATTAAAGAATATAATATATTATAAAAAAAATAATGAAACTAAAATTATTTTTAAGGAAAACAAATTAAAATGACGTGCACAGACAGCAGAAAATATGTAAATTAAGCATAAAAATCTTTTTTGTTTATTCAAAAAATACAATTTTATAACTTTAAAACTGTCGTCAAGCGTTGTTAGCCGAGAGGTCATCGCAGCCGCCTTGCAAGCAAGTAGTTGGTTGCAGACGGTTGTGGGTTCGCGTCCCGGCCGATGCTATGACATATGAGAAAAAAAAAAAACTGGCTGTCAATATAATTTTCATTAACTGAAAATAACAAAATATCAGAATAAATTAATTAAAAAATACTAGAAGGGGGTTGAAGACCTGAATTAAACATAAATTTCTATTAATAAGCATAAGAATTACTAGTAATAAAAAATAACACTGTTTGATTACGTTTCTGCAGTTTATATATAAAAATAGGTATTTTTATTATTTTTAAAAATATTTTATATAACGTTGTTTCTGACTTTTATATTTATATATTGTCCTATGTGCGTTTTTTTACTTTTAGTTGCCCCAAAGACTTCTTTTTTTATGGTGTGCAAAATCTTTTAAAATTTGTTGTGTAGCCCTTCAAAGAAATAGTTTTCTGACCCTTGAATAAATCACTATCGATCTTACAAACATATGTGGAAATAAAATAAAAAAGTTATGTGATTCCCAATTATATTTGAGAAATAAAATGTGAGAAGTAATAACAATACAATTCAAAAACAATATGTGGGACTGTTTCCATTACTTAACCTTAAATATTGAACTTCTTTAGAAAACAATCAACTTTATTTAAATTTTCATATATTTCAACTGTTAGCAAAATCAAACAGAATAGTGCTGAACTGGTAACCTGAAGGGACTAGCTGTACGTATAATTAATTGTTATAACTTATATAAATATATATGTAAAGTAAGATAATGATGGAGATTATTGAGGGTAAAAATGAGTTATATTTCCCAATTCACCTACAAAATCAACATTAAGGATTCGAAATAGGCTTTATCACTCAAAAATAATTGGGTTTAAATGAAGACATAAATTAACCTTTTGTTTATATATATAAATACAGAACTGATAAGTCCTAGTGTGAACATTCAAAATGGAGAGCTGCAATATATAATCGCATTGACAATATGAATTTTATAAACCAATAATTTATTTATAAGATACGATTAACTCTATCTCTATCTCTCACAAAGTATAAAATAATTATTTTAGAATAAATTCATATATAGGCTAAACATATAAAAATAATTAAATAAAAGTCACTTAATTTCTAATATAAAAGTAATATATTCAAATATAGTAAATGGATTACACTGACTTTTTAAGGGCTTTTCTATTTTCTTTTGTTAAAGTTTTAAAATATACAGTCCTACAAAAGTTTATTTTTTTTTTTTTTTTTTTTTTTTTTTTTTATTATAATATATATTCACAATATCAAATCCTGCTATACAAAAAAGGAAAAATGTTAAACTATTAAATATTTTTTTTAAAATAATTAGAACTAAAGGCAAAAAAAAATATTTTCTTATCTAAAATATTATATTAAATAAAAAGTATTTTATTTAATAGTAATATTTGTAAGGATGTAAGGTTAAAGAAAAATATGATTTTATTTTTGTTTAAATTGTTTCTTATAAAATTGTGTGTGAAATAGTAAATTGTTTGGAAATAAGAAAATTGTTGGAAAAGGGGTGTTTGAATAATTATTGAATAATAAAAGGAAGTTTTGATAGAAAGAATTTGGTGTGGATATTTTATTCTTGTTTATTTGTAAGAAGGTTATAGGTAGAATGGTTTAAATGAAAGAGTAAAGGTTCATAAAAGTAGAGTTAAAAATAGATATCTTAGTTTGTGTATGTCCATGAAAAAGATACAGGACACTATTGATTTTGATGAAGTAAGGTTGTCTTTGAGAGAAATGAAATCAAAAGAAGAATTAAAGAGTTTTATTGAAAATTTATGATTTGAAGAATTAATTATTTAAGAGTCTTTAATATTAAGGGTGGATGGGAAGTGAATGGATTTGTGGGTAGTTTAATAGTTATATAATGTGTGTTTTTTATTATTATTTTTTAATGGAAGTTGTGTAAGTGAATAGGTTGTGTTAATATTATTTTATCTGGTCTGGTAATTTAGATTTGGGGAGTTTTGTTTATATTGTAGTTTGTTTATGTTGTATGTTTATATATATATTTTTTTTTATATTATATATATTTTTTATATATATATATATATATATATATAAATATATATATATAATTTACACTACTGATCAATATGGGATTAAATCCTGTGAAGTCTCTTATTTTTCTAATTTGTCAATTTAAGTTATCAGTTTTTACCAATGATAGGGACACAAATTCTTCAGAGTCATAGATGATTAGTAATTTGTTTGTGTTGTGGCATTTAATATTCAAACTTTATATATTTCTCAGAAAATGATTACATCAGGCTGACACATATTTAAATTAATCAGCAATGCATTTTCTGTGACTGTATCAAGAAACAATAATTCATTAAATCAAGAGTCTATTTCTGGTAATGATTATTTATATTTAATAAATCATTTATTTCCAACACAGTGATATATATTAAATCTCAACCACAGTTATAGCTCGCACAAGAAAAAGCGTTTACTAAATTTTATGTTTCAGAGAACTAGAAATAGACTGATTTTTTAAATCTTCCAGTCATGTACTAAAGAACGTATGGCTGTTCTTTTAATTTTTTAATAAATCCTTCCATATTTTTTTAATATTTCTACATTTTAATTAAAAGTAAGTAGTATTTACTGGGAGTTTTTTATGTTTTATTTGCTATTATATATTACATTTATTTGATTTTTTTTGTTATCATATATTTAAATATCTTTTGTTTCGAATAAAACACAATTATCTGGATCAAATTCCCTTATTGACATTTAATTTTAATAAAGTGTTATACATTTTCATTACATCTTTATTTATTAATTTAATCCAAAATAAAATATTTTTATATATCTCACCTATCATCATCAACCTTTAACAATCCACTGCAGGATGAAGGTCTCTACAAGTTTAATCCATCTTTTCCTATCTTTAGATTCTCTTTTCCACATCACTCCCGCACACTTTTTTACTTCATCCATCCATCTCACATGTGATCTATTTCTGGGTCTTTTACAATCTCTTGGAATCCAGTTTAAAATTTCAATTGTCCATCTATTATCATCTCTTCTAGAAATATGTCCAGCCCAACTCCACTTCAGTCTTTTAATTTTTTCAATGAGGTCAGTAACACCTGTTTGTTCTTTTACCCATACATTGCATTTTCGATCTCTTTTTGTTACTCCCAACATGCATCTCTTCATACTTTTTTGAGTGGGCTGAAATCTCTGTATTACTCTTCTATTAAGTCTCCAAGTCTCAGATCAATAAGTAAGAACTGGCAAAACACATTTATTAAAAACCTTTCTTTTCAAACACATAGGCATATTTCCTTTTAGTATCAAGTTATTTCTACCAAAAGCACTCCAACCAAGTTTGATTCTATGATTAATTTCATCCATTATGTTTCCATCTGTATTAATAATCTGACCAAGGTATTTGTAACTGTTAACTTCTTCTAACTCATCATAATCAATCTTTATTTTCATATTTTGAGAAAATCTATCAAACATTACTTTAGTCTTTTTAACATTTATCTTTAGTCCTACTTTTCTACTTTCATCTTATAACTCCTGTAACATTTCCTGTAGCTATAAAGCATTATTTGAAGAAAAAAACTACATCATGTACAAAATCTAAATGACTTAAATAATCTCCATTTACTTTCACTCCTTTAACTTCCCATTTTAATCCACAAAATACTTCTTGCAGCACTGCTGTAAAAAGTTTTGGAGATATGGAGCCACCCTATCTTACACCTTTTTCAATGCTGATTTTCCTACTATCATTATGTAATCTAATTGTTGCTGTTGCATTTTTATAAATATTCTTTAAAATATGACAATGTCCTGGATCTACACCTTGATTATCCAATGCTTTAATCACTGAAGAAATGTGTATTGAATCGAATGCCTTTTCATAATCTACAAATCCAAAACATAATGACAACTCATATTCATTTGTCCTTTCTATGACTTCTCTCAATACCTGGATATGATCTATTGTACTAAAACCACTTTTAAATCCAGCTTGTTCTCTTTGTTGGTGGAAATCCAGGGTTTTCTGTAGATGAGTTGTAATTATCTTAGTAAAAATTTTATATAAAACTGATAAAAGGCTGATAGGTCTGTAATTTCTAATATCTTCTTTATCACCTTTTTTAAATATTAATATCAATACTGCATTCTTCCAATCATCTGGTACATCTTTATCATTTAGACATTTGGTATATAACTTTGCTAAAAATATATATATATTTCTTCACCTGCTTCTTTTAATACATCAATTATAATTCCATCATTACCTGGAGCCTTTCCTTTCTTCATAAATTTAATTGCATGTCCCACTTTCTCATTCAAAATTCTGGGCAATTCAGAAGATATAATAGGTATAGGAGACACTTGTTCATTATTACTATATAATTCTTGACAGTAGTCTTCTACACATTTAATGATGTCATCTCTCTTTTTAGTAATAATGCCATCTTTTTTTTATTGCAGATATAAATTTCCTACTAATATCAAAATGTTGTTTTACACTCTTTAGACTTTTATTCTCTTCTACAGCTTTCCTTATTAGTTCACAATTATACTTTCTTATATCATTTTCAACTCTTTTTCACACCATTTTACAAAATTCGAGATATTCAATCTTTTTTAATGCACCATTGTTGCAAATTCTCATATTCCTTTTTTTCTTCATAAATTCTCTAGTCTCAGTAGAAATTTTATTAGTCAATTTCTGCTTTTTTCTACCAGCTATCTTAGTTTCAATTTTTAAAAGTATATCAGATATCTCACCTATACATACTTAAATATGCACCTAAAACACAATATTAGATTAGGCAAAACTCACTATATGTATTGCCACACACAGCAAGGTAGAGTAATCAACGGATGCCAGAAGGATTGTGCATAAAATCCCTATCTGGGGCCTACTCATCCAATATTTCCAGACTAGTTTCTAGCGTGTGGCTTTGTTTATAAAAGAATCAAAGACACCAAAAAGTATGGATGCTGAATTGAGTTCAGATCTATATGACTATACAGCTAATGATCTTGAATTGAAAACATTATTGTGTTTTCATTTGAATGAAAACTTTATAGTTAGCTAATAAGGTAAAAGATGGCTGCTGGAGACCTTACACAAGATCCTAAGATCTCCAATACTAGCACATAATTGTTTATAAACAAAGCAAAGCAAAACTCCATATAGTAGTGCCACCTGTGCTAAACAGAGTAATCAATGGATGCCAGAAGGCTTGTGCATAAAATCCCTATCTAATGCCTACTCATCCAATATCCCCAGACTAGTTTCTGGCTTGTGGCCTTTGACAGTGAAGAGTCTTGGATTACTCTAGCTGTGTGTGGCAATACATATAGTGAATTTTGCCTGTTTTAACAACAGTTATACACAAGCATAAGAAGTGGTGGTCATGTGATGTTTATTGACAATATTAATCATTGAATTTCCCTTTAATTAATTATTAGTAAATATAAAACAATTTAGAACAACCCATTACAGACTACAGTATCATTGATGTACTGCTTGTTGTAACCTTTTCAAGCTTCTCTTTCTGCATTTTCCAAATCTTATTTGTGGTGAGGTTTTCTTCAAACATTCACACCTTCTTATTGATTAAAGAAGTAAACAATACACATGAAAATTTTGATCAATCAACAGATGCTACACAATTGAATTTTTATTGTTGTGAGACTCTTGTCCACATTGCTTGACCACATGTATAATCACTTTACAATAAGTCCATTTGAGCCATCTTTCTGATACAAAGTTCAGATACTGCAAAGTAATATCTGATCACTAATGCATTAAACATTAAGAGATATATTTAACTCTAATACATACACTGAGACTATGACACAAGTGTATGCTTATAATATATATATATATTTCCAAAAAAACAAACTTAGTCATTGATTGGTATATACAGACAGATTTATAATCTCTACTAAGCAATCATCTGTAATGTATGAGAACACCATTTTCCTTAAAAACAAAAAAATATATACTTTTATTGTGAATCACTACCAGACATGTTAAATAATTTCACTTTTCTAACCTAGCATAGACAACAACCCAATAAGACAAATCATCCATAAATCACATGAATTTTTCAAATGATCACAAAGCCTATACAATATTAAGTTTTCATAATTGAATAGCTTCAATAGACAAACATTATATTTCCATTTACATCACCATCAGATATGCTTGAAAAAGAATTGTTATTCTGTTATCTAGAAATAGTATATTCACCAATATTTGAGTAAAAATGTTGTTAAAATTATCAATATTAAACATTATGGCATTCCCCCCCCCCCCAAAAAAAAAAAAAAAAACAAATCAGTTTTTTTTCTTCACATAACTGGGGTCATCAACATATCAGACTTATTTAATTCAATTAACATTTAACCTTGATCACTTTCCCAGTATTTAACCACTAAACATCACATGACCACCATTTCTTATGCTTGCTCATAACTATTATTAAAATAGGCAAAACTCTCCATACAGTAGTGCCACTCAGTGCAAGCCAGAGTACTCATAACAATTATGAGCATGCATAAGAAATGATAGTCATGTGATATTTAGTGGTTTAATATCAATCCTGCCTAATAGGATAGTGATGGCTATGATTATTAAAAACCCAAAGATACCAAATGTATGGGTACTGAACTGAGTTCAGACATATATGACTATATAAGCTAATGAGCTTGGATTGAAAATATTATTGTGTTTTCAATTTTATTCTCATAGTTTTATAATTAACTAGAGATAAAAGATGGCTGCTAGAGGGTTGCATTAGATCCTAAGATCTAGGTGCAGTGCTCTCATATCCAAGGCTACCTACTAATGAAAGCCACAAGCTAGAAACTAGTCTGGGGATATTGGCTGAGTAGGCACTAGATAATGATTTTATGCACAACTGTTCAGGCATACATTGATTACTCTGGCTTGCACTGAGTGGCACTACTGTATGGAGAGTTTTGCCTGTTTTCCCAGTTTTTCTTGAGTGATGCTGATGATCTTATTTTAAATAACTAGGAAATTTAATATTAGCTTCTATTATAACAACAGGATTAAAGCTATATCCAGCTATAGGTGACATATAATTGGTTGAAGCTTCATAGCTTTGTTTAATTCTGTTTCCACTTCCGGTTTGAACTAGACCATTATTTTATTTTGATTATCAATTGAAAAATGTCTTTTCCATGGTCTCCATGATTTATTTTTATTTTATCTATGTTTTCTATTTTCTAGCTCCAGAACATTGATCTTTGTTTGGTCATGACTTTTCTCAGACTGCTTACTTGACTGACCATGAATACAGGTATCTAGAGCTTTAAGGCATTTTGCTAGTTTGCTATATGGCCTTTTTATCTATATTTACAATTGATATTCAATCTTGAAAAGCAGATTATAACAGACTATACATGAAATCTGATTCTCAGTTATTTTACAAGCATCTAGTGTTCATAGCTTGGCCACCTGACTTTAAAAAAAAACAGAGTAGATTTCACGTCTACAGAATTTTTCCTGCATTATCTGATATAGGACAACCTCGTTTCTCTCATTTGTCCAGAAGTTATTTATCAAGGCTTGTTTCTATCTCTGAAATGTATTATATTTGTCAAATAGAGATTGCCACCATGTAGAGCATTACTCTGTGACTATATACCTAACATATTTTTGGACATCAAATTTGGATTAAAAATGTCTTTCTAAACTTTCTATATGATCTACAGGTGTTTCACCCGTCTGACCTTTAAACATTATAATTTTTAAGAGCTGTTTTCCAAAAGTCTATGTTTAACCTCTGTCAGTTCATATCCTATTTCTTTATTCCCATTATAGGTATCTTTATGACTGCTAAGCTAATGAATAATATCTGTTTTAATTTCTTTTATGCACAATCATTTTTAAAATCATTTAACTTTGAAATTATCTCTTTTACATTTTTTTTGCATCTCATTTACTGATTTTTCATCCTTTATCAATGGAATATTTATACTTTCTGTTTTTGTACTTCCCTCTTCATGCTTTTCTTTCAGTCGATTAAATCTCTTCTCACATTTTTTCATAAAATGTTTCTATCATACTCTTAGTTTCTTCCCTTATATGTTTATGAATTTCTGTAATCATTGCTCAAGTTTTCTCAAACTTACAATTATATTTTTTATTGCTATGCATTGAGCCTTTTTTTGCATTTCATTTATATTGTATAGTGTTTTATCACTTTTCTGTGACACTTTCTGTATATTTTATTTTCATTTCCTGTTGACTTTCTTAGAGAAAGTCATACAAGATTTTCATACCAACTATAAGTGATGTTGCTTCAACAGGTTTTGTTTTTGTTGATTTCAGCTCTGCTGGCCATTCTACCTCTTGCATCATTGATGTTTCTATGATTGACTTTGTTCACCCATTGTTTCTTTACTTATCTGATAATCATCTAATTTATATATGTTTTACTACAATTATTGATTTACCTTATATAAAGAATAAAGAAACAACATTATTAATATTATATAAAATTTAAATACATAGTTTAGTGAAACAATCCTTACCATACATATGCAATCCTCTCCAGAAATATGTGAACTTGCGTAAACTCACACCCATGCCAATTTTAACTCTTTTGCCTTCTTAAACTTTTCAATTCCAATATAGTCCCGACATTATTAATTGCTGATTATGGTTATAATTAATTCAGTAACCAATATCATCTTCCATTCCAAATAAAACTGTTTTTATATTTCATGACACTTATCTTAATAATCTAAAGTTGTAATTATAAATTTATTTAAACGCACATTGAATAGTAAGTAATATTTACTAAGGCTGTAAACATTAAGAATATGCGCATGAAAATGCGAAGGTAGGGACCTCTACAGTTCTTAACCACAAGCTTAGAAGCTTTGGAAGAAAAGAGAGGAATTATTCTTTATTTCAACTTACTTTCTATATGAATAGGTGAAGCTGAAGCAGTTAGATCTGAGAGCGTGAAGCTATTCAATACTTCACTGATTAAGTCCACAATCCCTATTCCACATAAATACTCATGAAATCTTTCGATTTACAACGAGTCAATGGAAAAATCTTATAGTTAGAAATCTATTACGGTAATTTAAAGTTGTAATATAAGTAAGTAATATTTACTAAGTCTGTAAACCTTAAGCATGTGCGTTTAAATAAATTTACAATTACAACTTTAAATTATGGTAATAGATTTCTAACTATAACATTTTTCCATTGACTCGTAAATCGAAAGATTTCGCGAGTACTAATGTGTAATAGGAATTGTGGACTTAATCAGTGAAGTATTGAATAGCTTCACACTCTCAGATCTAACCACTTCATCTTCACATATTCATATAGAAAGTAGGTTGAAGTAAAGAAGAGTTCCTCTCTTCCAAAGCGTGAGCTTGTGGTTAAGACCTGTAGAGGGCTCTACCTTGCATTTTCATGCACATATTCTTAAGGTTTACAGCCTTAGTAAATATTACTTAATAATCTAAATAGTACCATTAATGTATCCTCATAAATCCAGATGGGTATTATGAATAACAGTCTCTAGACATATTAGTGCATCAAAACTTAATCAATTTAAAGGGAATATACCTGCAACCAAATGAATGTACCTTGTTTTATATTGTTTCTGAACTATATATGTTTTCAATTATTTATTATTATTTTAGAAAGTTGTAAATAGTGTAAATAATTCTTGTTGTTTTGAAAATATATTTGGTGGTCTGTGGCCTTATTGCTAATCATCATCCATATTATTATTGTTATTGCTATCAACACATCTTATTGTCTTAAAATCATCATCAATCAATACAATAGATGTGATTATGCATTAACCTAGCACAATAATTTTGATAAGCTCTTACATTTAAAGTACATTTAGAATTTATGACTTCTTGATCAGAGCACTGTTGATCTTAAGCATATGCCTTATTTTAAATAATATTTTAATGATCTACTGGTTTTGGAATAACCTGTTTATTTGAATCATTAGATACATCATTCTCTGATCTTGATCATATTGCCATACTTATTAATAAAAGAAAGTTTGTAAGTTATTGTATTTGCTTATTAAGAATTTATTTGTACTTCATAAAGCTTAAAATTTATATTAGTATTAGTATTGAGATTTTCAAATATTCTTTATTAATTCTATTTTGTTTTATAAGCTGTCTTTGTTTGTTATATTTGGGTGGTGGCAAAATCCCTCTCACTGACCCAAGTATATCTTTAAAATATTAATATTCAAGTTATTTAAACCATGAGAAAGTAAATTATTAGTTGGCAATCTTAATCTTGAATTTATGGTAATTTTACGTCTAAGTTATTTATTATGCTTTGATAAGAGTTATGTTCATCTTCACAGTTTTATTGATTCAGAATAACTTCAAGATGTAAATTTCTTCTCTAGTTTTTAACACTTATAGTTTATCTTAACTTCATGGTTAAATATTCTGGTTTGGTCAAGCTTGGAATCCATATATTGTTTTATTTTATCTTATTGTCATTTAACACAATATTAGTTTTATAATTCAGGATCTCATTCTTCATCATCAACATTGCTCTCATATTTCATCTGAATCTTTCTTTTATTTTTTCATCCTCATTTTATCTTAATTCATTATCATAATTGATTTTATCCTTCATTAGCTCCTATTCTATCATCACCTTAATCATTCATCACTCTAACACATGTTTTTTCTTTTCTCCCCACTCTTAAGCTCGTTTATTTTCATTATTTAATTATTATTTGTTTTCATCATCCATTTAGTCGTCTACATCCTAATTCATTTATCACCTAATTCATAATTCAAATTCCTTATTCATTTCATAGACCTGATTATTAACTATTTATTGGTTTTGCAAATATTAAATTTATATAATAATATTTTGCTTATGGATTTTAAAGTTAGTTTAACCGATGTCGATACTAGAAGTTATTATCTTCATGGACACTTTGTGACCTTCCTTAGATTTACAGATTCACGCTAGCCTAGTTGCTTTTAAGAAAATAATATTTTTATTTTAACATTATTTTTAGGTACATATTCTTATTATCCATATAGAGATGGTTTGGATTGTACATATTCTTATCTATATACAATACAAAATTATATATAAATAGAACTAATGCATATTGCTAGCTAAAATCTATATAAAATATTTGACATGTTCCATAGGCATATTATTCTAGCCATACTCTTCCTTTAAATAAAGAAAGCGCATCATATTTTAGTATGAGGAGATTCAAATAAAATTATATATATGTATATATGCATATTTTACGCATGGCTTTGAAATGCACTGTTAGTTAAATATTGTATCCATTCAGCTATTTAATTAAGTAAAGATTTAATAGAAATTTCATGTAAAAATATATACATTACATGAATAAATATTACTTTCACTTATTGTAAAAGTCATGAAACTTTCCTTAAAATTAAACATTTTTTTCTAAAGCGCTTTATGACTTAATTTATACGTATTGATTTTTGCGAAACTTATTCTTAGCGACATATTTTGGCAGATTTTATTGCGTTACATAATGGAAAATGTTATGCTTCGTATTTCTTACAATTCTTTGACATAAAGATCACTTAGTTGTTTCTTTTTTATAAAAGTAATTAAACACCATTTCGTGAACGGTAGGATTGTTTTGCGAGCAATACATTTCGCTTTATTAATAATGTTACAAATAAACGACAAAAAGTTGTCATTAAAATATATTGTTTTAAATAAAAGCTTTATTTTCAGGAAAAAAATATTAAAAGAAAAAAAAATAACAAAAACTAAAGCACGTATGAGAAGTTAATGAATGCCATGAATTTTAATATATTTTGGAACCTTCATATCAAGATATCCTGCAGTGTTTCGTGCAATGGTCAAGTGTTAAACTCCAGAACATAAAGTCCTCCCATGAGAGCTTTTGAGCTTCTGATGAACCCCAGAACACCAAAACTATTCATCATTTATTTTTTATTTAGTAACAAGATAAATTGGATTACATTTTTACGACTTCAGTTATTTGTCATGTAAAAATAATCAATCCTCACTGTAATATTGGAATTCGAATTATGTAGTATTCTCTTTTATTGGTAATTACAATATTCAAATACTTTTTACATGGCTTATTCTAAAATAAATATCATTTTTTAAAAAAATTACTCAATAAAAATCTAAAATTCTCCATCTTTTAAACATTTTCGGAACACAGAACTTGAAGTGAAACATCATTAAACTATGGTAAGTTTTTGGATAACTTGAATGACCATTAAAAATATTATTTTTACTTATGGATAAGACAACAACTGGAAAAAAAATACTAAACTAACAATAGGTAAGAATATTATCTCATAAATCACTAGGCAAGGTTAACATCATCATCATCATCATCATCATCATCATCATTATTATTATTATTATTATTATTATTATTATTATTATTATTATTATTATTATTATTATTATGTCTTAACAATATACTTTATGGCACAATAAATAGATTACATGGATTTTTACAATGCTTTTTGCCAGAGTTACAATAACGTATGATATCAATTCGAAAACCTTACAACATTGAGCAGTACATCGACAAGTAATAGGTTACAGAGTACCTTTGTTAACATATATAATTATAGCACAATTTAACAAGATAAGATTACATAGATATATTTCACAGTGTGTAAATATTCACCATTTGTATTATTAATAATATTAGTAATTTATACAATAGGGAACAAACAAGAAAGACAT
Source organism: Epiperipatus broadwayi (assembly GCA_028023455.1). Taxonomy (NCBI): domain Eukaryota; kingdom Metazoa; phylum Onychophora; class Udeonychophora; order Euonychophora; family Peripatidae; genus Epiperipatus; species Epiperipatus broadwayi. The sequence continues at coordinate 5,762,496 of JAQFVV010006233.1, forward strand.
TAGACTAATATATTATTAGTATTATTAGGATGATGATGAAGATTATTATTATTATTATTATTATTATTATTATTATTATTATTATTATTATTATTATTATTATTATTATTATTATTATTATTATTATTATTATTATTATTATTATTATTATTATTATTATTATTATTATTATTATTATTATTATTATTATTATTATTATTATTATTATTATTATGATTATTATTATTATTATTATTATTATTATTATTATTATTATTATTATTATTATTATTATTATTAGGCATTGCTGACTAAAAACCGCTTTCATTTAATTTGGGTTGCTTCACATACATAAGTTTTACATTGCAAGATAGAGAAGCATGTTAGTGTGAGTCGAGTGTGTATATATATATAGAAAAAAATAGGTGAAGGGGAAGTGCAAGTACATATGTATATGTTACATGGATTTTAAGGTACTCATCAGTGATATTTAGAGTTCATTTTATTATTATTATTGTTATTGTTGCTGTGGCTATAATTATTATTATTATTATGATGATGCAGTATAGAGATTTTGGACTCCAAGTCTTAAAGTCAGTAGATAGCACCTCTGCTCCATCTCTGCATAAGCTCAAACTTCTTTTGAACTCCTAAATAATAAGTCATGTGCCTATTTAAGAAATTATTAAAATTATTGTTAATATTATATTAATAAGTAATAACATATTTTGCAAGTTGTTTATAAAGTATGACATGGTGCAATTACTAAACGACTATTATCTTTAATGGGATAAATTAAAATCTGTGGTAAGGAAGATGATTTGAATAGGTATGAAAAAAATCATTTATATGGTGGCTACCAATGTGATATTTTTTCTCCGTGTTTATCATATGTGATGTAATCCAGAAACGATCACTTTGAGTACAGTGTTCTACCATTATGTTAAACTGATTTGAACACAAAATAAGTGGTTTGTAGTTTACTACAATGTTCTGCATACATCTGAATAAACATCCTTTTACAACAACAGCAAAACAAAGAAAACCCACTAAGTTTCCAGCAGCAAAAATATTAGGAACAAATATAAATTTTAAGAACTGAAAATTTAACGTTAGAAGGAAGTAATCAGTCTCATTAAATTATTGATGCTATCCACTAATATTTTATAACTAAAATATTTTAGTCTGAACTCAGTATTAAAGTAGTAATATGTGAGCTGATGACTTAATTTAGTTTTGATAAAAAATTGAAAATATTTAAGGATTTGGCTTTATTTGCAGAATAAGATTTCACATATTCTGTCAATCTATATTATACTTTGATCCTTATTCGTATATCCATGTTTGACTATTATAAAATGACTAAAAGAGCTGAAGATCTTATGTACTGAAACAAGACCTAAACCCAAACATGGTTTTAAAAAATTTAAGATCACATGACCAGAATCAAACCCTAATCAAGTGAAAGGCATGGTAAATATGCTAACAATATACTGAACAAATCATCAATTCCAAACATAGCAATATAATTAAAAGCTACAAACTCAACCTATTTTCAGCAGTTTGTTTAATAACTATAGTTTTATAATATCAATTTAATATATATTAAGGCTATAACCTTAAGACTATGCCTATGAAAAAACGACAGAAGGGACTTCTGTAAATCTTTAACACAAGATTTATTTAAAAGACAAGAACTTAAGGTTATAGCCTTAATATATATTACTTAAGTAATGAGTATGCGCTTTACAAATATAATTATTACAACTTTATAATATCAATTTAATAATTCCTGTTTTAAAACCAGAGATGAGAAAAATGCCAAGAATTAAAGATTTATACTAATCACAAATGATATTTGCCAAGAATTAAAGATTTATACTAATCACAAATGATATTGTTTAAAAAATATTAATACTAATAAGATTATCACATGATATCTTTTATTCTTGGTTCAATTGCTTGCAAAAGCAGTTAAGTCGATGTTAAACAAGAGAATCAAGTGTGCAGGGAAAATGAGGGCTGATTAAAACAAATACATTACTTCCAGTTTTGATCCAAGAAATCAGTCAGTCTGATGTTCCATATTTGATAGCACTATATCATCTGATATTCATTAATTACTCAAACCTACACTAGATGGCTCTAAAGAAGTTTTAAAACAACAGGTGTTAAAAAAAATTTCTTAATAAATACACACAAATTTGGAATAGTATTATATAACTATTAGGATGTTTATTTAATAAACAACAATTCAATATTTTACTTATTATTGCCCATTACAATTTTTTTACCTACAGATCTAAAAAAATCTTGTGTCCCTTTGACAGTGGTAAACTCTTTGCACTGTCATGCGCAGAGTTAAGTGTTAATGAAAAGGATGATCAAAATCAATGTATAAATAAAATGTGACCCTTGAACTGACTAATCTCTTATTTACCTATGCATAGATAAACATAATTATGATTAACCAATGAACATCACATGACCACCACTTCCTATGCTTGTGCATAACTGTTGTTAAAATAGGCAAAACTCACTATACGTATTACCACTTACAGCAAGCTAGAGTAATCAATGGATGCCAGAAGGTGTGGGCATAAAATCCCCATCTAGTGCCTACTCATCCAATATCCCCAGACTAGTTTCTGGCATGTGGCCTTCGTCAGTGAGAAGCCTATGCACAAGCCTTCTGGCATCCATTGATTACTCTAGCTTGCTGTATGTGGCAATATGTGTAGTGAGTTTTACCTGTTTTAACAACAGTTATGCACAAGCATAAGAAGTGGTGGTCATGTGGTGCTTATTGGCTTAAAACCAATCCTGTCTAATAGGATAGTGGTGGCTATGGTTATTAAAAAACCAAAGACACCAAAAAATAATGGTACTGAACTGGGTTCAGACCCATTTGACTATATAAGCTAGTGGGCTTGGATTGAAAACATCAAGGAGTTTTCAGTTTAAGTCTCATAGTTTTGTAGTTAAGTGGAAATAAAAGGTGGATCTAGGCACAGTGCTCTAAGATCCAAGATTCCTCACTGACGAAGGCCACAAGCCAGAAACTAGTCTGGGGATATTGGATGAGTAGGCACTAGATGGGGATTTTATGCACAAGCCTTCTGGCATCCATTGATTACTCTAGCTTGCTGTAGGTGGCAATATGTATAGTGAGTTTTTCCCGTTTTAATAATTATGATTATAAAAGTTTGCCTAAGTGCAAGATAAAAAAATGTGTCTGTTAAAAGACAATTGCAATAAAATGGAAGATATATTAGAATTACAATAGCATAGCCATAAAACTTACTCTTGTGCCATGAAAACACATGCATGTGCCAATTGAATCTTGATCATCTTTTAATTTCATATTTTATAAATAAAACACACTTTATAAGGTCCATCTTGCTCTGAGCTACACAAAAGACCAGAGACCTTGTACCAATCCAAAATTTTAACAAATTTAACTGTTATCAGATTGAGAAACTATCTCAATGCTACAAAATATTTGAATTAAATACAATATATTTTCAGAATACAATTGAAAATAATATTTGTATGATTAACATTGAATATTAAATTTTGAGGCAAAGTATGAGGACTGTAGTTTTACGTAATGTTATTGTGCAGTTTTCTTTTTTCTATATTCATTCAGTAGATAAGATTGTATGTATATGCATAACATTTTATTATTTAGTCAAATTGTAAAATGCAATACCTCATTCTATAGAAGATATTCCAGTGCAACCTATCATATCATTGATATGGAATTGTTAATCGAGAATTTTATAATAGTTTCTGGCTGTTGCTTTTATTAATATGGAATATTTTGTTTCCACTCACACATTCAGCATCCATTTTTATTTTTTGCTATTCATATCTAACTAAACCTATTTGCCTAGGTAAAAAGTCTGAAATCATGCTGGCCACTATATATTTATTAGTCAATTTTTCTGTAATTGACTATAGAATCCAACAATTGCTCCTAATGTTGATGATAAATGTGAGTAGAAGAAATCATGTAAAGTTTGCAGTTTATGTCTAAACCTGGAAATTGTTCCAAATACCAAAACTATCCAAAACATAAGTTACAGATCAAATTGATTTATAAACCTCAGCACCAAAAGACTCATCACTCAAAACTATTGACCTTTAAAACAGTATGTGTCTAAATACCTAATATATACAATGCAATTCATTAATAAAATATTTTGAAACTAAATAGCAAAAATACTTATTAGTATTAAACAAAGGACTACCTCTTAAATAGTTTTTTTCCATATGTCATAACATCAGCCGGGAGGCGAACCCGCAAAAACCATCTGGAACCAACTGCTTGCTTGCAAGGCGGCTACGCTGACCTCTCGGCTAACAACGCTTGACTAAATAGCTTTTTTTGAAGGCATATTTTCCATATATATACATACAACCAAAATGTTTTTATTAACAGAAAATATATAAACTATTTATCACTTTTACAAAAAGAGAATTTTTAAACTAAAACATTTCTTTTTAGTTTTTTTAGCTTACATTTCCTTAATTGTAAATCATAAAATAAAGTGATTTAAAACAAAACAAAAAATGTTATCTTTTTTAAAATAAATGAAATAATAACTGTTTTTATTTCATTTTGGAAAAATAAAATAAAACAATTCAAAATAAAATAAAACAATTAAGGTTTTAGACTAAATATTTTAACCAAATATTTTTTTAATACATAAAAATAATATATATATATTGTAACAGGATGGGTCAAATGGAGTGAACCTGGAGTAATGGAAAATCACCATCACTCCCAGAAAATTTAAAATGAAATATCAAATTAATCATTAAAATAATGTTTAATAATTCAAAATATATATTAAGCTATATTGCATATTACAGAGAGTATGAGTTCATACAACCTCTGAGTGACCAGCATTAGCTAACTCCTTAGAGCAAGTAAAAGTATAATTATAACTTTATCAACCAGCATTATAATAAGTAAAAGTTAGCACTAATATAAGTAATACTCAAAAGAAACTATTCATCATTATAAATGATCAATCAAAATAAATCAATACAATAAATCAACAGTCAATCTTGTGACTGGATTGGAAATGGGTCTTCTGTAGGTCAGGCTAACTATTGAGCCTATTCCAGCTTGGGTAATTATTTAAACATAACTTGGATGCACCAACATAGTCATAACATGTAAACAACAATGCTGGGACATTAAAACATGATGATCATCATCAATGGTCTGGCCACTTGTGCTGGCCAACTATAAACTTAATTTCTCATAAGACTAAACTAAAATCAAATGTAGTGCATGGGCTTTAAAGAGTATTCTCTTTTGTGCCAATGGATGCCCCAAAATAATATACACCCCCATTCATATATCAGACTGTTATTGTATGAATCTAGCTCAGAGAACCCAAGCTCTATTCCTGTATGTGACCAAGAGATGATGGAAACAGATATTGTAAAAATATTTAGAACCACTGGAATAATTTTCATACTTGAACACAAGTTTATTAACAATAAAAATTTAAAAAATATGATATTAAAGTCTAGAATAAGGTTACACATATAAGTTAAGTCTTCTGATTTTGATTAAAATACAATAAAAAATTATTACATTTGTGATTTACAAAATTACTAGACACAATTCAAGTTATTGCATTGTGGACCAATTATCTGAGAAGGGAGTGGCAGCGGTTGCTCTACCCCATGATTTTCATTGTAGAAAGAGTGACCAAGTGAAACCTGATGACTGAATTTTGGGTTTTTTTTATTATCTCTTTCTCATCCCCTCTCACAAGCCATTAAAAATTGTTTATGACTTTTAATTTTCAATTTTAAGTTTTAATAGCCAGCATAAATTTTAACAACAAAAGATCTGGTCAGATTAATGATTTTGTCTTTGCCCTTTTGAACTTTATTTTTAAATCTTTGGCTCTCACTTTACAATTTAATGAGATATATTTCTGAGAAACCATCACCTTAATTCTCTCTTTTTTAAAAAGTGATTTAAGTTATCCATTCCTATAATACTTCAAAGAATAAAAAGTAATTTAAGTTGTTAACATTCTGTTATATGTATAAGACAAACGCCCTGAATTTAAGATTTATATGGGAATACTAAAAAATCTATTAATTAAATAACTTAAAAGATAATTTAGAAATAATTTAGAAAATCTGTAATGTTTATTAAATTTATCACATTACAGTTTCCTTAGCATATATACGTAGGTGTGCTCCCACACATGCAATGATGTTTACAATTTATTTTAATTTTATTAACTTTAAAATTATAACTGCTACACATTATACCATACAAACATTAATATTACTATTAGATGTGGGCACATATCCACACATACACGGAAATATATGCTATTACATATTAAAAATTATTAAAAGCTTATATACACGGAGGTGGGAGGGGTTTGAACTAGGAAAGAAGTCTACTGTGGCACGTAGTAGGTGAAATAGAATTATAGACAAATAATACTGTTTCAATATACATATATGTGTGAAAAAAATCTTAGAACTAGACTCAACACACACACATTAATGTATAAAAAGTTTAAGATTAAGCCTGAAACATTTAATTCATCCCTCTTTCATAATCATCAACGAGAACACAATAATAGTTCTGATATGAGTGCTGTTAAAGTTATAGGTGAAAAGGGAAACGATCGCAAACATATAATAAAAGAGGCGTTGTTCATTACACAAAATGAATCTGTAATGAATCAAAAGACTAATAGTCTTCAAAACATCAGCAAAAAAAATAAGGTTCTCAACAGACTGACTATGAATATTATGTGAGAGGTCGAAAGTATACTCTGTACAATAAATATTACTAAATTTTCTATTTAAACTCTGAATATTATTTTAACCTAAAATTTAGAATGGCTGAATATGGTAACGCAATTATATATATGAAGATGGAATGATTATAGAGAGATTAGGTAGAGAGGTAAGTGAATATATATATATACAGATAGATATAAAATATATAAATAGATCGGTAGATGGATAGATAGATAGATACAAAGACATAAAAAGATAGATAAATAAAAAGCTAGACAGACAGACATATAGATAGTTATATAGACAGAAAGGTAGATATATAGAAAGATAGATAGACAGACAGACAGACAGACAGATAGATAGATAGATAGATAGATAGATAGATAGACAGACAGACAGACAGACAGATAGATAGATAGATAGATAGATAGATAGATAGATAGATAGATAGATAGATAGATAGATAGATAGATAGATAGATAGATAGATAGATAGATAGATAGATAGATAAACCAATGAATATAACTTTGTCAATTCTATTTTTTATTCGGATTTATCGTTTATTTTTAAAAACATTGGGGAACTAATGTTTTATAATATCTTTAGACAGGTAAAATTGCATGACAAGAAACAAGTATTATATTTGCATGACGTTTTTTATCATGTCACTTTACAACTGTTCTATCGAGAAATTTAGTTCAAATTATGTAACTTCTGCATTTAAAGCTAAAATAAAAACATTTAAGTATTTTATATCTACAGAATATTTATTTTTATATCATGATACGTTACAACAATTTTTCCACGATAAAATTTGATTCGAATTATGAAATTCTGCATTTACAAAATAAAAAAACTAAAGTTGCTATCTATCTATCTATCTATCTATCTATCTATCTATCTATCTATCTATCTATCTATCTATCTATCTATCTATCTATCTATCTATCTATCTATCTATCTATCTATCTATCTATCTATCTATCTATCTATCTATCTATCTATCTATCTATCTATCTATCTATCTATCTATCTATCTATCTATCTATCTATCTATCTATCTATCTATCTATCTATCTATCTATCTATCTATCTATCTATCTATCTATCTATCTATCTATCTATCTATCTATCTATCTATCTATCTATCTATCTATCTATCTATCTATCTATCTATCTATCTATCTATCTATCTATCTATTCTACCTGTCTATTTATCTTTCTATTTATCTATAAATATACACGCAAAATATATAGATTTTTAGTAACCAATCCTTCATCAGCTGTTCCTCTAGTGCAGGGATACTCAACCCTTTTCTTTTCTGGGCCACATATATTTGTGTGCTATATCAGGTGGGCCATGGCAATCAATTGGTGTCACGTAAAAAATGTCTGTCTTCTTAATTCATGCATGCGACAGCTTGTGGATCACTTTACTATATCTTAGAATTAACAAACACTTTTATTTGATATAAACATTTATTTAAATATCAATGTGATTTTTGATATTGAGATAAACTTTTAACAATTTTATAAGTAAGTCTGTTTCTATGCACATTCTTCACATATTTCATTTTCGAATAAGATGATTCACAAAGATATATTGATGCAAACAATGTGAGCAACATTTGTGCATACTTTTTGACAGTTTTATATTTTTCAGGCACTAATTTCCAAAATTTCATATACTCCTTTCCCTCCCTTTTCTCTTTAAAAATGGCTTCCAAATTTGTGTCATTTTTAAATTCAACAAATTCATTAAATAGTTTAACATAATCATGTCCAAATGCAGCAGGGATTTTCTATAAGCAAAAGACAATTCTTAATATTTCTTAAATCTTGAAATCTACTTTTAAATTCTTTCAATAAGGTACCTAAATAATTTAAAATAATTACATATATTTCTGAAGAAATGTCAATACCATCTTGCTTAGCATTTGTCAATGTTGGAAAATGATGTAGTATTTGGTTTTGTATGTCTTGGTAATAAATATTTAGTTTTTCTTCAAAAGCAAATACTTTATTTGTCATTTGTGAAATAATTTTATTTTCACCTTGCAAACTATTATTAAGATCACAAAGTTTTTCTGTGAGGTCACATAAAAAAGCTAAAAGACACCACTATCCATCACTGTCAAACTCATTATAAATTTTATTGTTTTCTTGTAAAAATGAAATAATTTCATGACGTAATAAAAAAAAACGATTCAAAACTTTACCTCTGCTTAGCCACCGCACCGAAGTATGCAAAAGTACATCACCATAATTACTATTTATTTATTCCAAAAGATTTTTAAATTTTCAGTGGTTTAATTCTCGGCTCGAATATAATTCACAATGTTTATGATGGTTTTCATTACAGCATCTACTTCTTTAACGGATATATGTGCCCCAAGTTTTCTTGGTGAATTAAACAATGAAATGATAAAAGATTTGTTAGATTATATTTTTTTTAAAATAGGGAAACAAATCCCTTTTCGGATCCAATCATTGAAGGACATCCATCAGTGCACACAGAAACCATTTTTTTTATTTCAATATTATTCTTCTCCAGAAAAGTACAAATACTATTGAGAAAATCACCACCTCTAGTTTGATTCTTCATAGGAAGAAATTTTAAAAAATCTTCACAAATTGAATTCTGTTCCTTACAGTATCTGACAAAAATAGCACATTGTGATGTAGCTGAATTGTCAGTACTAGAATCAATAGCTAAACTAAAATATTTGCAGTTTTTCAAATCTTCTATTATATTATCAAAAATATGTTTTGCAATATCTTCAATACGTCTAATGCAGGTAGAATCTGACAGTTGTAATTTCTTAATTTGTAATAATATTTGACTTTTATTATTAAATTTATCAAATAATATATTCGAAGCATTTAGGAAACATTCTTTCACAACTTCAGCATCCGTAAATGGTTTCATATTTTTGCCAAGTATATAACAAATTTCATATGAGGCTCGTGTCACCATTGCTTCTTTTGAGATTGCCACTGACATAACATTTTGTTGCTGTTGCAATGATTTCTTGAAGAAAGCTAATTTTTCACCTGTTATTAAAGACCCATGAGGAAAACTGTCATTAAACAGTTTATATTTAGTGGTGTAATGAAGATCAATGTTATATTTTTTTAATGTGACACTTTCTCGACAAATCAAACATGTTGCTGAACCTTTGTTATTCAACAAAACAAAATATTCCTCTTTCCAGTTGTCTTGAAACATTTTATTTTCATCCAATAATTTTCCTTTGTTGCTTGAAGACATCATTATGATGTTTAAATTATAGTTTGATATAAAATACTACGCGTCTATGTATATACTAATTCACGTATAAAAGTAAAATGTTTCACTTTGCTTTCAAAAACACGGACTATTGATTGGATTAAAATTTCAAACTTTTGATTGGTCACTATACAATATGCAGTAAATATATTTGTCTTATTACAATTATATTTGTTTTAGTTTTTTTGTTTTGTTTTAGTTTAGTATCTAAAATGGAAATTTATAATTTGTCTGATTACAGAAAGGTTTTTAAAAAATAAATTTCTATTTATAATTGACGATAATAATCTAACACTGTCAAATTATAATAAATGCGTACCATCCAATTATAAATTCCAGAAGTAATTCATTGAATTCCTTATCAATATGTTTTAGTATAAAAGTAAATTTTTTGACTAAAATCTGAGAAACAAATAAGTGGGATTAAAAAAAAAAAAGCTTAGTAAATTATGTTTTCGTTTTCAAATTCAAAATGTAGAAATACAACTGTCGAAGTCATGGATTGGTTCCCTTGCCAAAACAATCAATCAGAAGCTTGAAAAGATGGATTTACATCATTATTATACCATTAAATTTAAATATTTACTGATTTTTTTTCTAGCAAAAAAGTACTGAAGGTGCTAAAATCAGAGAAAAAATGATAAAGATAGTGGGTTGAGAGTGAGTACAAGTTATATATGAAGTAACTCTGGCATTTCTAGTACAGATTTGGCAGGTTCTTCAGATCTGTGAAATTAAAAAAAAACATAACATTAAAAGTGCGTCAATAAAAAATATCAATCGCCTGCATGATTCGTTTTTATTAAGAAGTGTGTTGTCACATCTATTGACCATCAGTCTATTTCTGGGCCACATGTAAAAGCTTGGCAGGCCGCATGCGGCCCAGGAGCCGCAGGTTGAGTATCGCTGCATCTAGTGGAACAATGAAAGCAAATTCGATTCCAACTAGAATTCATTTTGTCATATTAAGAGATTTGGGTATTTTTTTAAATTCCTGTTTTATACTCTTGCTAAGAATAAAAATATACCCATTTACTGACCAATATGTTATATTATGGTATTATGGTAGGAGAGTTTTATAATCTCTAATAGGATGATTATTACTATGCCTGATTCAGATTAGAAAGTATTTCTATAATTCTCAGTCAAAATTTTAACATCATTTGTAGATAAATAGACAAATACAAAAGTAATAACAAGTCAATTAATTTTTCCATTTGACAATATGATATAGTATAAAAACATTTCCAAATTGTGCAATCTATTGTAAGTTTGTGCCCCTTTATAACATTAAGCATTCAGTCTTTGGCATTTGCTTCTGCCAATGAGGTTTTGCAATTCAAATTTGGAATCAATGCAATCTAGCATACAAAAATTATCTTAAGTCTATTTTATTATTTAAACTAAAAAAAAATCAATCCACTTGAGCAGATATATAGATCTGATATCAGTTCCTGAATCAATCTGTCTTAGTACCCACAGTTTATTATTAACATGAGACACATTATTCTTTATTAGAAATGTTAATAATAACAGATAATCATTTAATTCGTCATCAGGTTCCTTATTTCCCCATCTTATGTAACGCAATAAAATTAAAAGCAGATCATTTCTATACTGTCATCTACAGTAAGTATTCCAGAAAGTTTATTGTATTTAAATTTCCATACTCATGTCAGTGAATAGTTTTTATCGGTATCAATAATATTGTTGAAACAAATTGACATGAGTTTAGAACTATAGATTGATTTAAATTAATTGAAGATTGTTTCCCGAATGAGTGATTGCATTACTTTTAACATTGAATCCCAACCTTGTCAAAATGGAAAATGTCAGATACTTGTCTAAATATGGGGATTTTCATGTAGTGATATGACTGTTAATCAATTTTTACCCAAGCTTACAGTAGATAACATTTATGAAGGCAGACACTTTTGTTTAAGAAAATATACTACCAATATATCATGATGCCTATCATATACACAATAAGTTGTCTTTAATTGTTTTTTTATATAAATATTAATCATTTTAGTGGACATTTCTAATTGGTATGTTGCTTTGTTACATAATTGCTGGAATTAAACTTTAAATCACATAAAGAATTCTTGCAAAAACATGAAATGCCTTATAATTATATTTTTTAACGATTTATGGAACAGACTTACTAGTGAAAATATTTATAAAGTTGCTACATTTTTATGTTTATAAATGTAAGTATTGTGTAATCAATTTCAATTATGTAAAGTAGAGTAAAAATCATTTTTTTGGGGGTTTAAAGTATATCATAAAGTACTATTTCTATATAGCATGATTTTGATTCTCAATGTCAGCTTGCATTTATTAGTTTTCTTGGTTAGCTGAAATTTGTCTATAAAACTGCAGAACATTCCTCAATAAAATTATATATATATTGTGACGGCCATCGCGTCACTCGTATATATTTATTAATAACATTAGATAAATTCGCTAACAAGAAGTAATAAAGGTGAAATAAATTAGCTATTAAATTTAAAAAAAAAGGAAGGAAAAGAAAAAATTGAAATTCTAATGTCAAAATTTACTGTGGATTTGTAATAGTAAGAGAAGGGGAGGGGGGTGCATAAAGAAATGTGTCTCTTTCTCTCTTGTAAGTCAATTGCTAGAAAGTTATTTTTGTTTATTGTGGGAGAGGGGAAGGGGATGCATAAAGAAATGCGTTTCTTCTCTCTCATTAAAAACTATATAATAACAAATTAAAATAAAATGTAAAACACAAATATGAAAAAAAAAAGAATTGTAAACTTTAAATAAAATGTAATATGTGATATATAAAAAGAAAAACAATATGGCCGTAGGTGTGAAAGTCTGTTGGACAAATTAAATTCCACGGACAAAGAAAATGTTAACAATGGAAGATCTTTGCCTGATCTGTTAAATTAATTGGGACTTACATTCCAGCCACTAATTAAATAAAGAAACATAATGATAAGAATTGGTTGGAAATCTAAGTCTTAATTAAAAATTTTAAAAAACAATGAACAAAAGAAAGAGATTAAGAAAATTACAATTTTTATCTGGCATTGCTAGTAGAGACTTTGAAGAAGCAACAGCTCAAAGAAAATGGAAGAAGTGCATGGCTAGTGGCGTTAAAGGGACATGGGTTCATATTCAAGCCGTCTTATCACTGACTCACAATGTAAGATCTTTGCCTGACCTGCTAGAGGGACTGCCACTTCTGTAGCTGTCAACTGAAACTCAACCTAAAGAATCAACAAGCAAAACTGGAATGAGAAATAACCCCACAAACTGAGGAAGTTAATCAAGAGCGCTCGGAAGAAATACCCATGGGACAATTACAACAAAGCCTAGGTAAAAGCATGCATGCATTTTAATCTGTTTACTACTCATAACTAAATACACAATTAATAATTTGATAAAATAGAACTCTATCAACAGGACTTTAAGAATTTTAATATTTGATCTGTTTTCATATATTATTATAGCCATGTATTTTATAAGTGTGTGTGTTTTTTTATTATTATTATAATGTATTTTTTATATAAAGTGTGAGTATTATTATTAAACATATTTATCATTAAATTTCGTATCCTTGCTTTATTCTCCTATCACCAAGCTATGACAGGGGGGAAATTGTAATTAGTAATTAAAGGGGCATGCTGATTTGTTTAAGGTATTCATGTGCTGCTTGTTCATGCAAATTCCCAATTCTAAAGAATAAATAGCAAGTGCTGGACATTTGTTAAATTTCTTGGAAATAGTTTGCTCTGTTCAGCAGCCGAGAGTTCTTGGCCAGGAAAAATAACGCCAAGATAATATGCATGTATGGCCTGGGGGTTTGGTCAAGGGTATAGATATGAAGTTAAATTTGTATCTGTATTAGCTCTCTGCTTGTATTGTAACGGCGGTGGTTAAATAAATAAACAATCCATTACAGTTGGAGGCTAAGCCGGGATATTTTGGTTAGCAAAACTGTTAGTAAACAAATAAGCATAAATAAGATAATAAAGAATCAAAGTCAGAAAAAGAATTAATGTATAATAAATAAGTCTAAAATATAATTGAAAGTATTAAAAGTAAAAGAAAATCAAGCAACCATCCAAATAACCATTTCTGTTATAATTGGGGGCCAGTTCCGGGATAATTTCACATTTACAAGTTCAGCCCATTTGAATTCGAGTATAACAAAATTAATAGTTGATGCAATAATTGATAAACAAATCAAAAATAGCTTGGTGGTAGACAAAAGCAAAAAATAAATAAAATAATAAAGGGGTAAAAGGAGAGAAAGAGAACATGATATAATTTGGGAAGGAAGCCAGGCATTTCCTGATAGATCAGAAAGGGTTGAAATGTCCGAACAGACCGGAAGAAGTTCAGATCTCAATTATCCATATGAGCAAGCCGACTCTAGAGGACATCAGAACAGTGTTCCAGGTCCAAGAACAAGTGGATATAAATATAGTAGAAAGAATGATAAGAAACCTCCAGACAAAAACTAAGCCGAAAAGAAATAAATGGACGGGTAGGTCAGTTCGATGAAACGGATAACGTCTTGGAATCATGAAAAATAAAATTGTTTTTTTTTAAACATATGACAGGTGGGGCAAATCATCTCACGACAAATAATTAAAATCACTATAATAAATAACAACAAAAAAAAGTAGTGTTCACGGAGTGAAATTAATGATAAACTTAATGAATGTTTATGTGCAGTCAAGCACAGCAAGACAAATGCAAATAAAAGTAAAAAAAAAAAAGGAAAGAAATCTATAAATAATTTATTTGTATCACAATCTGTCAATTATAAATGCAGATAGAATTAACAAATAAATAAAAGTAAAAATAAAAATAAGAATTGTTTAGGCTCATTAAAGAGCCAGTTAATAATTAATAAAATAAATAAATGATAATAGTGATAATGCATAAATTACAGATATCACTAGTAGGTGTATGAGGTTGCAGATTGAGGCATATATGTGTGTGTGTATGCATTATGTTTGGGTCATATTTTGAGCTTGATTCAGCCGTCTCTTCGCACTTTAGGTTCTCATAGCTCTCGGTGGTCAAACTTTAAATGAAGCGCCAGTAAGAATCCTGGACTCCTTGTATAATAAGAATTAGTGTCTCAATATAATAAGAATTAGTGTCTCAAAATAAATAAATGAAGAAATAAGAATTAGTGCCTTGAATAAAATACATAAAGAATAAGAATTTGTTGTTTGCACAAGATGAACAGGCAGTAGAAATATCCTGCTGTTCACATGCTTTAAACTGTTTATGTTTTTGATAGAGTTAAGTTATGCCATGGTCTCATATGCGTAGAGATTAAATTGGTTGATCAGCCAAAATCAATAGGAAAGAATTGTGTAGTTTTACTTAGCTGTCTCTCTGCAGTCATCTTCATCATCTTCATCACTCATCATGATAGAGTGGAAAAGTCTTTAATAAAAGCAGAAGTAAGGGTTGAAAGCAAAGAATTAAAATAAGCTCTCATCTCAGACTAGATTCGACCCGATTTTAATTCTCAAAAGCGGGCAGAGTGTAATGTGATGGCCAAGTAAAGTTGTCATCACACGTATATATTTATTAATAACATTAGATAAATTCGCTAACAAGAAGTAATAAAGGTGAAATAAATTAGCTATTAAATTTTTAAAAAAAGGAAGGAAAAGAAAAAATTGAAATTCTAATGTCAAAATTTACTGTGGATTTGTAATAGTAAGAGAAGGGGAGGGGGTTGCATAAAGAAATGTGTCTCTTTCTCTCTTGTAAGTCAAATGCTAGAAAGTTATTTTTGTTTATTGTGGGAGAGGGGAAGGGGATGCATAAAGAAATGCATTTCTTCTCTCTCATTAAAAATTATATAATAACAAATTAAAATAAAATGTAAAACACAAATGTGAAAAAAAAGAATTGTAAACTTTAAATAAAATGTAATATGTGATATATAAAAAGAAAAACAATATGGCCATAGGTGTGAAAGTCTGTTGGACAAATTAAATTCCATGGAAAAAGAAAATGTTAACAACGGAAGATCTTTGCCTGATCTGTTAAATTAATTGGGACTTACATTCCAGCCACTAATTAAATAAAGAAACATAATGATAAGAATTGGTTGGAAATCTAAGTCTTAATTAAAAATTTTAAAAAACAATGAACAAAAGAAAGAGATTAAGAAAATTACAATTTTTATCTGGCATTGCTAGTAGAGACTTTGAAGAAGCAACAGCTCAAAGAAAATGGAAGAAGTGCATGGCTAGTGGCGTTAAAGGGACGTGGGTTCGGATTCAAGCCGTCTCATCACTGACTCACAATGTAAGATCTTTGCCTGACCTGCTAGAGGGACCGCCACTTCTGTAGCTGTCAACTGAAACTCAACCTAAAGAATCAACAAGCAAAACTGGAACAAGAAATAACCCCACAAACTGAGGAAGTTAATCAAGAGCGCTCAGAAGAAATACCCATGGGACAATTACAACAAAGCCTAGGTAAAAGCATGCATGCATGCATTTTAATCTGTTTACTACTCATAACTAAATACACAATTAATAATTTGATAAAATAGAACTCTATCAACAGGACTTTAAGAACTTTAATATTTGATCTGTTTTCATATATTATTATAGCCATGTATTTTATAAGTGTGTGTTTTTTATTATTATTATGATAATGTATTTTTTATATAAAGTGTGAGTATTATTATTAAACATATTTATCATTAAATTTCGTATCCTTGCTTTATTCTCCTATCACCAAGCTATGACAGGGGGGAAACTGTAATTAGTGATTAAAGGGGCATGCTGATTTGTTTAAGGTATTCATGTGCTGCTTGTTCATGTGAATTCCCAATTCTAAAGAATAAATAGCAAGCGCTGGACATTCGTTAAATTTCTTGGAAATAGTTTGCTCTGTTCAGCTGCTGAGAGTTCTTGGCTGGGAAAAATAACACCAAGATAATATGTACATATTGCCTGGGGGTTCAGTCAAGGGTATAGATATGAAGTTAAATTTGTATCTGTATTAGCTCTCTGCTTGTGCTTGTATTGGAATGGCGGTGGTTAAATAAATAAACAATCCATTACAGTTGGAGGCTAAGCCGGGATATTTCGGTTAGAAAAACTGTTAGTAAACAAATAAGAATAAATAAGATAATAAAGAATCAAAGTCGGAAAAAGAATTAAAGTATAATAAATAAGTCTAAAATATAATTGAAAGTATTAAAGATAAAAGAAAATCAAGCAACCATCCAAATAACCATTTCCATTATAATATATATATATATTTCTTTGCATATAAACCAATTATACTAATTCACACTTAAGTCATTAGTTAAAATTAAATTACAAAAAAATCACTATGAATAATCTCCCTACCAAGGCAAACTTTTTAGGAGTGAAATAATACAACTTAAAACAAACATATATCATTTTCTGGTAATTCTAATTGGTGTTCTTATTAATTTTAAATATCAAAAAAATGGTTAAACATATTAATTAATAGCTTTAAAATAATAATAATAATAATAACACTACTACTACTACCACCACCACCACCACCACTACTACTACTACTACTACTACTACTACTACTACTACTACAACTACCACTGCCACTACCACTATGACTACCACTACCACTACTACTACTACTACTACTACTACTACTACTACTACTACTACTACTACTACTACTAAACATCATATGATGACCATCTCATGCTAGCACATAACTGTTAATAAACAGGCAAAAACACTCCATATAGTGGTGCCACTTTGTGCTAACCAGAGTAATCAATGGATGCCAAAAGGCTTGTGCATAAAGTCTCTATCTAGTGCCTACCTATTCAATTTCCCCAGACTAGTTTCTGGCTTGTGGCTTTCATCAGTGAGGAGCCTTGGATCTCAGAGCACTGCACCTAGATCTTAGGATCTAATGCAACCCTCCAGCAGCCACCTTTTATCTCTATTTCACTACAAAATTAAGATAACATCTTTTATAAAGATAAGAACATCCATCTTATCTTTACAAATTTCACTATGTCTTGGTTTGAAAGATCTCCCTATCAGCAAAATATGCTTGATTATTGCAAATTTTAAAGCGCAGTGAATACAGGTTAATGCCTGTTTAGACTATTTACATAATCTCTCTGTGCACTCTATAAATTAATTACTACTCTTCAATAGTTTATAAAATTTCCAACATTAAGATCATACTATTAACTCAAAGATTTCACTTAAGTTAATTTGTAAAGTAAATAGTGGATTTAAACAGTAGAGAAAACAACTACTTTAAGCTTCCAAATCAAGATGCTTCAGATTTGCCTATATAAATGGAAATTTAGGTTAAAGATAAGATGGTCACTCTTATCTTTATAAAAGTCGCTATCTTGTGTCATGGTTTGGAAGATCCCTCTATTGGCAAAATATGCTTGATTATTGCGAATTTTAAAGTGCATTGAATACAGGTTAGTGCCCGTTAGACTATTTAAATAATAATAATAATAATAATAATAATAATAATAATAATAATAATAATAATAATAATAATAATAATAATAATAATAATAATAATAATAATAATAATAATAATAATAATAATAATAATAATAATAATAATAATAATAATAATAATAATTTTTATTTCATTCTTTATTTGACTCTAAACTTTTTAACTAATTAAAAGCATTTGGCTCTATTGAACTCGAAGTTATTTTTATTAACTAATGCATTTAATATTTCATTTTTATCATTTAAAGGTAGGTATTATAAAGCAAATAGTGCACTTCTTCATTTAGCAGGAGTTCAAAATTTATGGATCAAGACTATCTTCCATTACTACTGATGTACAAAATTTTTATAAAGTCCTGAGTAACAAAACTGTTTTTTTTATTATTATTATTATTATTATTATTATTATTATTATTATTATTATTATTATTATTATTATTATTATTATTATTATTATTATTATTATTATTATTATTATTATTATTATTATTATTATTATTATTATTATTATTATTATTATTATTATTATTATTATTATTATTATTATTATTATTATTATTATGATGATGATGATGATGATGATGATGATGATGATGATGATGTTTCAAGAGGCACTTTATTAACTTAAAGAAATTTTACATTGTCTGCATTTGCTATACATGTTATTCATTGAATTATTTGGTAATATTACATATATTAATTTATGGGATTACATATGTTATGGAGGAAGCGGGTTATTTTCATGGGTGTTCCAGAAATGGATGTTTCAGTCGAAAAAGCATTGATCATCATTTATTAGTTTATGCATTAGTGTATGAGGCTACATAGGTTAATGGGGGGGGGGGTATTTTAAGGGGAATTCCAGGTGCACGAATTCTAATTTAAGCAAATAATATCGTCCATGGTCTTTATTGAAAATGTGCATTTTTGAATTTCTTCTGATTATAAACCATTGTGGTTGTGCATGCTTTAATTTGAAATGATTATTAATTAATTTTTTCATATGTGATTAACATTATATAGTTCATATATATATATATATTTAATATTTGACAAAATGATGTGTGTTGCAATGATATCGGTTCCATTGAAGTTTGCACTTGATATTAGTATTCATTCATTTAAATACGTCCAAATAGATATAAGAAAATGAGACCCATGCAGGGGAATTGTTATGTAGGAGAAAAATTGCTCCTATATTCATGCGAATTGATTGCAATGTTGTGGGAGAATTATTTAGAATTCTAAGAGCCAATGCGATGGTCGTTAATCATCAGAGAAAAGATTGCAGTCCACTTTATGATGTGTAAATTGTATAAATCAATAGATACCAAATAGAAGTGAAGGAAAAAAATAATTTTCTAATTTACTAAGTTTGTCAGTCTTAATTTTTGGGTCTCAAAACTCTAACGTTAATTCCTGCAATTTTCATTTTGATTAAAGCTGGGTATTGTTTGTATGTTCAACCTCAGAAGTCTGACTTGATGTTGGTGGTTGCTCCCATGCATCCTCATATTGTACCTCAAATTCTTCATCAGTTGCTTCTGGTTTATTATTATTATTATTATTATTATTATTATTATTATTATTATTATTATTATTATTATTATTATTATTATTATTATTATTATTATTATTATTATGTAATAATGATAATAATATAAATAAATAATAATGAGTATAGCAATAATAATAACACTAATATTATTATAAAAAAATAATAGTTTTTTTTAGATGTGTCAATTTATTAAATGTTTATTATTTGTTTTATACATTGTTTATATATTGACATATTATAAAATATCCTCCAAGTGTGATTTGTTTCATAAGTGAAGATTTATAAAAATGAAATGAAACTATTATTATCATTATTATTGTTATTTTTATCATCATCATCATCATCATTACTATAATTATTATTGAAATAGTGATATAAGATTTAAAAGACTATGATTTGTTTCCAATTGAAGAAATTAATTTAAATCTGTGTTTAGTTAATCGAATGAAATTTTTATGCTTAGATTATGATTTCAGTAACTAATGATCACTTGATTTTTTGAGCCACCTAACGATAAAATTATTTTTTTTCATGTGTCATAGCATTGGCCGGGAAGCGAACCCGATAATCCAGGACAACTGCTTATAAGGCAGATGTGCTGACCTCTCGACCACCAAAAATTCTGCATTTCATAAAGAATACATCCATTTTCCCCCATACAAACTCACATACTCGTACAAGTACATGGTAATATTGTTATTAGTTAATAAATAGATCTAATCACGTGATGAGATTATCACGAAAATATTAATCTGTTCAAGTTGTTTCTATGTATACTCTTTGGATTTTTTTTTTATCAATTGGGAAAATTATTCCGACATTTCCCATAGAGTTGCCATTTGTATCATACTATTTATAACAATTATAAATGCACAGACCCTAGTTTCAACAATTCAGTTTCAATATATTTCTAACTTCTTCTACAGTGAGCAAGAATGGAGCCTTGAAAAAATTTGTTTAATGGTAGTAATATTCTATTAGAAGAAAGATTACAAGTTTGAAGATTTACCTGTCATTTCCAAGTCTGCTGAATACATGATTATTTATATTTTTAATCATATTTGGTATCTTTAAACAACCACTGCTTTCTGCATTTACATAGATTCAATTTCATTAAACAGTTGATACTATTATATGTGATTGTCTTTCAGTCTGGATGCAATCTGTTAAATTTCAATGGCGTATTGAATTATATATTTTTTATTCATTTAGATCAATGGCTCTCAATACAGTTTTTTATGTTGTGGTGACTCCCAGCCTTAAAAGTATTTTTATTGTTACTTCATAAATGCTTTTCCCAATGGTTTTAGGCAGCCCCTGTGAAAAGATTGTTGGACTCTCAAAGGGGTCATGACCTACAGATTGAGAACCGCTGATTTAGATTCTTATTTACAAAAGTATAAATATATGCATTAACTATATACTGCTGTACTAATAATATACACTGTATCTTTATAGATTTAATATATAGATAGATAAGATTATATAATTTTTAAATAGATTACGGCAAAGTAATAGTTTCTTAAACAATTCTTTATAGAAGAATGTTGAAGAAGAATATAATATTCTCAAGCTGGACAACAAACTAAAATTAGATAACTGTTTACGCCAGAATGTTTGTGATTATGCCATTTTAATTGCACTATATTGATCTAGTTATAATTCGTGAATGTTTTTAGAGATATTCAAATTTAATTTAAATTTTTCCAATACGTTCAATTGTAAGTAATTTACACGTAAATTAGTATATATTATAACATTAAAGTGGTATTATTATTTTATCTTCTTGGTATTTTTAGCTTGACTTAACTAGAATAATAATTAAACTAATGACATGTAGATTCCTAAATATTAAGATTAAAGTTCTGTTTAACTAACTAACCTATTTTTTTTGACGTAAGAGTCGTTCTAAATATTATGTCTCTGTGTATGAATGACTTCCTGATTGACTTATAAGATTATTTATCATTTTTATATAACAAATTTTATAATATTTTTACTTTTTTCTCTTTGCTAAAAACAATTGCTCATTTAAAAAACAAACAAAAGAGTTCAAAGTAATGATTAGAACTGAATATATATATATTTAAGTAGAAAAACCATTTATTAACAACATTCTCACAGCGTCTGCGCAATTTAGCTTAACAGGCTGTCATTCTATCGTAAGTAGAAAAACCATGTAAGTGTAAATTATGTGTCATTGGAATAAAATAAGAATATTGATCAGAGAAAAAAAGGTAAAAAATGTGTTGGCATGACACCAAATAACTTCAAAACTTTATTAATTATGATAATTCATAATGTTTAGAAAACTCTCATTAACCTTATTTTTGAAATATGAAGAAATCAGCAAATATATATATTGACTCACTCCTGCCATTGGCAGACTAGTTTGTTGATTAGCACCTCACCTTAACACGTAATATTAACAAACTAATGATTCCCAATTCGATTCCCATTCTAGTATTATTGCTGTTCAAACTAGCAACACCTGAAAAAGAAATGAGGATATGAACACAATTACGTTATGATATACTAATACTCAGGCCTGAGAAGAGGAGGGGTGCAGTCAATACATTGGTCTGGGGCCCAGGGAGTTCAAAAGGGGCCCATGAAAGGGAAAAATATTAAAAAATGTACAAAACCAAATTTTTAAAAAGAAAAGATAATGTTGGATATATATACTATATACTTTATGTATAAAGCAAACCCAGCTTGCAGCCTTCCTTGACATAACCTTTATTAATCTGAACACTCAATGAACAAGTATTTATGTAATTTATTGAAATTTAATTTCATTACTTATTTATTTAAGTTTGCAAGTTTAGTTTCATTCCATTTATGAATATATTTTATATATCATTTTCAGTTTATGAATGGGTATGGAATGTCATGTCAAAAATCTGGAACTCAAAAACATAAAGGAAAACAGAAACTTGATGAGATTAATAAGAAAGGATGATAAATGCTTTTTCAATTTGGTGTTAAATGCAAAATAAGTGAAACTAATCAAAATGAAACGTTAAATTCAAAACAATGTGAGACAAGTGAAGACCATCAGATTCTCATTAGGCCAGGTTGGTTTTTCAAGAACTATCATATGAAATAAATTCTCAATTTAAAGATTTAGAGAAACAATTGAATGTTAATGATGAGAATACTCCACTGTCTAAAGAATCTGGGAATGGTAGACATAATGAAGATAAGAGTAGGTCAAATACTGGAATTGATATTGGATTTTTTATAACAGAGGTTCATCATCAATTGGACATAGAAAACTATATTATTAAAGGTCACTGTCATTCCTAAAATATTTCCCACAGATGTACATAGCCAGGTTTTTCCCAAACAGAATCTAACATTGTGAAATTTGAAAGGTGAAAAATGTGACCGAGATTGTCTTGTCTGGAGTGAAGTTAAGAAAGCATTATTTTGCTTTCCTTGTCAGTTACTTTTTAAAAAAATATTAGTTGCAGTATTAGCTCAGCATGTAAGTGTATGATTGCATAAAAAAGAATAGTCAGCAGCTAAAAAATGGCAAAACTATGTATTTCCATTCCAGAACATGAGAGCAGCATATCATAGGCAGTGCTATCTGGCTTGGCAAAACCTATGCAGATCCCTGTCATTTGGAAAAAGCATTGACAGTCTATTGGAGGCATCAATTGAAACTCAAATCTTCAAGTGGTACAACATTATGAAATGAATCATTGAGGTTGTATAATTCCTTGGCAAACAGAGGATGGCTTTGCATGGCAGTTCCCAGTGCATTAGTGAAAAAAGACACTGGAAATTTTCTGGGACTCATAGAGTTGTTGTCTCATTGGGATCCAATTCTAAAAGAACACCTGCTACATGTTAAAGAATCACAAGGAAAGGGAGAACAACTTGAAGTACATTATCACAGTGCTGCCCCCCAAAACAAGTTAATTTCCAAATGTTCCTCACTTGTAAAGCAACACATATTGGAGGAAAGGAAAACTGCCATGTACTTTGCTGTTATTGTTGATCCCATATCAGATTCATCCCATGTGGAACAAATATTTCATTGCATTATGTAGTACCATATGAAAACCAGTATGAAATTGAAGAAAGAATTTTGCAGTTTATTGACACAAGTGATATGACATAGCACAAGTGATAGCAGAAAGATTGAAAGAACAAGATTGTCAAGCACAGCACTATGACAATGCAGCCAACATGGCAGAAAAATATGAAGGGGCACAGGCAAGAATACTTTAACAATGTAAAACAGCTTTATTTTCACCATGTGGATGACACACACTTAATTTGTGTAAAAATGATTTGGGAAAAATGCCATTCCTGAAGCCATAATATATTTTGGAACTGTACAAACTGTTCACAATTTGGTTAGTTCTAGTCCATATTGATGGAAAATCTTGCAGAAGTATTATGGTTATTGTCTTCATGACTGGTCCAATGCACAGTGGTCAGACCATGTTGAAAGTATAAATCCCTTTGTAGCTCACCTTCTAGGCATCAAGTTAGCATTAGAAAACCTCTTGGAGTTGAACTAACTGCCAAAACAAAAATAGAGATTAATGGAGTTTTGTCTTTTATAACATCTTTCATTTGTGTGATAATGTCTGTTATATGGTACAGAGTATTATTTCTGGTTGATATCTTAGCAAGGTTATTTAGTCCAGAAATGCAATGTTGGATGGTGAAATATCCAATTTATAAAGCTTGATTTAAGAACTGACAAGTTTTTGGAACAGATGGAAAAGTATTTGGAGTGAAGCTAGGTACATTGCTTCTAATTTGTGCATGGAAGTGAAATGCTCTGGAATTCATGGTAAAGCAATACATAAAAGAAAGAAGTTCCATGATAAAGATGCTACAGAAGAAGCAGATTTGGCAAAACAAGATGAAATAGATATATTCTCTGAGGAAGCTGTCTTTTATGTAATATTGGATAATGCTATTGGTGGATTGACTGTTCATTTCAATGTTGCATTGAAGATGTGTGAGAAGTTCAGTTTTCTCTGAAAGTACTTATCTATTCCTCAAGATGAACTAAAAGAAAAATCAAAATTACTGGCAGATTAATATTCTGATGTTATTAGTGAAAATCTTGTGATGGAGATAAGTCATTTGCTATCTATTCATTAAGCAAATATTGGAGAGAGTCAACTGAATCCATTGGAGCTACTGAATTGCTTGAAGAGATGCAAGCTGGAAAAAACTCTTTCCAAATATATGTGGCTGCTTCTGTTAACAATTCCTGCCACTGTCACCTCTGCAGAGCACTCATTCTGCAAGTTACAACTGCTAAAAAATTATCTAAGATTGACTATGTCAAAGGGGTGACTGGTAGTTTTTTCAGAACTCAGTACTGAATCTGATCTTGCAAAAACGAATGATTTTGATAATGTGATTTACAATTTTGCTAGGAAAAAGGCTACGAAAGCACTTTTGTTTAAAAATACCATTACATCTCCACTATAATAACTGTTATGAGCTTGTAGTCAATCTAGTATTGAATTCATTGCTTATGTACATTATTTTAGTATTGTTTATATACTGATGTGCATTATTGTTTTTATTATTTTTTACAGAAATACCTATCCTCTTTTTAATATATTTGTAAGTATGTTTGAGTATAATTAATAAATGCACAATTATGACATTATTGATTTATGTGTCCATGTGTAGGTGAAGGGGCCAAATTAGTCTTATTCTAGCACTTAAAAATTCTCCCGGTGACCACACTAATACTAATTATTAAAGGTATTTCAAAAGTTTAATAAACTTCGAGTTTTTCTAAAACGCCATTTAATAATTAAATTAGATCATGGAACTATACCATTATATAATTAGACTTAATTAAAATGGCTAGTTGAACAATCTTATAAGTTTACTCGGATCGGATTCAAATCCAAATTTGCAAGCACAACACGCAGTTACTCTGCTAGAAACATTTCGATTTTGTATGTGTGAGTATATTTATAAATAAATCAATACACAGATGTAACACAAATTTAAAGTAATAGTTCCGAGATCCTAAAAAGCTAACTTTATTTATCGACTTTCTTTTTTCATTGAACGTTAATTCATCTGGGAGGTTGTTACAAACTTTTACCGACATACTTAAAAGAATATTACCAGATATTTTTAAATACTGTAAATGGTGAAGTCAGTTCTAGCCTACTAATTAATATTTCTTAATTTGGAATGGCTAATTTTCTATAAAAGAAAATAAAATTAAAAATCTATAATGAGATGACAAGAAAACAGACGAAAAGCATTAAACATATTATTTAATTAAAATAATCGAAAAATTATTTTTGTTTTATTTACTTGTTAAATAAAAAAAAAACGTATAGTAGCGTTTTTAAGTTAATAGTGAATAGACGCTGTTTAAGCTTAAAAGAGAGTAAAAGAAGGTTATTTATATGGTATTGTTTAAAAACAGCGCTAATTACATCATTAATTTAAACTCATTAATTTACTTTATAATTTAGAAAATTTATAGCTAAATAAAGCTTACACTTACAAATGTGCCTTATGAGTATGAAATCCGGTTAAATAAAAAACAATGATTAAAAATAGAAAAATTACGAAATAAATAGAATACAAAATGTTATAAATGAAAAATTTGATAAAGAAGTTTATTCACTAAAAAATGATCTTTTTATATACATATGCCAATATATATCATTATTTATATCTTCACTTTATAATGCAATTTATAAAATAAAATTTATTCCTGTATATATGCTTAAAGTTCTAACTGGTCATCATAAGACCTACATTATATATAACCATACAACGTCGGTGCAGTTGAAATTATTAACAAATATAAAATAATATATTTTATTTTATATTGCATTATAAAGGCTTTAATGAAAGTACAAATGGTATTATATATATATCAATGCATAATAAAAAAAATACGTTGTTATTAAATAGCTAACAGTCGAAGTGAAAAGAAATTACAAAACATACATTGAATAAAAAATATTACAAAAAATAAGATTTGGACATTTAAAATGGCAAATGGATCTCATCAAACGTATTATGCATAAAAGCAATAAACATATAATAACGTGAAATGGTATGGGTTTGATGTATATACGAAAAATTATTTTTGCAATGAATAAAAGTATTGTTTTAATGTCTGTACTGCTGAAATATTGTGCTAAAAATAGATTCCAAAAGTGCAAGAATTTTAAACTGAACAAATTACACCAAAGTAATTATAAAGATTTAATCATTTATTCTATTGTTTTATGAGTAAAGTGAATTAAAACAGCATTAAAAAAAAGAATATGGTTAATTTTTGGTACATTGTAATTATGATTTTGACATCATCTCCCTGTAACCAATAATTGCAATTATTTTTATGAGTGTGCAGTTTTTTATCATATAAGGATCATAATTTACTGCTGTCTATTGAATTTGTCAGATTATTAATACAGATGGAAACATAATGGATGAAATTAATCATAGAATTAAACTTGGTTAGAGTGTTTTTGGTAGAAATAACTTGATACTAAAAGGAAATATGTCTATGAGTTGGAAGGTTTTTAATAAATGTGTTTTACCAGTTTTTACTTATGGATGTGAGACCTGGACACAATAAAAGAGCAGTACAGAGACTTCAAGCCACTCAAAAAAGTATGGAGAGATGCATGTTGGGAGTAACAAGAAGAGATCAAAAATGCAATACATGGGTAAGAGAACAAACATGTGTTACTGACTTCATTGAATAAATTAAAAGACTGAAGTGGAGTTGAGTTGGACATATTGCTAGAAGAGATGATAATAGATGGACAAGTGAAATCTGAAACTAAATTCCAGAAGATTGTAAAAGACCCAGAAAGAGACCACATGTGAGATGGATGAAATAAAAAAGGATGCAGAGGTGATATGTAGAAGAAAAGCTAAAGATCAGAGAAGTTGGATTGAACTTGGAGAGACCTTCATTCTGCAGTGGATTGATAATGGTTGATGATGATGATTGTAAATATAAATGTGTAATAAAAAGTCAATCATACAGTTTATTCTGGCTTAATTCAACTGACGTTTGACTAAGCACTTTAGAAAAACTAAAAAGAAAGACTATGGTAGTTTATGGTCCAAAAGATACAGGTAAAATTTCATCAACTCACCATGCAAGTTAATGTGTATTGGCAAGTAGCTCAACTACGTTTATTTACTGTATGAATAACCATAAGATAATAATAGCCACAATGATAATAATGTATGAAATGGATAATTTTTGTCAGTTTTTTCAGATTTTAAAAGAGGAATCCAAAGATCCCCTTTGAATTACCACCTAAATTATTTCTGCATCCATCTCCTACCTATAAATCCATCTAACTTTCAGTCAATCTAAATTTTATTTATCTGTCTAAAATGTTTATTGTACATTTTGTTTATTTGTCTTCATATTTTATTCTTATTTATATATAATTATTAGCAGCAAACAAAAAGCTTATGAATAAATCTATATATTTAGTGATTTTTTGTGCATTTGACTTCATTAGTCAAATGTCTTGTAACCAGTAAACAACTTTAGTAAATGTACTGTATTATAATGTTTTTTATTGAAGCCAAAGCTGGATGATATTTGATGCTCATTTCCAGGTATTTTTTAATAATTTTCGCTCATTTTTCAAAAATTAAAATTCTTGTTTAATAATTGTTAATGTTAGAATTTTTGTTGCAATGTAAAAACAAAATTGTTTGTATACACCTCTCACATAAGAATGGATAGTGGAAAAAGATTAGCGTATATGCATAGTTTAATTTTCTATATAATGCCTATGAAGTGAAGAAAGCAAATTGATAAGCCAAAGAATCTGAATAAAGTTGGAGTCAATATCATCCATATTAGGAATATTGTACCAAAATAGTTTGAAGACACCAACGTTTTGTGCATTTGAACATAGAGGTCCTTAGCATCTATACACTAATCCCTGGCCTAATATTATATAGCTATAATTAACTGTGTGTGTTTTATTATTTAGGATGGGATAATTAATAACCCTTGGAAAATCACCTAGGTCCCGATTTTATAAGATCAGCTTATGGGTCTTAGAGTCACTTTGCCCACAATGGGAGATCAACCCCTAAGCTAGCTCAGAAATAAAACAAAAATAAATCATATGCACTGCTATTCTGTGAATATTTACTCTTCTATATAAATAATTTCTGGTGATAATATCACTCCTACCCCCCATCAAAGGCATAAAAGAGAAGTAGATCATAAATACAAATTCAACCATTAGGGAACTGATATATATATATATATATATATATAACTACAACCATTAAATGTCTGTATTTTTAAATTATATAATAATAATTCAAACAAATATATTTAACACAGTATTCAAAATTAAATAATATATTCTTTACCAGAAGTACTTTCAATTGTTTCACTGACAATCTTTATCAACTGTTAATACAAATGTACAAAAAATAAAAACTTGCATTACCCATCATTCAATCTATTCAAATTTCCCACAATTCTGTTGTTTTTATATTAGCCGATTGTTTATTCATTAAACCACCTCTTAGATATCATCATTGCATCTTTAATTTTACGTTTTTCACTACACCTTTCAATTTGAATAATTTTTATATCTCTATTATTAAATTTAAAACCATAATTACATGTTTTATTATGATCAAATATAATTAATGGAGTATTCATATTTACTGAAGATATATTTTCTTTCTGTACACGTTTATATAATGTCTTATGATCATTATATCGTTTTTGTAATGTACATTTACCAACTGAGTCCAAAACCTCATTCATTAATTTTTCAAGAAGACTATAAGAAACAACATTACAGGATAAAGCAATATAATCAGCTAAAAAAAAATCTTAGAATATAATTTCAGTGAAAACAAATCATTAATAAAAATTAAAAACAATAAAAGACCAAGTACCGAACCTTGTGGAACTCCACAATTAATCAAGGCCACATCACTGACAATGCTATAAATATTAGTAAACTGTTTTCTATCATTTAAATAACTCTCCAAACAACTACCAATAGAACCACACAAACCATACAAGTAGCAATGCTTAATCAAAATATTATGATTAACAGAATCAAATGCTTTAGATAAATCAAGATAAATAAACAATGTTTTAATTTCCTGATCCAGTGAAGGTGTTAAATAATGAACATAATGTTTTAAAGCATCTAATGTACTTTTATCATGAAGAAAACCATATTGATAGCCAGATAAAATTTTATTTTTATACAGAAATGACAACATTTGATCCTTAACAATCATTTCCAATAATTTAGAAAAAACAGAAATAATGACAATTGGTTTATAATTAACCATAATAGTAGAATCACTCTTTTTATAAACAGGAGGCATAACATTAACTTTCAAACATTCTGAAAATGATCCAGAGTGCAAAGATAAATTAAATAAATGAACCAAAGTAGGCAAAAATGCAATCTATTTTCTTTAAACATCTTAGATGTTATATCATCTAGTCCAAAAGAATTGACATTTTTTAAACTATTAATTGCTATCCTCAAAATGCACTTTTTTTGCAAATAAATATTAAGTACAATTCAATAAGTGAAATGGCTTTTCTTTGACAAAAATAATTAATCACGGAAATATCTCAGAAAACAAACATTTTCTTAAAGAGAAAATTTATTAAAATGGCGAATACCAAGTCAGAAAATCCTCAAAATGCACTTTTTTTCCAAGTAAGAAAGGAATATACATAGATATTAAATACAATTCAATAAATGAAAATAATTTTTGTTTGCCCAAAAAATTAATCACGGAAATTTCTCAGATAACAAAAATGTTCTCAGTGATAACATCTAAATAAAGTCAGACATCAAGTCATGTGACCTGCAGTAAATACTCCAAGAGCTAGTTCAAAGATTCATAAGTTTTCGTGTATGAATTCAAAAAAATCCCCAAACACATTTTTTTCAAAGTAAGAATGAAGTGCATCTAAATATTAAGTACAACTTAACAAATTAAAATAACTTTTCTTTATTAAAAAAGTATTAGCTTGGAATGGATAATCAGCCGATACTGTCATCCACCAACCTGCACAACCCCCTCTAGCAAGAACATTTCACCACCAATAATATACTATGCATGACAGATGCTAATAATAACCCCCAAACATGTTTTGTAAAAAAATATTAATATCTGCCTACATATTATCAAAATCTTCATAGCCATGTATCTGTTTAAAAACTTTGTAAACGTCTTCATAAAATAGTAGTAATCATTTGATTGTCGCCTATTGAAAATCATATGGAAAAACATTGAATAATATAAATGATAAAACATTTCCTTGAGTAATTGTTTTTAAATAAGAGGCTTCCTTCTTTCATATTCATAACAAAGCCTTCTTCGGTCGGATGGATGTTGCTTTGTTATATGCACGATATTCATTTTTGTTATTAGCTCTCTCGGTTTATCTATTAGAGAATTATTCTTTACATTGTCAAATGTTTTAATGAGACAAAAACAAACGATATCCTGACCCATACTATCTTAATTGAATGAGGATATAATCAATTTGTGGAATTCTATCATTTGAAATAATTGAAATTGAACCCGACACTGGTCTCATCTCATTCAATAGCCATCCCATTCTAATTCATTAATGGACAATTGAATTAATTGGAGAACTGCACTCTTAGTAATAATTGTAATATTTGTTTCTTGATGTACTCATTTTTTCTTGTTCCTTTTACTGATATAACCACTTTTCTTAAGTTCAACAACGTTTGCTTTAATAATAATAATAATAATAATAATAATAATAATAATAATAATAATAATAATAATAATAATAATAATAATATGATGATGATAATGATGATGACAACAACAATAATAAAGAAAATTTAAAATTTACAAAAAATTAATACACTCTTGTAGTATTATTTTATTTACTAACCAACTTTTTTCGAAGAAACTAGAACTGTTCATATATTGACACACATAGAAAGTTTTGATTTTTTTAACGTAAGTATTTTTAACAATAATAAATTTGTTTTATAATAATATATACAATCAGTGCTCAGCTTTATATGATAGCCAATCTTCATACTTTAATGGACAGGCTTCAAACTATTCCAATTCACTAGTGGGTCATGTGAAAGTCTGTGTTCAAATCCCGCATATATTACATATATAAATGCAGGTTTAAGCCTGTACAATGTATTAGTATATAAATAGTGTGTAAAAGGTCAGGCCATCCCTCGCATACGTATATATAAATGGACTATTCTCCTGCACATGAAGGGGTCAGAATGACTAATATATCAACATGGGTAGGATGACAACCTTGGCACTAACAAGGGCTTTGAACGTTCCATCATCAGATTTTCAATGAAATGGAAGGCTGAAGAGTTGTGAGTTGGAATAGTTTGAAGCCTGTCCATTAAAGTATGAAGATTGGCTATCTTAATATAAAGCCGAGCACTGATTGTATATATGTGTGAGGATAGTAATCTAGACCAACTGATGATTGCTGGTTTAGCATGAAATACGTATATTGGTGATTATTTATCTTTTCAGCATCATGTGTGTGATCAGGTGGGTCAGCAATATGATTTGGCACTCAGAGTAGTGGGTCGTGTGAAAGTCTGTGCTCAAATCCCGCATATATTACATATATAAGTGCAGGTTTAAGCCTGTATAATGTATTAATTTATAATAATATAAAAAAAATATTGTTTTTGACTGAAATTACTGTCTGAAAATTATATACAAAATTATATATATTGCCTACTTATTAGTTTGAAATTGTTTTAGATTCCAACTTATTTTTCAAATGTTCTTTCACATCTAAACCAAAATAATCATCAGATGTTGGTCAATAATAAATATCTAGATATTCTTAGCCATGTATTAAAAGCAAAAAGATTGTAAACGATAATTTGGCAATGTGGATTAAAAAAGACTGTTAGATTTATTATATATTTGCGATTAAATGAATTGTATTAATATGTTGTCATTAGTATAATACATATGTTTTTGAAGTTGTAATGCTCTTTAATAACTAATATTTATACATTTTGATTTTATTTACGTTTTGTTTTTGAAAAAAAAAAAGAAATTTTGTATAAATCACGTGTCATGTTAGAATTTAACATTATCTCAAATGATTTTCACTTCGTTTCATTCATAAATTTGAATTAACAGTTGTCCTTTAATTATTGATGACCAAATAGTTTTTCAGTTATTGACCATATATTTTAAACAACATCACTCATTAATCAGAAAGGTTTCAATAATAGCGGTTAAATTTTTAATAGAGTGCAAATTAAAGATTAAATGTTATCTCTGAAAATAATCTATAAGCGGAAACGTATTTACAGAGGCGGTCGTGATAATAAAAGATTTACATAGAAAAATTCCGACGTTCGCGTGGAAACTCGGTTAAATGAGAAAAAGGTGAGAAACATCACTTAAGGTAAGATGAATTCTGAGTATCTATTATATATATTTGCACTGAACTAATATAAATACTAATTAAAGCAATGTTTAAAATAATTATTTGCGGAGTTTAAATCTTGATCTGTTGCATATAGCAATAAATATAAAATAATCGAACGGCTTATTGCTTGTTAATTCATAAAAAGGTTGGAGCACAAATTGTAACAGCCGCTGGGCGTCGGAGTCATCTATTTTTTCACTACATTAAACCACTGAAAACATAAAACAATCTTTTTTTTTTCGCAACGCCAAAGTAATTTGGTGCATTAGTAGTAGAGTGATAGGATAGATTCTAGTTCTTAGGGTCATACTGCTACTTTCGATATTTGAAATTTTATGATTTCCCCAGCAATAAAACAGCTTGATTTTTTCTTATTGGCAATAAATTTTAGCCCGCATTTAAAATAATATAAATATTTTACATAATCGCATTCTCCGTGTTTTCCTTTTCGATTTAAAGGAGTAACTTGACGATCTTGGTAATATAATCTGAAATATTCGCAGCATAGGATTTTTTTTTTTTACACTCCTTTAGTAAACTTTCTTATTTTATTCACATGGCCAGCAGAGAAATTTTGGAGACCTAGGCTGATTTCAATTTTGGCCCCGATAGAAAAATAAAATAAAATTCTAATTTTTTTTTTTATAAAATTTATAAACAATATACTCACGAGTCAAGTCAGAGTGAAACAATAAACAAAAATGAAATATTTTTTTTTTACTTTTTTAAATGTTAACGTCGAGACAGCTTTAAATATATATGTTTTATTAAAATGATTGAAACATATTCCCCACTGAATGATATTAGCCGTAGCTCTCCTAACGTTGTTTCTCCAGGTGACTGCCTAGTACATCTATAGCCCTGCTTATCCATCAATTTGCTTATATTTTTACATCTTTTGAGATTTATTGCAAGATTTCAATATTATGTACATAGAACATGACTTCTAACAATATATTTATCCTATACTATTGTTCATTACGTAAAGCTAAAAATAACTATTTCTTATTCAATTTTCAATTGTTTGGGTTTTTTTTGGTTTATTTTATAATTCATTTAAATAGTCTCTAATCGCACAGTTACTTTTCTATTAACTATTCAAGATTTATAAAAGAACAAGTGGTTAGTTCTCTTTACAATTTGCCAGTAGTGCGATATCTGAGTCAACACGTGTGTTCAACGTAGTTTAGGTTTTTAACATAAAAATTTTAAATGCTAGAAATATAAAATGAGAAATAGTCTTGTATTTTAATATAGATGGAACAATCTCCTAACATTAAAGTTTGTTTTAATCCTTCAAAATGTTACTGGCACATTTGAAATGATTCAAACTATATATGGCATTGAAATCATGAATCGTAAGATTGTTTTCAAGTGGTTTGCAACATATTGTGATGGCAAAGAATATACTAGAGATGATTTATAAAAATGCAAAACCCATTGCCACATTTCATGACAGAACTGGTGATACTCAAAATACTACCATTTAAAAATTTTTGTTGTGAACAGCCAAACTATGTTGCTAAGTAATATATGCATTTATCCAGAGATGATAATACAGGAAACAGGAAGAAAGAATTAGTTATTTTTCATTAGAACACACTGTGCAAGTCAGTACTGATTTAACACATATTTTTACACATATTTTTAAGAACAGCTACAGAATTTCTTACAATATTACATTATTAATATAAAGAGCATTCATCCAAAACTTAATTGATTTACCATATAAAGTTTTATTACGATTAACATTGTGAACAAAGTATTTATAATGTCAAAATATCTCTAATTTATTACTACGAAATATTGCTTTAAAATATTGACGATTCATTTTGCCTTTTTTAAGTACTTATCTTTAGTCCTCTTTTTTTTTTTTTTCATAAGATAACTACTTATATCTGCAAGTGGAAAGTAATATTTACTGTACACAATCACTCTATTTGTTAAATCAAGATAATGTAAATAACATTCAATTATTTTTACTATTTTGATTTCTATTTTAGTCTATAAATTGTTTAAAGATTTAGAGATGTAATCATATTTCTATATATAACTACCATGAAAATCTCAGAACCATCATTGCTAAATAATCTTTAAAACATAACATTATTTGAATATCATGGAATGTAAATAGAATACAAAAGAGTAACACACACTGTTGTTTTACTCTATAATTTATTTTGACCTTTTAAATGCAACTTGTTTATTCTTATTGGATAGTCAAAGTTCACTTATATATATATATAGCACGACTGATTACTAAAACATTCAAGCTTAAAGTCAAAACAGGTTATAATCAACCTATTATATAGGGTGTATGAGCACAGACTTTCACATGCCCCACCACTCTCCACACTATCTCATAACATTGATATCCTTGAACACATATATGTTGAAAATATAAATAATCATCAATATACGTATTTCATGCTAAACCAGCAATCATCAGTTGGTACAGATTATCATCTCTACACATATATCCTATAAGTGCTCAGTTTTATATTAAGATAGCCAAACCTCATACTTTAATGGACAGGCTTCAATCTCCTCCACACTCCAACTCTTCAACCGTCCATCCAATTGAAAATCTGAAATACGTATATTGGTGATTATTCATCTTTTCAACATATATGTGTTCAAGTGTATTAGTGTTATGAGATAGTGTGGAAAGTGGTGGGTCATGTGAAAGTCTGTGCTCATATACCCTACATATTACATATATAGACACAGGTATATAATAAACCTGTGTGTTTCAGTTAATCAAGCTACTATAAAGAGAAAGTTATGCCAATATTTCTATGAGAATGTTCAAATGTTTTTAGTTCATCTGACATACTAAAGTAATATGAGTATAATGAGAGTGATTGGTCAAAAAACTTATACTTTAAGATAGGTCTGAACTAATTAATAAGATTGCATTATGCGCTGTGGAAGTTTAAAAAGGTTAATAGTGTATAAATAGCTTCATTGTAAGGAATACAAAAGATATAAATTTACCATATTAAAACAAATTGCAAAACAAAAACAGAGAGAGAAAGCTTTATATGTCAATAACTGAAACATACAAGCTTATTATATACCTGTGTCTATATATGTAATATATAGGGTATATGAGTACAGACTTTCACATGACCCACCACTCTCCACACTATCTCATAACACTGATACACTCGAACACATATATGTTGAAAAGATAAATAACCACCAATATACATATTTCATGCTAAACCAGCAATCATCCATTGGTCCACATCACCATCTCTACACATATATGCTATACATGCTCAGATATATATTAAGATAGCCAAATCTCATACTTTAATGGACAGGCTTTAATCTACTCCACACTCCAATTCTACAACTGTCCATCCAATTGAAAATCTGATGATGGAATGCTCAAATTGATCTTAGGTCAACATGGGTGTGACAAGAATCTCGGCCTCAGGGTGGCCGTTTAGCATTTCATCATCAGATTTTCAATTGGATGGACGGTTGTAGAGTTGGAGGGTGGAGTAGATTGAAGCCTGTCCATTAAAGTATGAGGTTTGGCTATCTTAATATATATCTGGACACGTATGTAGAGACAGTAATCTGGACCAACTGATGATTGCTGGTTTAGCATGAAATATGTATATTGGTGATTATTTATCTTTTCAACATATGTGTTCGAGTGTATCAGTGTTATGAGATAATGTGGAGAGTGGTGGGCCATGTGAAAGTCTGTGCTCATAAACCCTATATATTTATATGTCAATCTAGATAATTATTAATTGATGAGTGTATCTTTATTTTTGCTAACTTCTAGTTAAAATAAGCTAGACGATACACAGCTATAGAAATATAATTACTTTCAATGATCAAATTTCAATGTTAAAATAAAATAATTGGACGACTAATTAGTTTATATATCAAACAAATCCATGATGCTCTTTGGTAATTCTATTTAAAAAATATCAATTTTCAAAAGCTATTTTAATTTACCATGAGAAGCAATGGATAAAGCTTTTAATAATATATAAATTAATATTTTTATTAAAATAATCTAAATTTGTTTATTTAAAATTATTATCATCAAAATATTTAATTAAATAATTTTTTATTTACATATATGTATATATTATTTGGTTAGACAGATTATTTTTGCTTAGGCTGCAGAAATAAGTTGGCTGTTAACTGAAAGGAGTCTCTTTGATTCTTCTTGGAGCCTTAAAGGAAGCCAGCAGAGAAAATTGCTAATGTCTCTGTAGCAGTTATTACTAAGTGGTTATTCATATAGTATATGAACATGAATGGGCGCCAAGGTGGTGAGTTTATTGGCTTCTTACCTGTAAGTTTAAGTTCACAAAACATCATGGTCATTCTTTTCAATTACCTGATAAGGCAGAATGAATGTGTCTGTGAATGGAAATTTTTTTCCAGTAGTATATGCAACAATAACAGACAAAAATAAATCATGACCCTTATTTCTAGGAGTCTGCAAAATCACCAGCCAACGCCACAATTGGTGGTCAAAAGTGAAAGCTGCAATGATTTTCCTGATTATGGATCCAGGTGGTCATTTGATGATGACTTTTTATTTAGATACTTACAAGTGCAGATCACTTTCAAGTGAATGAAGATTGCAAAAATTTGAAGAAGAACTGTGTCATATTGAATGAAACATTATTAGACTTTGTAAAGTTAGAAAAAAGGTGAAGAAACAATTGATTTAAAAAGTGGGCATGTACTCTATTACAAAGGTACAAATATTGGCAGAGAATTCATTATAAATAACAAATGAAAGAACAACATCATGGCAATTGATGGTGTATCAGAGAGAGAATGACAAGATTAATTATTCACATTAATAGCATATACCAAATAAAGATCATTCAGCTTTAGGCTCCAACACATTTTCACAGTGATTAACTAGTAGGAGATTTTTATATGAAAGTACACAAAGCCTTTGATCAGACTAAACAATATTTTAAAATTGTTATGGGAGATTTTAATGCTGCAATTGGTAAACAAAGGAAAGATGAAATTGCTGAAGATAAATTTGGTTTTGTAAATAAAAATGAGAGTGGAAATGGACTTGCGGAGTTTGCAGAAAAAGAAAAACTTTATATTATAAATTATTTTTTTTTGAGAAAAATGTTAAAGAAAATGGATATGTAAACATCCAAATGAAGGTAAAGCAGAATTGGATTATATTTTGTAATATCCTTAATAAATTCAACACAGGAAGTGAACATCAAATAGCAAGATGTATAATACATGTTAATGCAAAAGTAGAGAGACAAAAATTATGAAGAAAAATATTATTTATAGTTGATATTTCTAATATTCAGAAACATTCTAATAAATTTAAATGAGAATTTTGAAATCGTTTTCAAGTATTAGTAGACTTTGAAATGATACACATTTGAATGAAATTAATAGCAAAATAACTAATACACTTTTACAAACTGAAACATATATATCTGGTAAAAAAGAGCAGCAATTGAGCATTAATATTTTTACTGAGACTACAGAATTCATGAAAAAAAGGAATAT
Source organism: Epiperipatus broadwayi (assembly GCA_028023455.1). Lineage (NCBI taxonomy): Eukaryota > Metazoa > Onychophora > Udeonychophora > Euonychophora > Peripatidae > Epiperipatus > Epiperipatus broadwayi. Next base: position 5,801,639 of record JAQFVV010006233.1, read on the forward strand.
GAAAATATATAAAAATGATGCATTACGAATGATTGAATATCTCGAATTTTGTAAAATGGTATGAAAAAGAGTGGATAATGATATAATAAAGTATAAGTGTGAAACTATCAAGGAAAACTATAGAAGAGAATAAATTCCAAGAGTGTAGAACAACATTTTGGTGTTGATAAAAGACATATCTGCAATAAGAAAAAAAGAAGGAACTATTACCAAAAAGAGAGATGGTATCATGAAATGGGTAAAAGCATTCTACTGAGAATTATATAGTAATAAAGAAAAAGTACAGCATACATCTATTTTATCTTCTGAATGGCTCACGATTTTAACTGAAGAAGTGGGATATTCAATTACATTTATGACAAAGGGAAAAAATCTCCACATAATGATAGAATTATAATCGACATATTAAAAGAAGCAAGTGAAGAAATAGAAAAAAAAAGGTAAAGTTATATACAAATTGTCTAAATGATAAAGATGTAGCAGATGATTGGAATAATGCAATATTAATCTTAATATTGAAAAAAAGATAATAAAGATGATATTAGAAATCATAGACCTATCAGTCTTTTATCAGTTTGAAGCAAAATTTTTATGATGATAATTACAACTAATTTACAGAAAACATTGGATTTTTAACAAACCAAAAGAACAATCTGAATTTAGAAGTTGTTTTGTGTAGATCATATCCAAGTATTGAAAGAAGTTATAGAAAGAACCACTGAATAAGAGTTGCCATTATGTTTTGGATTTGTAGATTATGAAAATGCATTTGATTGTATAAGCATTTCTTCAGTGATTAAAGCATTGGATCATCAAGATATAGACCCAGGATATTGTTATATTCTAAAGAATATTTATAAAAATGCAACAGCAACAATTAACTTGTGTACTGATACAAGGAAAGTTAACATTGAGAAGTGTGTAAGACAAGGTGACTTTTTACCTCCAAAACATTTTATAGCAGTGCTGCAAAAAATATTTTGTGGATTAAAATGTGAAAGTAAAGGATCCAAAGTAAATGGAGATTATTTAAGTTATTTAGAGTTTGCAGAAGATGTAGTGATTTTGCAAATAATGCTTCAGAGTTTCAGGAAATGTTGCAAGAGTTATCAGATGAAAGTAAGACAGTGGGACTAAAGGTAAATGTTAAAATAAGGTTCAATAAATTTTCCCAAATATAAAAATGAATATTGATTATGATGAGTTAGAAGTAGTTAACAACTACTAATATCTAGGTCAGATTATTACAACAGATGAAAACATAATGGATGAAATTAATAATAGAATTAAATTTGGTTGGAGTACTTTTGGTAGAAATAATTTACTATTAAAATGAAATATGCCTATGTTTTTGAGAAGGAAGGTTTTTCATAAATATGTTTTACCAAAATTTACTCATTGATCTTAGACATGGACGCTTAATAGAAAAGTGGTACAGAGACTTTAGACAATTCAAAAAAGTATGGAGAGATGCATGTTAAGAGTAACTAGAAGAGATCTAAAATTATATGGGTAAGAGGATAAACAGATGTTACTAACATCATTGAAAGGATTAAAAAACTGAGGTGGAGTTGTGCTGGACATATTTCTAGAAGAGATGATAATAGATGGACAATTTAAATTTTAAACTGGATTCAGAGAGATTGTAAAAAGCCCACAAAGAGACCACATGTGAGCTGGATGGATGAAATAAGAAAGTATGCAGGGGTGATGTGGAGAAGAGAGACTAGAGATCAGAGAAAAAGGATTGACTTTGGAGAGACCTTCATATTGTAATGGATTGATAATGGTTGACAATGATCATGATATTTATATTTATATTTTAAAATAGAAATTTTACTTATATATAATACCAATTTTTTTTTTCTGGGTAATTGTAATATTCGCATAAATGTTTTGGTCATTTGTACAGAAAAGGTAGTTGATATATTTTAAGTTTAGCTTTTATTCATGCTTAGCATAATTTTGATATATAACAATATCATAATCATAGCAGGAACACTTCTTTAATGTTTAGCATCTCTATGTTATAACGGTGAGAAAAATAGAGCTGATTTAGCCTAACCTAGAGATACAGGTAGAGGGCGGTCAAACCTCACCTACTTCTCCAGATTGCTACTGAGCAACTTCCCAAACCTCACTGGAATTTACTCTTTGTATATTTCCAGGTGGTTAGAGAGAGATGAGATCCCAAAGGAGAATTTTAACAAAGAAAAATCAGGTTTAAACTATATAATGAAAACACAGACAATTAATATATAATTAGATTAGTGAATGACATTTTTATTATTTGAAATAACAAGAGAAATGGCAATTTGAAGACTAGATAATAATAAAAATTGTGCAAGTTATTTACTTGCATCTACAAACATGGATATGTATAGATAGATATACATTAGTAAGATCCATTTAATGCATTTTATACAATTGTATTGTTATTACATAACAATACCATACTTAGCCAACAGATGGGTGCTTTACTTTAAAGAGAGACAGAAAACATAACTGGATGTGAAATTACAAAAAATGGATAATTGGTTAAACTAGTTAAATAGATTAAGGCCATGTTCAAATATAGCCTGCATTTAAATGGCAAAATAAAAAATAAATCCCCCAGTAGACATTTTTCAGATTTATTCAGTAATATTTTGAGAATATTACAAAGTAAGGTTTTATTTATAATGAAATTAAGAACTATCGTGGTCCTTAGTGATTCAATTGTGTGAGTTTGGAAGTGAGTCTCAGGGCACAAAGGTTTTTTTATACAAGGCTAACTTGGGTTTGGATAGCACCCTGGGTCTAACACATAGAGAATTGGAGCTCATTTGCCACAGCATGATCCGAGCTCAGGCTGGAGTGTAAGTGCTTGTGTCCAGTAGTAATATTTAAAAATGGGGTCAAGATCCACTTAATCTTCAATGGCCATCTTGGAGTGGTGTTAGCCTATTAATCAAAGATGATGGAAGCTATGGATATGTGCTGAGACATCCACAGATCACTGAGTAGCATAATATACAAAAAAATGTGGTCAAACGACCGTTAAACTTTAAAAATCTTAAGTAAATATAAGTATATGAAATAATATAACTTCAAAATGTTTTGAGACTGAGAAAATATCAACTCTTGAAAACAATTATTACTTTAACCCTTTTTAACTAGCAATATATATATATTAATTAATAATTAATCACTATTTAACTCACCCTTAGAGTTAATAAAGATTTAAGATTTTAATTTATATATATGATTGTACTGTCTCCTCTCTTACATTTAATAAGCTGCAAACGCTTAAGCTATATACTTTCTATAGATATACATTAGTAAAACCCAGGTTGATTTTAAAGAGTGATAAAAATATAAAGTAGGATTGTATCTTTCTTTTAAAATACAGAAAATTTAACCTTTTGATAAATATACTCGCATATCTTTTATTGCTAAGTATAAATTTAAAGAAACACATTATTTTTCTAAAAGACAATTGCATGCATTTCTATCTCTTTCATATAATATATATATATAAACGATAATAGTAAGACAAATGCGGCAGGAGGGAATTGGAAGACGTTTTTATCCAAAGAAGTTTTATAATAAATTTGAAATATCCCTGTATTCATTGTAGCAGGTCAAACAAGTAGAAATAACTCAAATTAGATTGCTTCTCCCTTCCTTATATATATATATTTATTTCTGGCCACAAGAAAGAAATCACTTGTTTCTTCCTTTAAAAAAAAGGAAAATAAAATTAAGTACACAATTCTAGCAAAGTATAATGGTGATCTAAAACAAAAAATGAAAGATTTGCGTATATATTGATAAGATTAAGAATCACTATTATACTTGACAACATAATGAAAATATTAAAATATCAGGCTATAAATTTTAAACACACACACACACATATATATATATATAACACCAAAATGACTTAAATTTATGATTTAAGCCAAAATAAAGAATAAAATACCGGTGGAAGTTAAAGTTAAGATTGTGTACATCTTTATAAAATAGCCGTGAAGACATTCTTCTCTGCAGTCTGTACTAATAGCTTATGGTGATTTCAGTCCTCAGTCGTTCCTTAATAGCAGCAGGCATGAGTCAGGCAAAAATTGTTGTAGCAATCTACATTTCCCGGGTTACATCTTTCAGGCTCCAGCAAACAGGAAAACGATGGAGAAATAGAGAGAAAAGTCTACTCAGCCATTTTACTTACAGCACCCATTTTAAGTTCTTTTTCTTCTGGTTTATAGAAGGCTGGTGGTTCATGAATTTATTCATCAGGGAACTAAGATATTTTCCTGGTTGCAGAGAGCTCTGTCCAAAAAGTTATCTATATTTTTTTATTTTTTCTCCAGTAAAAAAAATCGTTGTGGCTGTTTTTCGGTCTAAGTGGTAGAGCTGAGCCAGGTAAAAGAGAGAGAACAATAGACAAGTTCTCAATTTATATCCAACTTGTTGGCCATATTACTTTCCAATGCCATTTTTCTGCTATCTTATTTTTAATTAAAATGTTTTAAATTAATTATTCCTATTTAACTAATCTTTTTCTCTAATGAGTTCTGTGATTCTATGAATTTTATTTTGTTATCTAAAATAAAATATTTCAACTTTATTTCATAAAATTTCTTGAATATGCTTTAAAGTTTCTATTTAAATTTAGCCTACATTCACTGTGGTTGGACTCAGGGTCTTTAGTTAAACCACAGTGAATGATGAAGCAAGTATATATATATAGCTTTAATGTATACTTGATAAATGTTTTAATATTTAAAATAATTTAAATTTGTTTATTTAATATTTTTAATATTTATAGACCATGAATAAAATTCTGGCCATAAATTCGATTTGTCTAGAGCTTGGAATTGTATGCACTGAGAGAAAAGACAGAAAACGAAAAATTGCAGAGGCTTGGGCAATAGTTAAAGATCGATTTTCTATCAACAAAGAAGACCCAAGCATTCCCCTCTCGAAGAAATGGGTTCTTTGAAAGGATTTAATTATATTTTATCATTAAATAAACAAATTAAGTGATTTTAAATATTAAACTATTTATCAAATATACATATAGATTTTGAACACTAAAGAAGTGAAAGTAATATGATTATGATATTGTTATATTGTAATTATAAAAGATATCTCACTTTCCCTAGAGGGATGTAATGTAAATTATATGAACTGAAACACAATCAAAGAAAAGCTATAATTGAGTAAAGATAAATAAAGACAGCTAAGTGCTTTCCCGGGTTTCTACGTTCTCATATTTATAGCATTAGAATAACTATGGAGTATATATTCCTACACTCCATAGTTATTCTAATACTATAAATATGAGAACGTAGAAACCTCTGGAAAGCATTTAGCTGCCTTTATTTATCATTACTAAATTATAGCATTTCTTTATATATTATAACGGGATTTGCCGTTTTCCATACATATTTTACGCACATATATATAATCTTGAAAGATTGCGTGTATGTATATATAACGATACACGTATATGCGTAAATGTTTTAAAAAAAGTATTTATTCTTAAATTATTCCATTTTATCGCCCAGCATATTTATGAGCATCAATTTATGACCTCAAGCGCCAATCCTATATTTCTATAAGAATTATGCTGGGATAGCTGGAATACCAATATGGAAATGCCCCTGGAATAGCTCTGCTCAGGGCTGGTGCTAAAATTTACCAGCAGTAGATCTAACCCTCCCTTTTTCTTTCTATTTAAAAAAAAACCTCATAACACAAACACAAAAAAAAAAACCATTCATTTTATACACATTTATTAGCAATGATATTTACGTATCTATAAAAAAAAACAACATATTATTTATGTCAGTTGAATTAATGTCTCTTTTCACTTTTAAATCAAAGATTCATATCAGTTTCTTTCTTTTTTTTTTGTTTGCTCTTTTCTCTCTTTGCCAAAACTCCCACACACACAAATATGCGATTATATGTATTTTGGACCTAATTGGACTAATTTATACACTTATAAATTCCATAGAAAATAGTTTGACCTCTCCGGGCAAAGAAAATAAATTTTAAGTTCGCAATTGTGCCAAATAACAGTTTTCTCAATTTCGTGGAGTAAGCTTACTAACAGTGACATACATATGCAAATAGAAAAAAAATAATACCTGCGTTTCCCGGGGAATTGATCGAATTTACTTGGTGAAAAGGGAATCTCCGGTCCTTTGTCGGTGAACGAACTTTGTTTTTTTAAGTTCGGGTTCCATGGCTAAAGTCCATTTATTTATTTATTTTCTTCCTCTTGTGGCGATTCAACATTGTTGCTTATTGAAGCGAATTCTCCGGGCTTGACGTCCCTTCTCCGATATCGGCAGCTGCTATACATTCGGGAGAAGGATTCGAACATCTTGCACGTTGAAGCTTCTACCCCAGCCAGACCATATTTTATCAATATATAATCTGATTTCTGGATTCTTATTTCTGTATATCAGTCTAACGTCTGCCTTTTTCTCCATCCAAACTTATACTAATCCTTAATTCTTTTTTTTTTAATTATCCAATTTATCTTTCTTTTCATTCATTTTCAATTATATTTCCAATCACATTCCATATGCCTTTGTTGGAATGCACCACTAAAGCTTTTACACCTATTTCTTTCCAATTAATATTTAATTAGAATTAGACATTCCAAGATTTTTATAATAATTACTTCCATTGTTCTGCAAAATCACTGTCTTCCATCTTGACATTTATAGTTCTTTTGTTGACTTAATATGTATATATTTAAAAAGTTTATCAAACAAAATGTTTTTTTTTATTTTGTGAATTTTCATTTTTAATGGTTCAAAAATGCACTCACTCATATACATAGCGATGTGTATAGCTGGGTTTGGCAAAAGAAAGAGAAAAAAATCAGAGCAAGTGTATACCCCCCCCCCCATACCTGTTTTATGAGTTCTTTTTAATTACAATAACTAAATCAATTCAATACGACCACGCAAATGACCATTGATTGTACATCAACTTGTAAATATTAGTTTTGTTAGTAAAGTAATATATATTTTTAATAATACATTAGTAATAAGATATATATATATTAATAATGCGTTAAATATACGAATACGTATTTGTCTAATTATCGCAACAGGGTTTGATTATACCTGCCCTGTTGCAATATATATATTGAATGGGATGGACATCCGATTCAATGGTTTTATTACCTAAAATTTGAAAAACTTATTAATTTTCGTTAAAATTCAAATGTAAAATTTTTTTTTAATTATTTAAAAAGAGTACGTGTATTAAAACCCATACTCATTTATATTTAACTAGGTCACTTTAATTTTTTGTTATAGAATTGATTTTAAAATTGTTTTCTTTCACTGCTTGTTTTTAATCAATTTGATTAAAAACAAGCAAGTTTATTAATTACATTCCTGTTGCTTTTATTTTAATCATTTTAAGTTCATTCTAAAAGCGGAGATTTAATTTTGTGTTGTTGTTTTTGTTTAAAATAATCCCTGGTTAGAATTCTTCATTAGATTGAGCAGGTGATTGAGATTTGCCCTGCCCTAAGGCATAGAATTCGACAACAGGAAAGATTTTCACAGGAAATGTAGCATGATATAAAATGACCCCACAAATTTTGGGAAGAGTTTACTTTTATTCTTGGCTAACACACCACTTCAAAGTGAGAATCAGTATTCTTTTACACACTTTGTAGCCTGCTGAGATTCATAGTGTTTTGGGTAGCAGTTTGGACATTTAATTTCTGTTAAAAACTTGCAATCGTTAAAAGACTTTGTTGCTTTATAGGATGTCAAAATATACTACTCTACATTTTTTCATCATCAATATGCCGTGCTAACTTAACCAAAGGATGAATCCCTAACTTCCAACACTCCTTCAGTCATGCCATAAATGTCTAAAAGAAACCGGATCCCCAATGCCCTTATACTTGCCATTGGCAAAACACCTGAAATATGAACTGAAATAAAAGTGCACACTCTATGTGAACTTTGCTTTACCGTAAGGAAAATATTTTTCTTTTATTCTTGCCAGGGTAAATTCTTTTAGTTAAATCTCCACTCAATCTTAAACATAAATCTGTATTCTTAATCATTATTTAACCTCATATTTATTAGCTGTATTTGTTTTTTGTTGTACTTTGCCGTGTCTCTTGGAATCTTAGTTTTAAGATTTCAAGTTTGCTTTCAATTTTATTTATCAGAGAGTGTCTAGTGAGTGTATATTTTTATATGTTTAATATATCTTTATTTTTCTGCCTTACCTTTCTAAATGCTTTAGCAATCTTGTGTCATTTTAAATTAGCTCACCTGTATTTATGTTATTATCCTGTAATTGATTTAAAATACGGTGTTGGTGCTTATGCAAACTGAAAAATCTTTTGGCTGTTGATTTATTGTGTTTATTGTTCTAGTGTTGGTATTTGGAGATTTTGTTTCTTCTTTTCTTATATCTCTGAAATAGAAAACTGGAATTGTTGTTCTCTGTAATTTTATAAATCGCCAGCAGAAAGATAATATTTATCCCCTTGTAAATTACAGGTAGAAGAGAGTTTCTTTCTGCTAAAGTATTTAATGTCTTAATGTTTTCTACTCATATGTACTCTCTGATAAACTAACTTATAAAAAAAATCTAGGTCACCATTTATATTTGCTTGCTAAATTTATTTTGTCTTTATGTGTGGCTTTAAATTTTATCAGAGCATGTACTCAGAACTTTGGTTTATAAGTTTATTTGTAATTGAAATGCTTGGGCAGACATAACTGCTTTTTTAATTATTTACTTGTCTTCCACTGAGACCTCTAATTATTATTCTTAGATTAGTTTTGTCCAATTGTTTGGTTGGGGATTCCTTTTATCGTAGAATTGGTATTGTATTAATTTAAAATCTTTATGTCAGAATATTTTCTAAGTTTGTTGTTTCATTAAACTGGAGACATAAATTTCCTGCCATTTGTATAATTTATATTCCAACATATTAATCATATTTTATTTTGTTCTTGGGGTAAATCAATCATCTTTGCTTTAAATGTGGTATAAGATGCAGTTTCTACTGGCATATGATGTTCTTGGTCCTGATGCACCCAGGCCGAAAAATGCTTGCTGGCACTGGTTTCATTGATTTAGTTCAAGAAAGTAATGTTTTCCTATCTGTGAATGGAAACAGTGTCATGGTGAATTCTCTGCTGAAAGAAATTTGTACTCTCCCTTTCTAATTCTCTATTAGAAGATCAGTCTGTCTGCCAGAGCATTGAATTTTAGTCTTTCTGGTACATGCCTGAGTTAACCCTATTTTTTGTGTTACAAACTTTTACTTCATAATTTATATCTCTCTTAAATAAAATTTTAAAATGTGTTTTAACTTAATTTGGCTGACGTTTGTCTTAGTACTTTGATTTCTCAATAGTCTAAACAATATTTAAGATATTTTGTTTATTCCTGTATCTAGTCAGCACAATCCATCATTCTCATCCATTTTGACATAAATTTTCCATGTGATGTGATGTGATGTGATGTATTGTGGCTTCTCCTTAAACGAAGTCAAGAATATCTCAGCAATTATGCCCAGATAAACCTGTTAGCCACTTTATTTTCCATTTCCCACTCTAAATTTTCCCATATTCTGCTCTATCCCATTTCCAGAACATAATATTTGTCAACTCTATAACTTTTATATCTAAATCCCCTTTATCTCTTCCCAAACCCAGCATAAAAACCAATCCATAACTTCATTATATGTACCCTTTCTGTTTTCAAGCGTTTACATTCAATTAACAAATGCCTAATATTTTTTATTTTTCCTTACATAATTTACAAAATAAATCATTCATGTTTTTCCATTTACATGTATATTCTCTTGTAGCTAAAGATCCCATTCGAGCCTTAAATAATAAACTACTTACCTCACTATTATCATATAATTATATTATATTATCATATAATTATATTATATATTATGTGATGTATTATTGTATTATGGCTTCTCCTTAAACGAAGTCAAGAATATCTCAGCAATTATGCCCAGATAAACCTGTTAGCCACTTTCTTTTACATTCCCCACTCTAAATTTACCCATAATCTGCTCTATCCCATTTCCACAACATAATTTTTGTCAACTCTATAACCTTTATATCTAAATCCCCCTTATCTTTTCCCAAACCCAGCATAAAAACCAATAATTCACTTTCTGTATAATCACTCTTTTCATATTTATTTTTCCACAACTTCATTATATGTACCCTTTCTGTTTTCAAACATTTACATTCAATTAACAAATGCCTAATATTTTCTATTCCTTCCTTACATAATTTACAAAATAAATCACCCATATTTTTCCATTTACATGTATATTCTTTTGTAGCTAAAGATCCTGTTCGAGCCTTAAACAATAAACTACTTTCCTTACTATTATCATAAATTAACTCACACCTAATATTCTGTTTATTTCTATATATATTTAAACTCTTTTTACTCTCCATACTATTTCTCCATCTCTCTAACTCCCTAGTCTTTATTAATAAATTTATTCTTTTATCCCATTCCTTACTACTATAACACTCAATAATCCTCTTAACACAATCATCCCATCTTTTGTACAAATATACTGATATAAATTCTTTATCCAAATCTTTTGCATACCGCATTACCTTTCTCACCCATCTTGTTACCTGCCCTTTACTCATAACCCAATTAAATACTATTTTAGCTATTCTTTTATTATCCATAAACTGCAATCTACCAAACATTTTCATTTTACTTTTTGCATCTCTCATATGAAAACTTGACCATCCCATTTCTCCTTGAATTGCCTCCCTTGCTGTCCATACTTCTGCATCCAATGCATGTCTTCCTACTTCCCTTTGAGCTTTTTCTAAATAATCTAATATCTTTTTACTAACATATAATGCATCATTACCATATGTTAACCCTGCTACTGCAACTCCTTTCCATATAATTCTAGCTACATCATATTTATTATATGAAAACACTGTTAATTTCTTTATCAATCCCTTTCTTTTCTTTGCTTCATTTATCAATTTTTTCTCCCATTCATCCAAATAATTTTTCTGATTACTTAAAATAATTCCCAAATAACTATATCTATTCACCACACTTAACTTAATATCTCCCAATAAAAATTCTACATCTTCTCTTTCCCCAGTATTAACCATCATTATATTTGATTTTTCTTCACTAAATTTAATCCCCATCTCTTTACCCACCCTTGCACATGTCCTCAACATAACTTCCATATCTTCTCTTTTTTCTGCACACAAAAATATATCATCTGCAAAAAAAAGACCTGACAAAATATATACTCCCTTACTACCTATTAACGGTATCTCTATACCTCTTCCTAATCTTTCTATTGCTCTTTCCATTTCACTCAAATACAACACAAACAAAATAGGTGACATAGGGCATCCTTGCCTTAGTCCCACACCATTTTTAACTTTAATTGATTCTATATTCTCTAATTGATATATATAATAATTATTTTCATATAATTTCTTAATAATATCTATTAAAGCTTCATCCATTCCCAAATTTGCTAAACTTATCCATAATCTATTTCTATTTACTCTATCATATGCCTTCTCTATATCTATAAAACTCATATATAACTGTTTATCTGCATTCCTACTCATATCCATAAGTTGTGTAACTACAAATAAACTATCTCCTATACGCCTATCTAATCTAAAACCTCCTTGCATTTCCCCCACTACATTATTCCCTTCCATCCATTTTACAACTTTACTAGCCACCATATACGAGAAAACTTTATATAAAACTGATGTTACCGCTATCGGTCTATAATTATTCAACTTTCTATGATCCTTACCCTTTCCTTTAAATAATAACCTTACTCTTGTATTACTCCAACTACTTGGGAAAACTCTATTCTGTGCCATTTTATTAAAACAGGATAATAACTTTACTTTTGCCCTATATCCTAAATTCATTACCATCTCTGCTGCCCATCCATCTAAACCTCTTGCCTTCCCACTTTTCAATTTCTTCTCTACCTCATTTAGTTCATTTTCTGAAAAACTAATATTCCCATTACTATATTCTTTCATATTTTCTAATATTCTATCATTCACATCTAACATCTTTTCTATATTCATTACATAACTATTTAAGATTCTCTCTAAATCTTCTCTAGAACTACACTCAGTTCCCTCATCATCTAGTAATACTAACTCTCTCTCCCCTACATTTCTCCTTTTAATATAATTCCAAAATTTTTTACTTCCATCTCTTCCACTTTTATTAATATCCTCCAACAATTTACTATTCAATTTCATTCTCTCTCTATAAATATCTATTTTAGCCAACTTCTTCTTTTCTAAGTACTTTTCCCATTTAGCATTAATATCTTTTTCACTTTCCTTATTCTTAATAGCACACTTATATTCTCTACATGCTTCTTTCCTTTCTTTTACACTTTTACTAATTTTAATTTTTTTATTACTTTTATTCTTTTCAACATTCTCACCTAAAACCCTATTTGCAACTTTTTCTACTTCCTTACACCAATCCTTATACTCATCCCCAACCCACTCTTCCATTATTTCTTCAACTTGTATTTTATACTCTTCCAACTTATTCTTATCATTTACTCTCCATCCACATCTTTCACTATTATGTCTACTTTTATTTCTATTCTCCATCACATTACTAACCATTTCAATTACAATAAAATTATGATCACTAGTGCATACTTTTTCTTCATTATCAAATACCTTAATTTTCCGTATTTTATTTATTCCCTCTTTCTCTACCAATACATAATCTATTGTGTGAAATATATTATTTCTGGACCATGTGTATTGTCCCTCATAAATATTTAATAAATTTCCAATACTCAAATTCACTTTCTGACAAAAATTCTTCAAAAGCTGTCCATTTTTATTATCTATATCATCAATTTCTTCAATATGTCCATTCATATCCCCTATAACCATTATTCTCTTCCCCTTTTCTTTAAAACTTTGTATATCCTTAACTAAACATTCGTATATGTTACTATTCCACTCCAATATAATTTGACTATCTCCAGTAGCTATATAAACTATAGCCACCATCCATTCTTGTCTACCCAACCTTATTTCAAACCACAAGTGTTCTTGACATTTAACAATATTTAAATATTTTTTTGATATAACACCTATACCACCACCCCTTTTTTCTTTTTCTTTTCTATTTATACCCTGCCATACCAACTGTTCCAAAATAGGTTCTTCTTCTTCTCTTAAATGTGTTTCCACTACTGCTAATACCTCAAGCTCTTCATTTTCAATTGTTTTATTTAATTCCATCCACTTTTCTGGTTTCCTACCACCTTGCATATTCAAAAACCCAATTTTAACAATTTCTTCTTTCCTAACTACTCTTTTATAAATTCTTTTAATTCTTTCTTCTCCATTACATTTATAAATTACTTTCTTACCATTAATTTTACAAACCCATTCCTTCTCCATATCTATATTTATATCAAAATCAAATTCCTTTTGCTTACTGCTTATATTCCATTCATTCTTTTTAATAATATTACAATTTAAAAACCCACCCCCCTTTATAAGTTTCCCAAAAAAAATTCTTTATAAATCAAACTCCCTAAAACTTCACTTCCTTGTTTTCCTAAATGCAACCCATCTTTACTATATAACTCTCTCTTTCCAATAAAACAATCCCACATAATTATCTGGTGGCGCCCTCTGTGATTAGGATGGATAGAGTGTCCGGCACAATATATATATATATATTGTAACGGGCACGTCGTTACATTGTTTTTTTATTAGTAAACATGAAAAAAATAAAAGTTCGCAAATAAATTTTTTTTTAAGAATTAAAAATTGAAAATTAAAATTCTATACTAAACTCATATATATATTTAAATCGCACAGATGAGAAATTAAAAAAAGAAACTTTATTAAAAAAAAGAAAAAGTATTTTAAAACTAAATTATCTGTAAAGATTTAAAGATAAAAATATATCGTAAGTTTGTACAAAACAAATTAATTAATGTTATTGAAAAAATGGAAATGATTAATTTAATTAGTCAATGTAAACTAGCCTTGGGCATTTAAATGTATAAGCAATGGTTAGATAGGAGAGAAAAATAATGGAATCGGACCTCAGTGAAAGGACCATCACATCAATGACGTAATGTAAATTGAATCCTTAAAATTAATATAAAAGGAAAAGTTTGGAAATTATTAGTTAGTTATTACAAGAAGACAGATATGTGTTAAGTTGGAGAGGGTTGGAGGAGAAGGGATTGAAAGATGCACTTTCAATTCCTTCAGTGGTTATAAAAAAGAAAGAAAGAGAAATGACCGATCGTTTTCTACATTAAGGACCAGCTAAAGTAAAAGACCTCCTGGATAAATAAAAAACAAAGGCTAACTGGATACCAATATCTTCAGGACAGCGTGGGAATTCCCATTCCAAAATTACAAACAACTACAAATTATAGATCTTTTAAAACCGTAAGAACTTTAGATAATTCATGAACATTAAATTAAAAACTTTCCATATTTTAAAAAATAGAAATAGATTCCTATCTGACCAAACTAAATTATTTGTTAATTAGTTATAATTTTATTTGATGTATTTCTTTTTGTAAAATCATTTCCATTTATTTTTTTTTTGTTCTTTAAGTTTTATTTATGATTTTTGTTTTGCGATAAATTAAACTATATACATATTAAACTTAAGTCGGGCGCGAATGGCTATATAGATTTGTAAAGTTATATTAGGGGAGGTAATCTTAGGTTATTCATTCCATAGTTGAATTGGGTAAATGGATTGGATATATTGGTGTAATTAGTAGATGTAGTACAAGATTCACTACGGGCAGAATCGCTATTATACGCCACACACACTCGTTTTGGCCTATGGAAGGAATTATAAGATGGAGACCACGGTTCCTTCCTATGGAGTTTTTTTTTATTGCTCTTATCATCAGGTAGATGCAATATTCCTATCTGACAAGAGGCAATTTCTTCTCTTAACCTAATGGTGCTGTCGTGTTCGTATTACATTGAACACATCGATATATCAGATGGATTGACATTGGTTTAACTGCAAAATTTATGGCCTAAGGTTAAATAAGGGATAAAATATTTTCTTTTCAAATGCAATCTATGTAGTCTATTCATACTCGGCACTCTAAATAAAAATGCATTAAATTTAAGTTGGGTATAGACACTTGCATGGATTCGTTATCAGTTAATTGTGTTTTTGGTTTTCATATTTGATCAAAATATATAGACATTCGGTAAATACTGATACCTTATGGTGAGTATCTAAGATGTATTTATTTCAGATGTCTTTTAAGTTATTGGTGTAAATGTGGCATCTTATGATGAATGCTATTGGGTTTCTTATAAATTTCCCTCTGCATTTCCATCAATGACTTTATATTTTGATCGTTTAGATTTACTTTGGAATGTTTTTGACCATGTAATCTATGTAACCGATCTATACTCAACATTTATAAAACAAACTTTTATAAATCCATCTGTGCGAACTTATAATAGCATAAAAATTAAAATGTAAATTTATAAAAATTAAAATGTAAATTAAAATCAAAGTTAAAAATGTAAGTTAAATTTTAAAATGTAAACTGATACTAAAATAATTTTAATTATATATGTGCATAAATAAATGTTTGTGTGTATAATTACTGGCAGTGGCTTATTTTATTCTTTTTTAAAAATTATTCTTAGATAAAAATTTATAAAATATAAATCTCTGCTGTTCCACTGAGCTAGTGACAATGGTCTAATGACCGGAACCAATATAATTTTTTTTTTAACTTACGTATCTGTCTACTATATAAATTTTCTAGGTTTAAATGCCTAGTGGTGCCCTGTAGTGCAGATTACGTTAAGTCTCTCTATCTGGATAGTTATAATATATATATATTGATCAGTTGGCATCTATTGAAATTATTTCCGATGCATTAAGTTTAAAAAATGTTAATGCAAAAATAATAAAATTTATAACTGAAACATTAAACTTTATTGATAAAAATATTTATGCAGTTTTTAAGAAGGATTTTTATAAAATGTGCAATGACTGGCCAATGGGTTTACCTACTATTGCACAAATATGTAATTTTATAATTTGTACATATGAAGAAAATATTTTGAAAAAGGAATATTATCAAAAAATATTACTGTATATTATCAATATGTTAACGATGTTTTTATATGTGGAAACCAAATACAATAAATGAGTTGTTTAAAGAATTAAATGGTTTAAAAGGCCTAAAATGGATAAAAACAGTCAAAAATTTAATGTGCGTTCAATTTCTTGATCTTAAAATAACTAGAAATCAATATATGCTGGATTACTGTAGGACCATTAAACCAATAGTAAAAAGAGGTTATATTCCATATAAATCATAAGTACAACTGTCACACAAAATGGCAGGTTTGAAGTCCTTCTTATTTAGAAACAATAGTCTTTGCAAATATTCATCGGATAAAGGCAAAAATATTGAAATATATTCGAATGAATTGTTAAATGTTGGCTACAATTATAATCATATATATAATGTTATTAGAGATTTTAATACAAAATATCAAAATAAAAATTTTAATAATAATATTGATTCTCCTGCTAATAAAAAATATGGATATCAATACCATATATTTCAATTGATCAAGTAAATTTTATAAAGAAAATTTATAAAGGTATATGTGATATTGCATTTAACACACATCCTACATTAAACAAATTAATAAATCAGAAAAAAGAACTAAAGAGCACTTGCTATTATTAAAACGGGTTCAGAAATCGAAACAAAATTGTATAGTAGATAATAATATTTCAGCATCTGTTTTTTTTACTACCAGACATATTTATGGTTTTGACTTCAATTTTAATAATGTGAAAATATTGCAAAATGAAAAAAATAACAATAAAAAAAAATAAAGGAAGCGATGCTAATATACAAATATAAACATGACTTAATTAATAGGCAAGCAGCAAACATTAACATCACGGAATTGTGGGAAGGTTAGCCTTTCAAAGTTTTAGTTGACAAAGATTACTATGATAATCAAAAGTACTCCTAAGTGGATAAAATTTTTAATTATTTAATTACTATATTTACAAATATATTCAAAGCTTATGCAAATTAAAGAGTCCATTCCTTAGAAAGGGGGAAGCTAGGATTGATTTCGTTTGATAGAAATATAGTTATTAGCTAGATGCCAAGCTTCATTGATCTTTTGCTATAAGTCTTTCTGTTGATGCATGAGATGACAGCCAATGAGAGTTCAAAAGTATGGACAATGATGATCTGGTGCTCAAAAAAAAAATCGAGTTTTGTTCGGATTTGTTTGAGGGGATCAAAATCATGCAGTGCACGAATAAAAGCTAAATTTAAAATATATAAACTACCTTTTCTGTATAAATATCCAGAATTTTTATGTGAATAGTACATAATAAATAACAGAGTATCAAATATATTTGATAAAAATGAATTTAGATAACATGTCATGATATATTTTATTGGAAATTAAAACGAATGCGTAATTGCTACTCATAATTCAGAATCTGATAATTATTTTTTATTTTCTTCACTGTATAATTGTATTATTTATAGTTTTTTAAAGACTATATATATATTTTGGCACAGTATATGTTTATTTAAATACAAGTATATTGTTTGTACAGACGTCAATGTAATGAGAAGGGATTTGAACTCAGACTTTCAAGTTTCCTACAGCAAACCATTCCATCAATACACATGACCACATACATGTGAAAAAATAAGATCTCTAATGTATGTATTTCATGGTGATTCAGTACTCATCAATTGGTCTAGATTAGCATCTTCCATACATACTTATAATCATGCTCAGTTTATATAAAGATAGCAAATCTTCAAACTTTAATGGACAGGCTTCAAACTTCTTCACTATCCAACTCTATTGGAAATCATTTATCTCTTTCACATGTATGTGGTCATGTGTATTTGTTGTATAAGATGGAATAGATGAGATATTAAAAATCTGAGTTCAAACTTCTTCTAATTACATTAACTTCACTATAGACAATATAAAACAATTCAAAACAAAACAACACTCTCCATATAGTAGTGCCATCTTGTGCTAACAAGAGCAATCAATGGATGCCAGAAGGCTTGTGCATAAAATCCATTGATTGCTCTTGTTAGCACAAGATGGCACTACTATATGGAGAGTGTTGTTTTATTTTGAATTGTTTAATAACAATTATTGTGCTAGTATGAGATAGTGATCATGTGATGTTATAGACAATATACTTGTAATATTACATATATGCAGCTTGTATTCTGCCCATTCCTATTCTATATATTTAAATGAACATATTAAGGTCCTATATGTGAGGAATCAATATGGGCGATAATATTGGAATCAACAGGAGATTTGAGCATTCCATCATTAGATTTTTAATGATATCGATGGCTGAAGAGTTGGAGAGTGGAGGAGATTGAAGCCTGTTCATTAAAGTTTGAAGATTTGCTATCTTAGTATAAAAGAAGCATGATATGTGTGTGGGAGATGATGATCTGGATTAACTGATGAACGCTAGTTCAGCACAAATATGGTTACTGCAGGTCATTTAACTTTTTCACATGTGTGTGGTTATGTGTATTAGTTGTATAAGATGGAGTAAATAGCTGTAGAGAGCTTGATAGTCTGAATTAAAATCCCTTCTAATATATCTTTTAATAAATCTTGTTTTCAAAATAAATTTTGACTAATTCATTTTTTAAAGCGACTAAATTCTTATTTTTTAATAATTTCCATTATTTGACATTATGTGTATTTAAACAACTTCATTCCAAACACTTTTTATGAAGGACACTTATACAACATTTTAATTTAATTCCCCTATAATAGTACTAATAACATTGGGCTAACCTTAATACAAGAATTTACCAACACAGGTATGTATATAACATGGTTAAAAATAAAAAATGAAGTAACATATGTATTCTGGGACCACCAAGCAGCTACAGGCCATGTATTTGAACCTAGTTCTGCCCAAATAGTTTGTACAGAGAAGAGTGATGCCAAAAGAAAAGTTAAACAGGCTTTTTCCATTGCAAATGATCCCAGTGCCATTAATAGAAGAGAGGCATGCTTTGCTCTCTCTAAACAATCAACTAATTAAATATTCAAACTCATTTGCATATGTGTACAATAATTAACAACAGTATTCATTCACAAAGCTATGAGTATGAGATTCCAATATTAAATCTCGAAAGCGCTAAGCAGACCGATTACACATTATTTTAAGTATAATTATAGCTTCATTAACAAATGCAAAAGAAGTCGCATATTTATAATTTGAATCATTGTGTTTTTTGCATGATATAGCTTACATTTTTGGCAGATGCATATTTATATTTTCTTCTTAGACTCCAGTATAGGCTCTAACTAACTATAAGGATGTTGGCTTAATACTTATATAATTTTATTGCAATCTTTCTACTTTTTTCTTAATTGTATATCCATTTCTACCTAGTTATTTATCTATCTATCCATTTACCTATACATCATATATATTCTCTACTTATCTATCTATCTATCTATCTATCTATCTATCTATCTATCTATCTATCTATCTATCTATCTATCTATCTGTCTGTCTGTCTGTCTGTCTGTCTCTATCTCTATCTATCTATCTATCTATCTATCTATCTATCTATCTATCTATCTATCTATCTATCTATCTATCTATCTATCTATCTATCTATCTATCTATCTATCTATCTATCTATCTATCTATCTATCTATCTACCTATCTATCTATCTATCTATCTATCTATCTATCTATCTATCTATACATCTATCTATATACTTACCTACCTACCTACTTCCCTCCCTCCCTATCTATCTATCTATCTATCTATCTATCTATCTATCTATCTATCTATCTATCTATCTATCTACCTACCTACTCCCTACCTACCTACCTACCTATCTATCTATCTATCTATCTATCTATATGTCTGTCTGTCTATCTATCTATCTATCTATCTATCTATCTATCTATCTATCTATCTATCTATCTATCTATCTATCTATCTATCTATCTATCTGTCTATCTATCTATCCATCTATTTATATACTTACCTACCTACCTACTTCCCTCCCTCCCTATCTATCTATCTATCTATCTATCTATCTATCTATCTATCTATCTATCTATCTATCTATCTATCTATCTATCTATCTATCTATCTATCTATCTATCTATCTATCTATCTATCTATCTATCTATCTATCTATCTATCTATCATAAAAATAAGCATGTCAAATTTTTGCATATATTCATTTGGACACTTCTTTAAATAAAGATAATAATGATCATTAGTAATCATTAATAAAGAAAAAGGTTTTGCTGTCCTCTGACTTCAAATCTTTTTGTAACTATATTTATAATTGTTTTTTTCAATCATTTGATTATAAAAATTGGAAATAAAGTTATTGTAATTAACTGAGAAAGGAACATAAGGTCTCTAATTGATAATTGTTTTGATAGTACATATACAAACAAACTTGTAAACTATCCTTTGGTTGTTATTATAAGGGATGAGAGGAGAAAAACATAATTTTAGAGATTATTTAAATAGTTATGATCACTTTTATAATATATTTATATAATAATTATTACAACATATATATTCATATTTACAACAAACAGTACTTCAGATTTGCTCATATAAAAGAATTTGAGTGGTAGGATTAAGAGGATTCCTTTTATTCCTGCATAAATACTATATCTTCTATTGTAGAGGGAAGTATTCATTTATTATTTAACACTCTCAAAAGACGCATCACAATTAGCTTGAAAGGCTGATCTTTGAAAGTAATACAATTGTACACATAGCGTCATATAAAAATAAATGCTACTTTACTTATAATTAAGTTTCAGTTAGAGTGACGTTCAGTAAATTCTAGACAATTTCACCGACGTCATTCATTCAAACATCGTAAATAGTAATTTAAAGTGAGAATTCTACTCTCATGCTTTCCTCTACAGTACTTCAGATTTGCTCATATAAAAGAATTTGAGTCATAGAAATAAGAGGATTTCTTTTATTCCTGAATAAATACTATATCTTGTATTGTAGAGGGAAGTATTCATTTATTATTTAACACTCTCAAAAGACGCATGCACAATTATCTTGAAAGGCTGATCTTTGAATGTAAAACAATGATATTTAGAAATGTGTTTTATTTTTAAAAATGGAAGTTAAAAACATATGAAGATGAAAAGGAAACAGTGATTACTATGATCAACATTACTATTATATTAAATTTTTGATAATTTAATTAATATAAATGCAATTTTAAATTTTAAAATGGAATTTTATATATTTATGATGACTTTATAATTAAGTATTCCTGTTTTAAAAAATGGAATTCATTCAAGAAATATTTTGTTAATTTACTTTTTTTTTATTTAGCCAGTAAAAAAAGTAATTGTTTCATTGTTTTTCATATTATTATTTTTTATGGAATTGTTTTCTTTTGTAAATTTAGATTTCTAGAAAAACAAAACCAATTTATTACTTCATAATATTGAATAAATGTTTTAAATTCAAAAATATTGAAATGCTAACTCAAATTGTCATTAGAAGATGATAAAATATTGAAAGTTGAAAGAGAACAATTAACCAGTACTATGTTTAGAATGCCCTCATGATAACTAGTTTTTTCCTCTTTTTTTTACTTGAATTTTTTGTAAGATAAATTTTTTTTAGTAATCATCAAATCATTATTTTAAATAAATTTTATTACAAGAATTAATTCAAATAGCGCAATAATTTTTAAAAATAAAATAGCAACTTTGCAAAAAAAAAAAAAAAAACCCAGCATAGGAATAATCTTATCAACATAAAATAATTTACTTCAGCTGTCAGTTTAAACATGTATTTAGCATTATATATATTTATCCAATGTTTTAGTTGAGATAATTTTTTTAAAACCCATAATTCCTAAAAATAAGTATAATGTTAGAAATATTAAAAATCAACTTGTCATAAAAAAATATAACATTGCCGAAAAAGTCAATTTTCTGTCATCACCTCATATATTATAAAAGTTAATTTTTCCAAAAATTAAGTATATTCAAACAGAAATTATATGTAAACACTATATACTTATTAAGAAATAAATATCTAATAATTTACAAAAAAAGAAAACATAAATGCTAATAAAAATTACTTTTCTTTAAATATAGATAAAAATGTGCAAATGCAGAATTTCTTAAAAATCATTTTCATCTTTTAATATATTATTATTATGTTTAAATTTCGAATCTATAAGTTATAACTAAAATCATAAGTGAATCATAAAACTGACTATAGAAAAAATTTTATTCAGTATATTTATTTTTTGTGGTTGCTAAACTATTTAATACATATTGTGCACCAATGAGACTTTTGGAGATTTTATAGTGTAAAGTTAACATATTTATGAAACACAATCATGTGACATAATTAATTTAATTCAAGTCTTTTTTATGTCTTTTTATTTAAACATTTCTCTTGAAGAAACTAATTTTTTTGGCAGTTAGTTAAACACCATAGGTTATAGTAGCTAATTTCTTTTAGAAATACACACAGTGCACATAGATTCATTAGGACAATCTTGCTACCAGGGATTTTGATAAAGTTTTTTATATGTAATTTACATTTATTTCTTTTGATATTAAAGTTTGAAATGCAGAATATACTGTAATGGTATATAATATGCTGTTACATTATTTTAAAATTAAAATAAAAAGATTGTAAATAAAAATTGATTTATTAAAAAGAAAAAAACTTATCTTAAAAACTGGAAATTAAAAGTTGTTTAACATATGTATAGATCGCACATATGGAAAACTTTAAAAACTAGTTTAAAAATAAAAATATTTGAAAGTATTTTTTTTTGTAAAAAAATTAAAGATTGATATTTTTTAAAATAGAAGTAAATGATTTCTATCATGTTTAATCTTAGAAAATGGAAATGATTGTTTTTAAGTAAATGATTGTTTTAAAGCAAACTAGCCCTTGGGACACTTAAAATAATTTAAAAGGTCAGATAAGAGAATAAAAAGAATTAGCTTGACCAATGGAAGCACCAAGCCACAGCACAGACCAAAAAAAGAGACTCTAGGATTAGTGTCATCTTGCTGATAAGAGGCTAATAAAAATATAAAAGGAAAAATAATTATTGTCTGATAATGCTGACTATTAAGCTATATATGAATGGTAGCTGTATTTCAGATTTCATGATGTAGGAGTCTGCAATAGATTTAATTTCTTGACAACTAGCTGAGGCCTCCCTATGACTGTTATTAACCAAAAGGAATAGCAAGTAGTGGCTTTATTTTTTTTAAAAAAGGACAAACAATCTACTAAGTGATCATGAAGATGGACCTCTAAATCTGCAGAATCTGGAAAGTATAAACTGTTTTTCTTATCTAATAGGAAGTTTTTCTAAATTTGCAATGAGTAATTAAAAATAAGAACTCTCATCTGACCTAAAGAATTCAAAATCAGTTATTAATATTTTTTTGACATATGTTTCTTTTTTTTTTTGTTATGTGTTAATTAAATTATTTGACTATATTTAAATTTAAGTTGGGTGTAGACAGTTATATAGATTTGTTAAGTTTATTAGTTTAAAAAAGGGTTAATTGTTTCATGGTTAAATTGGGTTAATGTATTGGATATATTGGTATAATTAGTAAATGTAGTATGAAGATCCACTATGTGCAGTATCATGAATATGCCACACTTGGGCAAAATAAGACCCATTACTTAATGACCATTGGAAGCAGATGTATTCTCTGCTTCTTGGATCACCCCTTTAGCCTATGGAATGGGATAGTAAGACAGCAAAAAGGACTGCAATCACTACCTATGGAGTTTTTTATTGTTCTTGCCAGACAGATGTAACATTCCTGTACTGGATGAGAGACAATTTCTTCTCTATAAACATGCTGTTCAGGTGTGCATTCCTGACAGTGTGGTATTGTGCTGTCATATTAATGCTGCATTGAATACATCAATATATCAGATAGATTGGCATTGTTTTGACTGCAAACTTTTGGCCTAGGATTAAATAAGTGCTAAAGTATATTTTCTTTTTCGAACAAATCCATATAGTGCATCTATACTCAATATCATAAAACAAACTCTTGTTAAAATCCATCTGTGTGGATTGTTTAAAATAATAATTTAAATTTAAAAATTAATATTAAAATATAAACAAGATAAATTTTATTCCTCAATTTTAAATATTTATATATGCGTCAGTAAATATTGGGTCTGTGTGTTAATTTTGGCAGTAGCTTATTTATTTATTTTATGGAAATCTCTTTTTATTAAAATATTTCTTTTAAGCAAGTTTTATATTAAATCTCTGTGTCTCCACAAGCTAGTAGCATGGGCTGACGGTCGGAATAAAATTTATATGTAAAGTTTTGATCTTAACAGTACGTATCTGTCTACTATATAAATTTTTCAGGTTCGATTGGCCTGGTGGCATCCTGGACAGTAGATACAGAAGACTCCACGACTTCCCCGACCATTATAATACATAACAAAGTAATTTAGACATTCACCACAAAAGTTTTAAAATGCCAGAGTATCTGAATCACAAAGTATGATATAAAATGAGAGTGAGTAATGTATTGTAAACCACAGTGGATTAAATTGTAACATTAAACTATAACTGCAACTGAAAAAGTTGAAATGATTTAAACTGGATATGATAGTGAAGCCATAAGCCCCATACATTTTTTCCACAACTATTCTCCAGCTTAGTATAGTAAAATTTAAAATTTGTCTTTTTGTGGAAGTCTTGAGAAAAAGAAAATGCCTACACTGTGCAAACTCATATTATATAAAATTATTGATAATTTTGTCTATTTTTAAAGAAAATATCAGTATGGTTTACATTGAATTTATTTTGTAGAAAGAAAAAAAGGATGGATATTTTTATTAGAATTCAAGATTGTTAAAACATATTTATAGATGTACTGAGGTATGTATAATTTTATATATTCTATGTTTATATTTTATTAAAATTTTATTCCACTACAAAACTGCTTTTAATTGTATAAAATTATGATTGGTTTATTACATTTTTTAATATTGGTCTATGAAATATATTGGCCAAACTATGATATATAAACTGTTTATATTTATTCACATTATTTTTGTAATTACACATATATGGATGTTCACATTAGTAATTCAATCTATTTCATTTAAATATTGATTTTGTTTTTCCATCTTTATAAATATCATTATTAAAATAAATCATTAAAACAAATTATTAATAAGTAATATTTATTTTGTTAGAGAAGAAAAATCTTTAAACATATTTAAAAAGGCATGGTCAAAGATTGGGATGTGTGAGAGAAAGGATACTATTTTCAGAAGCAAAACTTGTTAAGAATAACCAGTATATATATTTACAAATATTTAGTATAAAATATGTTTATTTAAAGTGTTTCGATTTTAAAACTAACATCATTAAATATATTTGTCTGAAGGCTTGTAATGATGGTATATTATAAGATGTGATATGTTGGACTATTTCCATCATTTATGAGTAATGTTGAATGTATAAATTTTTTTAGCCTTTGACAGAATAGCTCAGTTGGTAGAGCATTTGTCTTAAATTCGATATTCAGTAATCTAAAGTTGCAAGTTCATCTTCTAAATGAATATTGTCACTGTGCATATAGGCCAGCAACACCCGAAGAAGAGTGGAGAATAATACTACTCGAAATTTTGTGTAATTACTAACCTGTACTGTCTATTTGTGTGTTATTACTAACAAATTGTTTGTATTTGGAAAGTTTAAATAAAGTTTAAAACTTCCTATACGTTCAACATCCACTCACAAATGATGGAAATAGTCCAACATATCACATCTTAATTAAATGTATAATTTATAAAAATATTTAAAATGATTACATTTAGGAGTATACAATTTGTTTATTTTTTATTTTTAAAACTCATTATTGTATTTTCTTAGTTTTTTTGTTTTTGTGATATGTTAGTCTTATGAATCAATAAATATTATATATATTATATAATTTTTGTGAAAATTGCATGTTCAATAGATATATAAAAAAATCAATATACACATTTATTAAAAAAGTGTTAACAAAAAAATTTAACATTATATGTTAACATGTTATATATATATATATATATATATATATATATATATATGTTATACATATATATATATATATATATATATATATATATATATATATATATAAATTTCATTAAAATAATGAAACTTTTTCTATATATTTTAATCCATATTTTCAGATAAATAGATACTTATTTTGTTTCACATGTTGTTTGTAATGAATTTATAATATATATTTTAAAAAATAAAATTCCTTAATTAGTTAATAAATGTAAATATATCAAATTTAAGCGTAAACAGATAATATTATAATAACGTAAAAGCTGTCACGTAAGCATGTTTATAGCGTATCTGTTTGAAGGTGTTTAGCTTTCACATTATTAATTAGTTAATAGAAAATGTGATCAATTATACTTGCATAATTCTCAAGGATAAATTTGTGTATGCATTTGTTTATAAATATGTACATGTTCTACTGATTACTGGATCTATTGTCTTAGAAAGTATTTGATAGCCAAACCACTTTATCAATAAATGTCGGTCAATTGCTGGTTTGCTTTTATATTATTTTAAATTATTTTTAATTTTTTAAAAGAGTCTTCAAGTTTAATTCTTGTCTGCTGACTAAATATCAAAGCGGGTATATTAA
Source organism: Epiperipatus broadwayi (assembly GCA_028023455.1). Classification (NCBI taxonomy): domain Eukaryota; kingdom Metazoa; phylum Onychophora; class Udeonychophora; order Euonychophora; family Peripatidae; genus Epiperipatus; species Epiperipatus broadwayi. The sequence goes on from JAQFVV010006233.1 coordinate 5,828,471, forward strand.
TTCTTTAACTAATGAATGATTTTATTTTGCTAATGGTAATTTGAGTAATCAGTGACCATTTGACTTTAGTATTAAATCTTTATTCTATATTAGAGTTCTATATATTGAACTTAATTTATTAAAAATATAAGCTCACAAAAAATATTAAAAATCATATCTGAGTTTTGCACATATGGGAGGGAGGATGAAATATATAATGACAGTGACGTTTCTCTTCAAATGATTACAGCAAAGTTGGAACCATATTGGTAAACAAAATTTTTGTTAATTGGACTTCATTTCAAAAATCTGAATGAATTATTGTTATGGCTACTGTAGTTTTATTGTTACTATTAGTAACAATTTCTTAACCAGTATTTGAAAAATAATGCAAATTTGAGTAAAATCTAAGTGTAATCATGAAAGTATTCTTTTTAAATAATTACGACACATGTATATAGTAAAACTGATCGTGAATATTTAAAATAAATACTGAAAATATACAATATTTTGCTCATTTTTTAGGTTATTGCAAAAATGGTTCCAAGTACTTTTTTGCAAATGCTCTCAAAACTTGAGAAAAAAATCTATTAATGAGCAATGTTATGGGATAAGTGGGATCATGTGGGCTTATTTGTAATTTGTTATATGTATAATATGGACATATTCAGCTTAATATTTTTTAAAGTAATAAATCAACATGCATTTCAATTTCTACCATCAAATGTTAACACAAAATCAGCAAAAAAGCAGTATAAGTAACTGCAGAAAAGTGAAAAATTGTTAAGTGGACATTAATTCCACCTTCAACTAAAATACTTTAATTGTATTAGTAGACAAGTTAATTTTTTTTTCACCATTTTCGATGCTTGTTTTAAAGGTCTTAAATAAATCATTGTTGGAATGAAAATTAATGGTTGAATATTATATAGAGTATATGAGCACAGACTTTCCCATAACCCACCACTCTCCATTCTATCTCATAACACTGATACACCCGAACACATATATGTTGAAAAGATAAATAATTACCAATATATATATATATTTCAAGCTAAACCAGCAATCATCAGTTGGTCCAGATTGCTATATCTACACATATATGCTATAAGTGCTCAAATATATATATATTAGGATAGCTAATCTTCATACCCTAATGAACAGGCTTTAATCCTCTCCATACTCCAACTCTTTAACCATCCATCCAATTGAAAATCTGATGATGGAATGCCCAAAAGCCACCCTGAGGCTGAGATTCTTTTCACATCCATATTGACCTAAGGTCAATCTGACCCCTCATCTACAGGACATAATCCATTTAATACATATATAAGGGATGGGCAGCCATCTCTACAATGTAATAACTGAAACACAGGCTTATTATATATCAGTGTCTATATATGTAATATATAGAGTATATGAGCACAGACTTTCACACAACCCATCACTCTCCACTAACATTGATATACCTGAACACTTATATGTCGAAAAGATAAATAATCACCAATATACATATTTCATGCTAAACCAGCAATCATCGGTTGGTCCAGATTACCATCTCTACTATGCTATAAGTGCTCAGATATATATATATATATATATATATATATATATGCTCTAGATATATATATATATATAGCCAATCTTCATACCCTAATGGACCCTAATGTAAAAGTCTGTGCTCATATACTCTATATATTACATATATAGACACAGGTATATAATAAGCCTTGTTTCAGTTATTATGTTAGAATATGATAATTTTTATAAAACTGTCGTTGGATTAAAAAATATATATATATATTTGTAACATGTAAATATTTTACTTTTATTTTTTTATTTACTATAATTAATTTAGAATACTGAAGAGAATGTTGGCATCAGTGTGGGCTTTGAGCATTCCATCATCAGATTTCCAGTAGGATGGACGGATGAAGAGTTGGAGGATGGAGTGGATTGAAACCTATCCATTAAAATATGAAGATTGGCTATCTTAATATAATCTAACCACTTATTATATATATGTGTAGAGATGATAATATGGACCAACTAACGTGTGCTAGTTTGGCACGAAATACAAATATTGGTGATTATTTATATTTTAGACATATATGTGGTCAAGTGTGTCAGTGGTATGAGATAGGGTGGAGAGTTGAGGGTCGTGTGAAAGTCTGAAGTCAAAATACCCTATATATTACATTGTTTGTGCAGGTATATATATATATATAGCCTGTATGTTACATATTAAATACTAATTTTTAAAATTACAAGAAAAAACAACATTCAATGCAAAAATTCATAAAAATATATTTTTTAATGCATAATATATATATATATCAATCTTAAATCAATGTACATAAACTCATATATTACATTAGATTTTAAGCTTTATAATTCATTCTTCTTCGTTTATATTTATAAATTATTTAAAGTGATTTGATACAATTTGCTTCTTTTTTTTCTTTTTAGATAATGAAGTTCAAATGATTTTCCGTTGTTGATAAAGGCTTTGTAAACAATATATTCATTAATTTTAATTTTCAATAATAATCGTATAAATTATTAATGAAATGGTCATTAAAAAATAAACGATATTGCCTGGAATTATTTATGAAGAAAATATTTATTTTAAACAAAAAAGTAATAACATTAACAAGAAAACAATTTTTTTTAAATTCTAAAATAAGCGGTTTTTAATAGAACTTAAAAAAAATGGGCAAGTAAAAAGATTTGTTAAAAATAAAACTTTTTTTTTAAAAAATAAATCGATGAATAAATTAAATGTTTGGATGTTTGTACAATAAAAAAAACGTTTTCTTTGATGTTTTTTTAAAAAAATATCTATTATACTTTAATTTATCTATGATATTTTTTATTCTTTCTAAAAGTTAGAAAATGTAGAATTAAATATGAAAATAGCTCAGTTTATAGAATGCAAACCGCATAAGGTTCTGTTTGCCTCAAAACCCAAGTTTTAAAGTCTATTAAAGATATGGTCAATAAAGCTGTTTTTTCTCCAGTTGAAAGTTCATCATGGGCTATACCAGTAGATTTAGCTATGAAACGGGTCAGGAGGATTCGATTGTATGGAGATTATCATATCATGCTTAATAAATTCATAAATAAACGAGCATATTCAGTCCCAAATGTTTACAAAGTTTTAGCATCACTGTAGAAAGCAGTGTTCTTCACAAAAATCGTTTTAAAGACAGTTTTTCATCAAATTCCCATTATGAACAGAACTGCTGAATTTTCATCAATCAGTACTCATCTGGGACTTTATAAATGCAACAAGTTGCCTTATGAGATTACAGTTTCTCAAAACATGTTTTAAGCAAAAACGAATAGTTTATTTCAAGGTATGGAAGGAGTTATTCATTATTTAGGTGATATTTTAATAACTGCACAAACAGAAAGTTAATTGGAAGCACATGTGGTGAATGTTTGTTCAAGACTGGACAAAGTTGGAGCTATAATTAGTCTTTCTAAATGTATATGGGATATATATGAAATTAACTTTCTGGATCATGTTATAAACCGGAAAGGTAAATACCCTAACCACAATAAGTTATAGCTGCCAATAATGTTCCAAAACTTAGGAATATAGAAAAAAATTGCAGGCTTTTTAAGGACTGAACAACTTTTTTGAGTTTCCTAAAAGGGAAGTCACACATCCTTACAACCATTGTATTAACTTCTACATAAAGGACAGTACTGGAAATGAACTAAAGAGCATGATTTAGTCTTTCAAAAAGCAAAAACTTTGCTAACATCTGAGAATTTTTTTGAACATTGTAATAGCAACAAGGACATTATTATTACAACCAATGACTCTGATCTAATGTGAGCTATCATTTCATATCACAGTTATAGATGAAAATGCTCTCTTGCATATGTTTCAAAGACTCTTACAGCTGCTGGAAAAAATTATAGTCAGCTTGACAAAGAAGCTCTGGTTATAATATTTCCTCTTACAAATTATTATCAGAATGTGTATATTCATATGAATATGTGTTTCTTCATATAGATCATTGTCCATTACTGGGAATTTTTGAATGTGATGAGAAAATTTCCAAATATGGCAGCCAATGTTTGACCCATTAAATTAATTTGTAAGCAGCATATGATTACATATTAATTTACAGGCTCACAAAAATAATTAGCCACACTGATGCTTTATCACATTTGCTAGATACTTGTGAATTCTATCAAAATGTATAGGAATAAATTACACTGATACTTGGAAGCCAAAAACTGTAAATCACTTTAATGTTGAAAAATGGACTATAAATGATCCTAGATATAAAATCTTGAGAAGTTGGATTCGATTTGGATGGCCTAAAATCAAACAACAAATTACATTGCAGGACTTACCTGGAATACTAGTCAAAGCCTATCTATGTGTAGTGCTTGTATTCTAATGATGGATTGAGTGTTTATGCCATCAGAAGGTCAAAAGCAAGTGCTCAGTTTGCAACATTAAGGATATCCAGCCATACTCTGAATGAAAGCCTTACCTTGTTCTTATTTTTGGTGGCCTAATTTCTATTAGGACATTGAACAAATGGTTAAGAACTGTGTTGAGGGCCTATCTACTGCTGATTTAACTACAAAGATTTTTGATTCAGAGGAAAAACAATATCATCATGGCAGTGCTTATATTTACAGCATGCTGAACCAATGAACGGATATATCTACTAATCACAATTGATTCTTATTCAAAATGGGCAGAATATAAGCTTATTAAAACATAAGTGCAGAGAGTATTATTCATGTCCTAAAATAGATCTTTTCCAAACACAATAGAATCAGACAATGGGACAGGATTTACGGCACACTACTTCCAGGAGGTTTTATCTGATAAAGGGATAAAACACATACTCATTGCACTTTATAATCCAGAATCAAATGGTTTAGCTGAAAAGGCAATGCATCATTAGAAAGTGAACCTGAAAAAAAACATCTCACAAAGGCATACATAAAGTTTTGGTTGATATGATGTTTTATCAATATTTTACCCCTAGTGTGTCAACATTGAAAGCACCATCTAAATTGTTGCTGTGACTCAAGTGTCACACACACTTAATAATAATTTTGATGTTAAAAAGTTTAAAATTGGGGAACTAGTGTGGAGTCATGATAATTTAAATTGATAACATTTTCCTACTGTTGTAATGGAAGTTTTAATTATATTCAAGTAGTTAAATTGAATAATGGTAAATTCTGAAGAGAGACATCAATCATTTACAGTCTTGGCAGAGTAAAATAATAAATGCAGATAGAATCCAAATTATGTTACCCAATAAACTGTGAACCTCTAATGAAGAAGAACATGCTATTTTCTTTTCTAAATACAAAATAAAGAAATGCTCATAGCTAATCAAGCTGATTAAACAGATCTAGTGGGAACAAGTACACAATCAGATGGTCTGACCATACAACCAGGTCCAGTGGATGTAATAGATAATGAAGAAGAAGAATGTGATTTACCTCTCACCAGACCAACTCAATTTTGATGACAATCAATAAGCTTGCAAGATTATTTTTTGTAACCAGGAAGAGCTGTTTTCTAGAATGGGGGAGGAATGGACTATTCTGCAAATATATATATATATATATATATATATATATATATATATATATATAATTTTTGGGGTTAAACCGTGCATTACTTTCCATTACATACTGATATTTCAACAAACTAGCATCTGCCATTATCAAGGTTATCTTTTGAAAGAAAAATAATTAGATCTCAAACAGTCACATTATTGTTTAAGATCTAAACAAATTTTCTTTCAAATGTTAATTTTGACAATAGCGGATGCTAGTTTGTTAAAATATCGGTATGTAATGGAAAGTAATGCATGGTTTAACACCAAAAATAATAATTTATCTACATCATACAACCGTGAAAACATATATATATATATATATATATATATATATATAATGTTTATTTTATTAAACTTTATTTACACATATATATATATATATATATATATATATATATTGTGTAAATAAAGTTTAATAAAATATTGTATTTTACATACTAATGGTACATTAACATTATTATTGCACAAATGCACTCTACACAATTATCATTAAGCTGAAAGTGTAGATTTGATATTGAGAAAAATCACATATGTAAATGAGCCCTAATATACATTCTAAAATGTATAAATATAACCAGATATATACTAGGAAGTAGGAGAGAAGTATCTAACACAATCAAGTCAATTGTGTAACCCTGTAAGAAAAATAAGTGCAATTTGTGCACAAATCGTTGAAAGGAAATATAATGCTTTAACGACTGTTATTAGACACATGACCAGAATGTCTTTATGTTAAAACAGAAGTAAATGGAGATACAAAGAAATAATTGGACTTGTTTAAACTAATGTGCCTATGAACAGTTTATCATGTGGGCAACTATTAATCTTGTTTAAGGAAGATCAAGTGATTTTACTAATTTAAATTTATTACTTTCATTAACAGCAAGAGAATAAATTTATTTTTTTTACTTTTAATTACTGTTGTTGTTTATTAATAATTGCAGATGCATATACATCTGGTAAACATTATTTTTATCCCTGTATATAGCAACTACAGAATATCATTATCTGAACATTAGGATTGATGCCCAGTGCTGATCAAATCTGATGTCACTAGGTAAATGTAAGTAGCTTTGACACATTGAATAATGCCCTAGTCTATAGGTTGAAGTAGTGCAGTAGTACTTGGAATTAATTTTCTGGGGAGCTATCTAACAGCAGAATTTTAAATTCATCACCCCCCCTCAGATAATTGTTTACTTCAGGGATAAACCAATTATGCAACCATTTAATAAATAAAACTAATAGAAATCCAGAAATTTTTATTATGTTGCCAAAACAGTTAGGTAATTGTTGTGCTGCTTTTTTGAGAGGTGGGGATGTTTAGTTTTGTGAATAATCTTAATTTTATTATATAACCTGTAGCACTTCCACATACTATCAGAGTTACAACCATGTTTTGCCTGTTTTTCCTTTTTGGAAGCATATGTTCCATTAGAATTTTTTCCCCAGAATAATCTTGTTTCATCATAATTAAATGCCTGTCCCAGAAAATATATTTTTCTTTAATCATTTTTTTAAATTCTAAAGAAATATGATAACAGTAATGTCACCCAAAGATGTGACTTCACTGGTTATTTTAATATTTGTAACGCTGCAATGATTTCAATATCTATGCAGCCATCCTTTACTTTCAGGCATTACTTGCATAGCGTTCCAGATTTTTGACTAAATACTTCACAGAGAGGTAAAGGTATCTGATGCAACCCAAAACCATGAACTGGAACATTCTTACAACTCATATCATCTAGCCATAGATTTAAGGCTTTTTTGTTTTTAACTAAAAATTATTTCTTTAATTACAAATTTAGCTGATTGTGGGCACAAACAAGAGTGGATGAAATAAACTTAAAAACAAAAATCTTTGATTTAGCTGATGTTTTAGTAAATGTTTATAAATTTAATAGCAGAGCAATTTTTGTATATTACAAATATTTATTTTATTCAGCTATGTGCTTTCATTACTGAAATGTATCATAATTATAGCCTTATATAATTAAAGATTGTTGAACTCTCATTTTAAAGTTGTTTTATATATTATAGACTGAATTAGCATAGAATAGAATTTTAGAATTTAATTTACATTGTAATAACTATATTGGAAGTTTCTAATAACTATACTTTATGTTATAGATGCTATTTAGTAGAAAGATGGGGTGCATCTTTAGCTAGAGACCATGCTTCTTCACTTAGCTCTTTCTGTCATTTCTCTCAGAGAAAACATGTCAGCCCTAGAAAGATAGAAGTTGTGGCCTCACTGTAGCTCATGATTTAAAAATATAGATGAAAGTCTTCACTGCCTTTTTTAGGCCAGTTATGTGCCAGTATTGTGGATAGATTAGCTCTCATTTCTCCATAGTAATTCAACTCTTTGCACTTTGTACACTAGATGGTGTGCAGTCTCTCTAGTTATTTTATCATTAAAACCACTTATCAATGTATTTAAAGATGGAGGTGACTGAAAACTGATTTATTTATATGTATATATTTTTAAAAAAAAATTGTGCAACATTAGACACATAAGGGAGAGTTGTGTACTTTTTGTCTTCATATTGGAGATTTACAGAGTGCATAGTTTTTCTATAAAAATTCAGTATTATTTACTTCTATGTTTTTATTATTTTATGCTGTATTAATTATATCTTTCATGTATAATTCTATGTTTTTTTTCTGATCTGCTTCAAACTTGCATAATTTCCAGTTTCTGTGGAGTAAGTAAAACTTTACTTGCTAAATTAATAATTTTCATTTTTTCATTTAATATAAGTACTTTTTGAGTTTTATTTGATTTATCAGTCATTATTCTACAAAATATTTTACATAAAGATATGATATATACAATATACAGTATAAAAGTTTTGAAAAAAATGCAAAGAAAAAAATTTGTACATGGGCTTATAACTATAATTTGAAATATATTTAAATTATATATATAAAAAAAAGATTAACTGTCAAGCATTGGTGGTCGAGTGGTCAGCACAGCCGATTTACAAGCAGTTGCCCCGGATTAGTGGATTCACTTTCTGGCTGATGCTATGACACATGAAAAAAAAACATGATTAAATAAATTCACATTAGAGATTTGAGAACATTATTTAGGACAAAAAAGGTGTCATCTTGTCCCTATTCATAAAATATAAAGAGTATATAAATTCCTTTATTACTTGTGGATTAACTTTTCCTTTTCTTTATTTACATTTTTTTGCATAATATATAACTGAAGTGATGTAAAATTGTTATAGCATGTTTTATAGTTTCATTCTATTTTACACAAGTGAATATCTAAATAATTAGACAAATATTGTGGGGGAAAGATGTAATCAATTAATATGATGTTAAGTCTTTTTGTACCATATAGAAAATTTTTTGAATTTTTAAATGTTATTTAATAATAATAATAATAATAATAATAATAATAATAATAATAATAATAATAATAATAATAATAATAATAATAATAATAATAATAATAATAATAATAATAATAATAATAATAACAACAACAACAACAACAACAACAACAACGATAACTTAAAATTTCTCTTTGGGTTTTTGCACTAGAGCTTTGGAAAATGTTTATTTTATAATAAAACTTAATTGAACTGGATTTCTTTTTAATTTAATTTTATAAGGTAAAATATTTTAAGAATTCATGTTTGACTATTTTAAATATATAAAAACTGACCTGTAAAGGCAACAATGAATAATAAACGTTATAGTTATCTATGTAAACATCAAAACTAAAAATTAATGGATTCATTTTTATTTAAAATTTGTTTTTGTCTTTTAATATATATATATATGATGTTTCCCTGAAGGTTTGTGATGACGGTGTTCTAGTTGTATTTTTATATTGGGCTATTTCCATTATCTAATATGCCCATTGAATGTCTTTAGAAAAATTTAACTTTATTTAAATATTCCAAATACATTCAACTGTTAGTAACAGCACATCAAACTGGTTAGTATATGCACAAAGTTTTGAGAGATATTATTCTCCCCTCTTCTTCAGGTGTTGCTGGTCTGACCAATGACAGTACTAGCATGCGATTCGAACCTGGGCACTTCAATTATTGATTATTGAATTTTAAGGTAACGCTCTAACCAACTGATAACTCTATCAAATTCTGTTTCAACATCTGATGTTTTCTTCCAAAAATTACACTATTTTAAAAGATTTTAAGACCAAGTCAATTGTGACAGATATTATAATAGACACTGCCTTTTTTTCTTTACATTAAAGACAGATTTATTAACTTTTATTTTTAACTGAAACACACAGGCTTATTATATATACTCATGTCTAAATATGTAATATATAGGGTATATGAGTATAGACTTTCACACGACCCACCACTCTCCACACTATCTCAGAACACTGATACACTTGAACACATGTACGTTGAAAAGATAAATAATCACCAATAAACGTATTTCATGCTAAACCAGCAATCATCAGTTGGTCTAGTATCATCTCCACACATATATGCTATAAGTGCTCAGATATAAATTAAGATAGCCAATCTTCATACTTTAATGGACAGGCTTTAATCTACTCCACACTCCAACTCTTCAACCATCCATCCAATTGAACATCTGATGATTAAAACGTAAGTGAATAACTTCAAAGTTTAACTGCATGTTTTATCAAATATTGAGTAAAAACAATCAACGATAGTTATAAACAAGCAAAAAATGATATTTCATTATTCTTCAAAATCGTCATGAAAAATTAGACTAGAAAAACCCAGACACCCACTGGATATTTTCTTCTGTCAAAGAACAAAACAAAAATCTTTTGATCTTAGCTGCAATCTGTAAGATTCTAATTTCTTTAGATTTTTTTTCAATTTAAATATCAATAAAAGCATCACATAAAAATCTCCTTTTTTAAAATTATTATTATTATTATCTATACTGACACAATAGAAGTACATTTACTGAGAACATTTTCAATAATTGTCAATGCAAATGAGGGTTAATCAGTTAGCAGTGTACTTTTGGCCTTATCTATGTTTCTACTATAAACTTTATTAATTTAATAATAGATACCAGATCACAGCGATTAATAAATCTCTATCTTTTGTTTTCATATCTATAAACTAATGATTAGTTTCAAGATTATGTTTTTCATCATTGAGAAGATTTGGATGTTGGAACAGCGCACCTGGACTCTTAGGATGTAATACACTTTTCTTTTTGCTAATATCATTGTCTCTTCATCATATTATCAAATTATCAGCCCAAACTCAAAACTTAATATAAATATTTTCAATGTAAGCCAATCTGATTTTATAACCATATAGATTTGAATCTAGTTCACTTTCTATATATTATTGCATCTTTAGTTTTTTGATAACTATAGACATATCTCTTCTGTAGCAATGTTTTTTTTTTATAAACCAATGAAATATTACATTATCTGTTGTTACATGATTTCAGCTTATAATTGCTGTCTTAATGTCATACATTAACACCTTCTTTATGTCACCTTCTGTAAGCTTTAGTATGTAATGATAAGCACCAAATGACAGATTCTGAGTAAATTCCTATCAAGAACATGAAAAAGTATACCACAAAAGCAACATTTGTAAGCTGAAGTCATATGATACATCATTTGATATTTTATTGGTTTATATCAAATATTGGCCACAGGTTAGTGGTGCCTATACCTTTTAAAAACTAAAGTTAAAAAATAATTTATATAAACTGAACTGGATTCAAATCTACTCAAGCAGGTTGGCTAAGAATCATTAAACATCACATGATAACCATTTCTTATGCTTACATAAGCTGTTTACACAGAGACTAATTTCTGCATAAAGTAGTGTCACCATCGCAAGCCGAGTAATCAATAAATGCAAGAAAGTTTGTACATAAAAATCCTTATCTAGTGCCTACTCATCCAATATTTCCAGACTGGTTTCTAGCTTGTGGCTTTCATCAGTGTGGAGCCTTGGATCTGAGAGCACTACACCTAGATCTCAGAATCTAATGCAACCCTTCAGCAACCACCTTTTACCTTATTATCTGACTATAAAGCTTTGAGTCCAAAATCTATACAACTATACAAGCTGATGAGCTTGGATTTAAAACATTATTGTGTTTTCATTTTGGATTCAAAGCTTTATAGTTAACTAATAATGTAAAAGGTGGCTGCTGGAAAAATGCATTAGATATTAAGATCTAGGTGCAGCTCTCAAATCCAAGGTTCCTCTCTGATTAAAGACACAAACTAGAAACTAGTCTGGGAGTATTGGATGAGTAGGCACTAGATAGGGATTTTATGCACAAACTTTCTTGCATATATTGATTACTTTGGCTTGCACTGAATGGCGCTACTGTATGAACAGTTTAGCCCCTGTGTAAACAGGTTGGCTCAGATTGGAAATATTTATATGTTTTTTGAGATTTAGCTGCTAGCTTGATACTATAACATAAAAGTAAATGATAGTAGCTGAAAGGAAGGTTCATTATTATCCTAAAGATCCGGATGCAATATTCCAAGATCCAAACATCATCACTGATGATAAAGCACAGGTCAGGAATTTATTAAACACTGATTTATCATCTATTATTACTTAGTAAAATTTAGAACAGGTGGCATAGAGAATGTGAAAAAATATGCTAATAACAAAAATAATGATAAGAATGACGATGATAATAATAATAGCTGCAATAACAATAATTATAATAATATAATAAACTCATAAGTTTTTTGAAAATTATAAATTGTTCTATTATCCTAGCAACAGATTGAATCAAACAATTGTATTCATTTCATGGCGTTTTTTAAATTTTTATTAGTTATTCAGTTAAGAATAGATTCTGAAAGGTTTAATTCTTAATTTTAGTCTATCACTATATTAAACTATACAGAAATCTAAACATAGTTACTAATATGTGTTGGAAGGTATAGTTTTATATCTGTATACATAATCCAAAAGCATTGAGTTTTCATTACAATATAAAAAGACAGTAAAGTTAAATAATTATACTCTTTGTATACATATAGGTTTATTGTTAATCATTTATTTTTAACACATGTTTTATGATTATATATTATCGGAGAATGTTTACACTTTTCCGAAGATATAAGACATCTTAATTTCCGAAGATATAAGACATCTTAACTGTTTAAAATATTTCACTTGAGAAAAATTATTAACTTTTTTTATTTATTTGAGTAATATAATCTCAATGTGGTTTAACAGCGATAGTTAGAAATACTATAGGTTAAGGAATAAAGAGAGAAAATGGTGAGAATTTGAGATATTTTTAACAAACATAAATGCTAAGAAGCGGAGAGACAGAAATTAGTTTATAGTTAATTTTTTTTTTTTTTTATTTGTTTGTCTTATTTTCTCTGCTCATAAATGATATTGATTTATGATATTAAAAAGATTCTTATGTATCATATTAAAATTAACTAAAATGAAAGCATTTGGTAAAGTCGAATGAAATAAGTAATACGTTATAGTGATATAAAATTCTGATTGGTTATCAATAAATATATATTTTACTTAACAAATGCGTTTTTAACAAACGCATACGCAAACTCATTTATATATAAAACAGTTGCATAACGCAATTTATAAAGTTATATCAAATCCTCCCCTCCTCCCACACATTTATATATATATAAACGAGGTCATAGTTGTAATTGAATAACATTTACTTAAGCGTTACTCAAGTCGTATCAAAAACATTATAAAAATATTTTAAGGCATAATTGAAAAAAGTTATTAAAATATAAAGTATTATGCGTTGCACGAATCTTTTCTTCGATTTCTTATCATTAACTATATTTTGAATTAAAACATGTCTTTTAAAGTAAAATAAAAAAAAATCAAATGAAATAATATAATTTAATCTCTAAGACAAAAACACATGTAATCTTATATATGTAATAAATAGATAGGTATATAGATAGAAATGCACAAACCTAAATTTTGATATATATATATATATATATATATGTTCATTTATAAATATGTATAAAATTAAGTGATTATTTTTACATATACATGTCTTGAATTAAATTTATATACGTATTCACACATATCATTAGACTTAAATTATATATCATCATTTTAGGAACAACCATGTTTAATAAAAATAAAAGTAAAAATATAAATTGAAATATTAGTAATTAACGTTTGAAACTTCACTTATTATTGTTTCAAGCTATTTTTATTAAACATGTTTGCTATCGAAAACATAATCTATAAAACATCTTTTTGCCCGTGAGAAGATTTCAATATATATATAATTTAAATTATATGGTTCAAACCTGCTGCATTTACATCATCGACGCCAAAATAATTTTAGATAAATATTATTAATCATTTAGGATAATCATATCATCTCTAGTTCAGATATATATTATAAACTCAATTAAAAATGTATATACATATTTATTGTTAAAAAGTTGCCTTGTCAACAGTTTGAAATTGTTTATTGTTATTGATATTGAGATTGTCTAAGTGTTGACTGATTTTTAATGATTATTTACAAATCGATTTAGCCTTGAACATTATTATTATTATCATCATTATCATCATCATCATTATTGGGTGCAATTTGAAATTTATAATTGCAGTTTGTAATGTTATAATTGACTATTTATTAATCTATATTCAGAATAGATTATAATTACCTGTTTAAAGAGGTTAATTTAAACTTCTTTATATCAATAATTTCAATCTCTGCTGTCTATATAAGTATATTAGACCATTAATAAAGGTTGGATTTCAACTTTATTGTTAAAAGGAGGTTGCCTTGACAACAGTTTGAAATTGCTGATTATTATCTATATTGTGATTGTCTAAGTGTTTACTGGTTTTTAATTATATATATATATATATAAGCTTGTTTAGAGCTATTAGCACGCTCTTAATTTTACATATTTGTAAGTGCAAGCTATATATAAGTCATGTGACATCTGACTTGTTATTATTACTATTATTATTTTGCTGTTGTGGCTTTAGCTAAATTAAAGGGCTAAGCCTACTAATATATGGAGTATCTGAATTAAGTTCAGGCCCATATGATTTTTTCAGTTGGAGAGCTGACTTTAAAGACATGTAGATGTCTAAAAGTTTCAGATCTTCTTCTAACAATTGACTTTTAGATAAATGCTTTGCTTGAGTTGGTTTTTTAAATCTAATGTCCCAACTCCTCACTGAAGAGACCCGTAGGTCGAAACCGGTCTGGGGATGGGGACAATCCAAGATAAAATTGATTTGAATGCCTTCTCTTGTAGTAGCATTTATCATAAATAAAAAAAAAAAGCTTGTTTAGAGCTATTAGCACGCTCTTAATTTTTCTTAATTTTACGTATTTGTAAGTGCAAGCTATATATAAGTCATGTGACATCTGACTTGTTATTATTAATATATATATATAGTGATATTTTTATTCGATGTCTGTATTTCTTCAATGACACATAACTAATTTTCTCATTCTTTTTTCTTTGTGTTATCATAATTAAATCTTCCACTTTAAGATACAATTCTGTTCTGGGCTTGGCATAATATGATAATTTTTAGTAAATAATTACTAATAATTCTTAATATATTTTCTAAAGTGTAAGCTTTTAATGATGTGAATGAAAAAAGCTTGCCATTCGTAATGTAAATTCAGCAATTTAGTATTTATTAACACTGAGCAAATGATGAAGACATGTGTTAGAAATTGTGGATTGGCATGACTAGCAAAGCATGTCTCACACCCCTACACCCAATATTTTTGTTCATATCTTTCAAGAATGGGGGATGGAATGGAAGTTTAAGTACATATATTGTAATAATATAAAATAATTAAAAATAAATAATTAACTTGCCTAATACACTGGATAAACAAAGAAATGTAATAGAATAAATAATTATCTTAGCGTACATGGATAGTGATTAACAAAACATTAGCTTAACATTTATTAACTGTTTAATCATTATAATGGCAACATATAATAATGAACTGTTCTCATCTTAATAATTATCAAGCCATGGGTGGTAGCACCAAAATGTAATAGTATAAATAAATAATTTAATAAATATTAATCCAACATCACACATAAGAGCTCAAATGTAATAATACTTATCTTTTATAAAAGATCTTATTTAGACTGTACTTGGATTGCCAAATATAACAGTAATAAAATGAATAAAACATGTAAATTGTTTATTTAATATTTTGGTTAGCTGATACAATATATGAATAAAAAAATCTACAAACTCTCAAAGTTTATTTTAATGTATGATATATAGGGAATTTAAACTCAGATTTTCACACGACCCTCAACCATCCATGCTACTTCATATTGCTGATACACTTGACCACACCCATATTGAAATGATAAATAATCACCAATATACATATTTCATGCTAAACCAGCACTCATCAGTTGGTCCAGATTATCATCATCACACATATATACAATCAAAGCTCAGCTTATATTTGGATAGCCAATCTTCACACTTTAATGTACAGGCTTCATATAACTACACCCCACAACTCTTCAGCCATCCATTTCACTGAAAATCTGATGATGGAAAGCTCAAAGCCCTGATGTAAGAATTTGACTACTAATAATCATAAAAAAACAATTTAGCTAACAAAATAAAAAAATATTAATATAACATTAATAACAATAAAAAATATAAAATTAAATAGCAAATAAAATATTTCTTCTTGAGTAATTTAATCCTGAATTAATTACTATTTATCTGTTATAAATGTTATATGGTTTTATAAATGTAACTTTTATGTGTTGTAAATGATATATTATAAAAAACGAAAATATATTATATTAGCAATAAATATTCCAAAGTAAATACATAAAAGATACATTTTAAAAATTTAATGAGTAATTTAATTTGTTTACTATTTTCTAATCATAATAAGCATAAGCTTATCAATTTACTTATACAAAATATCATAATATAAATATTTATTAAAGATACACTTTCATTAATGTCATCCATAAATATTTATACATAAAACCAATTATCTTTTTTTAATATAAATGAAGAAAACAAACAAACATACATTTATTTAAATAAACTAAAATTATCATTAAAAATATTTTGTTTACTTTAACCTATGCTAAACAAACACATGTATTCTAAAAAAATTAAGAATATAATAAAAAAATATACTACCTGTTTAATTTTGTTCATATACCCACAATAATTGTCTTGTCAAATTATAACTCCATCAAAATAAATATTGATTTTATATACACCAAACTATATGATATACTTGCATGATTTATGTAAGTACACACAAAATAATAATTTATAGTTCAAAATTCTTTAAAGATTCTGCAGAAAATCCCATGATATTTCCTGTAGCATTTAAATAGATGTATTTAAATCCAGGTATATTTCAACTTAATAGCATTCCAAAAATATATCCATTTTGACCAATTTTTTATTTTTAAACACAGTATTCCATAATTAATATTTTACAGCATTAATATTTTTTTATTTAGAAAATGTAAACAGCAGTTGCAAATTCCTTATATATTCCATGAATTAGAATGTTTGATATTTAACACAATGAACAGACTTTTATCTGATATTATTATTTAGATTCTTCAAAGATATGAAGTCTTTTGATTAAATGTTTGTGAACTTAGCCTTTCGGATCCATAATTACGACTTTAATAAAATTATTGGCATACATAGCACATAACTTTTTATGTGGTAAATAATCACCCAAAAACTGAGAATGCAAACTAAGATCATAGAATTAAATAGTTTTCTCTTGGTGATATCATACTCATGGCATTATCCTAGATATTGTGTCTATGGCATTTCATTTTCATACCTCTAGTTCAGATCATTTCTAAGATCTTTGCTATTAAGAGTCAAATTTATCTATATATTCAGTCAATAACAGTTCATCAGCATTCTGTGATATTAAAATATTTTCTTAACTTTATAAAAATAAATATACACTATGTTTTAAGTTAATATAAAAATATATAAACTTAGATATTAAAAATCAAAAAACACATTTTAAAATCATATTTAAAAATTAAAAAATTGAAAAAATTAAAAGACTAAAGTGGAGTTGGGCTGGACATATTGCTACAAGAGATAATAGTTAAACAATTAAAATCTTAACCTGGATTCCAAGAGATAGTAAAAGACCCAGAAAGAGACCACATGTGAGATGGATAGATGAAGTAAGAAAGTGTGTAGGGGTGATTAGAAGAAGTGAAGCTAAAAATCAGAGAAGATGAATTGAACTTGAAGAGACCATCATCCTGCAGTGTATTGATAATGGTTGATGATGATGATGGAATATAGATATTCTTTTTTATTTATCTATTTCATATATTATAATTAATATTTTTAGCTAAATATCAATTTTAAATAATTAAATACTTTAGAACAATGATTTTTTAATATGCACATGATTTAATACTATCTAATCATATTGACAAATAAATATATGAACATACATACACATATCCTAAAAAATAATTTAATAGTTTGTTTGCTTATGTTTTCACGGAATTATGAGAAAGTTAGCATTTCAAAGCTTTAATTGACACAGATTACTGAGATAATCGAAAGCGCTCCTAAGTGGATAAAATTTTTAATTATTTAGTTACTGTATTTACAAATATTCAGTTATATAATTACGTATATTGCTTTAAAAATACAGACATCGAATAATATATATATATTGTAAATATCAAGTTACAGAATATTTTATTAACAAACTGTTGAAAAGTGGAAAATATGTCTAACTTTCACGAACAAATCCTTGATCAGTCAAATAGATGTAATCTTTCTATTTTTCAACAGAAGCTGCTTCTTTAATCTAAAATTATTTTTAGTATTTAAATTTTATTGATGAATATTTTTTCCCCAGTTTTGTAACTTTTCATCTGATTAAAAAAAAGAACAATTTAATTAAATTAAAACTTTATTATAACATTGAATATCACGCAAAGGATGAAATAATTAACTTTCATTTGTGTCTTTTGTTGAACAAATGTATAATATAATAATAACAATATATCTTTAACTTCTGAAGTATGTAAGTATTATAGGAAATGGATACTCGTGCTACTTCTGTTTTGTATAAGCAGTCTTAGCTTTTAATTTAATTATACAATAACAGAATACAAGAAATTGCAGGCCTCATTTAAGTAAAACCTTCATCATGTTTTTTTTTACTAAACACTCTTCTCAAAGGTAACCATGTATCTTTTATTGTCACTCGTTGATTTAATCATCTTCATTCTAAATTATTAATTTAATGATTATTATATAGTTTATTATTACTATTTTAGGTTACCAGTTTAGTTTAGTGTATATTTCTAAATTTTTGTACATTTTAAAATTATATTATTTGTTTATTATACTTATATCTTCTACTTTATCGTTCCCATTATTAACACAAATGATAAACAAAAAATATCATTATAATTTCAGAATATGTATGAGGAAGAAAAAAAGGGAAAAAATTAAAGTAAGATTTGTAATCGTTTTACAAACAATATCTGATATTTATGTGGTATGCAAGGGAGGACAATTGCCAAAAGGTGTCAAAAATAGACAACTGATTTATCTATGTGGATATTTTTTTCTAATTTTCATGCTATTTTGCAGTAAACATTTTATTTGAAAAATTTCAACATCTTATTGTCTCTCTTTGTATTTTATTCTTAACCATAAAACTTTAATGAAGCTATTTAATATTACATCTTTTGAGAGTGTTTGTGAGATATACATTACAAATACTACCATTTAACATTATTATTATTTTAATAAGTATAGATATTTCAGCTCCAGTTAAAATCTTAGAGTAAAACTAAAAACTAAAAATGAGTTTGTGATGGCTATATAGTTTAATCAATCAACGAAGTATACTAATAAATATTATGTATAGCTTTCTACTTTTATCATTTTCATCAGTTAATTTTATTCCTAAAATATCTCAATCTTTAGTCTATTTATAGCTCTCCATTCTATTAACTATATGCTTGCATTTCAATAAAAGCAATAAGTATTGTCATTCTTTAAAGTCTCTTTTTGATAATTTTATAAACAGATAAAATCTGCAATTTCAACAAAAACTTTCTTTAAGTATGTTTGTTACCATTGACTATTCTTTATTTCCAATACAATAATATGGTTTTAGAATAGAAAAATGATGTAACCACAAGCAAAGAGTTTAAGAAACAATAAATGGATTTTTGTTCTGACCATTTTTTATCTTTTTTTACTGAACATCTTTAAGTATAGGGGATTTGAACTCAGATTTTCAAGCACTCTTCAACTATCCACACTATCTCATACAACTGATACACATGACCACACACATGTAGAAAAGATAAATAATCACCAATATATGTATTTCATGCTAAACCAGCACTTATCATTTGGTTCAGATTATCATCTCCCACACACATATATAATCAGTGCTCAGTTTATATTAAGATAGCAAATCCCTACACTTTAATGAAGAGGTTTCAATCCACTCCAACCTCCACCTTTTCGGCCATCCATATCATTGAAAATCTGATGATGAAAACTTAAATCCCATGCTGATGCCAATATTATTGCCATGCCCATGTTGATCTGAAGTCACTATGACCCCTGATATGAATGGCTGAAAAGTTGGAGGTTGGAGTGGATTGAAGCCTGTCCATTAAAGTGTAGAGATTTGCTATCTTAATATAAACTGAGCACTGATTATATATGTGTGTGGGAGATGATAATCTGGACCAACTGATGAGTGCTGGTTTAGCACAAAATACATATATTGGTGATTATTTATCTTTTCTACATGTATGTGGTCATGTGTATCAGTTGTATGAGATAGTGTGAATAATTGAAAGGTGCTTGAAAATCTGAGTTCAAATCCCCTATACTTAATATTAAGCTCCCAGGTTTGTGAAGAGTGCCTGGTTTTCAAATATTTGAACATCTTTAAGTGAAACTTTTATTGTGCTTATATGTTATGTCTTTTCATATAATAAAATAGTTGAAATTAAATCAGTATAATGAAATAACAATTTTTATTTGTTTAATTTTTAAGGCAAATTGATAAAATTCCTTCATTATTATTTTCTATAAATAGACATTTGTACTTCATAAATTATATGCATATTTCAATTTATTCTATAGACTATTGACTTTACAAATGTAAACAGAAATGATATCCTGATAAAGGATTCCATTTTAGCATCAATGGTAAGACAATTATTATCACCAAATGAATCTTAATTAATAAAAAAAAAACAAATTTAACTTTAATAAAATGGTTATTTGTTTGGTAATGGCTGTGGTAGCATATTCTTCCTTAAATCACTATTCTGCATAACATCTAATGTTTTTTTTTGATATTCATACTTGTGCAATGCAAGAAAACAGAATTAATGCATTATTGACATACAAATTTATAAAGAAATCTAAAGAGGTCACATTTTTCCAATAGACAATAAAGTTTAAATTAACTTAATTAAATTTTCCCATGTCTGATGGATTTATTTGTTGGTTGTCTGATTTCAAATGTATTTGTGTGAATACTTTGAGATGATTTTAGAAATAAAATGTTGATTCTATTTCATAGTTTATTAAAGATACATTATTATTTTTTACACAATAATTATATAATATTTATTAGAAAATAAAAGTATACATGATTACACTTTTATTTTATGGGTATGTATTTTATTTTTAAAAATAAAAGTTAATATGTTTGTGTAATGTATCCACCCCAGTGAGAGAAACAACAGGGACAAACAACATACAATAAATTACTAAAATGATTTAGATTAGTTCACAAATAAAACAACAGCACGAGAATTACTAATTACTAAGATTTATTTAGTTAAATATATCAAATGTTTACATTAGTTTAACTTAACCCTACAGAGAGCCCTGAAGGCATACAAAATAATAAAAGATTGGGAGGATCTGTTATATTTACCCCTAGTCGGATTTTTGCACCTTCAGATCCGATAATCTGAGTTTTTCTTCCTCGTAAGTTCTGATCAGCAAAATACAATTATTAGCTCTGTTCTCAGTCAGGCAAATAAGCAAAAAGACCCACGATCCTCTCCTACACAGTTTATATAGTCCTACCTGATGTCTTATCAGTTCCCTCCAATCTCTGCTTCTTATCTTTTCCAATTGTGTAATTATTTCAATTCTATATATAAAAGTTTTAATTTCCAAATATTTTATTTACATAAAATTTGACTTTCTAAATATTTTACTTTATACAAATTCAAGTTTAACACACACATATATATATATATATATCTACTTCTGGAGTAATATTTATAACAGTTTTTAATTACATAATAATATTTATACAAGTTATTTTATTTTCACCGTTAGACACAACAGCTTGTTCCTAATGCTAACAGTGAAAATTATGATTGAGAACATTGAAACAATTTTGAAACAATTACTAATGCATTTACCAACATTATGTTATGATCTTATGAAATAATGTAAAAATTTAATTTTGTAGCAGAATTTTTTATATTTATCAGTTTCACATTTATTTATTCCTCTTTTAAAAAAAAATTCAGGCAAATTAAACTTTGCTTATTTTTTAGGGGTGCTTGTTTGACTGATTTTCTGCACAATATCAAAAAGTGAAACACATTTTGTTCTCATAATGCATGTTGTTTGTTATTATTTTCCCAATATTTGAAAAGTTAAAATATAATTGAAATGATTTCTATATTTCTACCGTCTCAAGTTCATTTTCTTGAACTTTAATATACAATGTAGGTTTACAATAAAAATCTATGATGGAACATTGAGGGCTAACAACAAAAATGCAAATCTGTTAGGAAGTTAACCCACACATTGATTGAGATGAATTATTTCATCTTTTGGCCAATTTGCCTTCTGGTGATTTTTTTGTAAGTATTATATATTAAAATGCTCGTAAAACAGTATATTTTATTATAATATATTTTTTGCTAAAAATTTTGTGGTAAAAAGTGCAAAATTCAAAATTCCCACTCTAACAATAGACATAAGCCCTGCCATGACATATTGAGCCATTGTCTTCTGCCAAAGCTGTAAAACGTTTGGCGTTTTACAATGTTGAAGTTTCCAATGATGTAAAACATATTTATTTGTGAATTTATTATGGTTTTACATATTTTTAAAAAATAATTTACACTATATTGAAGCAGTCAATCTTAGCCTACGATTGAGCTTGGCTATTTTACCACTTAACCCACATTTCATCCTGCTCCTTTTAGTCATATGTATATAAGTTATATGTGTATTTCTGAGAATCGTCTATAAGATTTATAAATATAAGTCTTAAATAAAAATTTCTTTAATTATTTTAATATTAATGTCAATAGATGTGGCTCAGATATAAATATATATATATATATGTTAAAATATAAATATATATATATATATATATATATATATATATATATATATATATATGTTAAAACGAAGATTTGCATGGGTTAAATATATAGAAAACATATTTTGCGGGTTCATCCATGTTAAAAACTTTTAATATTAATATACTGACGTTTCGACTTGGTCACACAAGTCATCCACAGAGTTATAAAAGGTAGAAAGACGGTTGTAGAGGCGCTACAATCACTGATTTGAAACAGTTTTTTTTTCAAATCAGTGATTGTAGCGCCTCTACAACCATCTTTCTACCTTTTATAACTCTGTGGATGACTTGTGTGCCCAAGTCGAAACGTCTGTATATTAATATTAAAAGTTTTTAGCATGGATGAACCTGCAAAATATGTTATATATATATAATTGCAACCATTAAATAGTGTAAATAATTTTGTATCTTTTAAAATTATATTATATTTTACTTTGCAATTATTTTCTTTATGTAATTACATAAAAATTCAAGATAGAAGATGCAACCATTAACTGTCCAAAAGTAATTAAAAGTGTGGACACACTATATTGTTTCAGGGTTTGAAATTACTAACTCAAACAGAATCCTTGATCTAAAAAAATATTTTGTCCATTATTATTGGAGTTTTAATGAAAGTAAAATTAAAACAACAGCTAATGGATTTTAATTTAGCTGCAAACATTTTTGTCAAATCTATTTCCAATCTGGAAATTGATTTAAATTTATTTTTGGACAGTTATCTAGCAATTGCATCTCCAATAATAATGGACAAAATATTTTTTTAGATTAAGGATTCTGTTTGAGTTAGGAATTTTAACTAAAAGCATTCTTTAAATAACTTAAAAGTTGTATAAATAGGGCTGAAAATCAATTGTATTAGAGTTTGGTTTATTGTTGCTAACCTACTGCACGTCCTTTGATTTTTTGAAATGGTTTTTGAGTAGAAGGACCCAAGCTGCCTTTCTCTCAATCTTCAGCCCTCCTCTTTGCCATCAGCAGTATAGATCCATCCAATTAAGAGTGCCCATGTCATTAGAAAACCACCAAAGCCAAGAAAAATGCCTTCAGTTTAACTAGTATCAGCCTGCCATGAAAGTCAAAGAATGCTGCCACCACATAAGATTTGTCTGTACTTTATTCCAGAGGATCATGAAGTAACAAGCTCAAAGTCATTGTATTCACCTTCTCTAAATTCTAATGCCTAAATCTTAAAATTAATGTTTTTCTTATGTTGAATCTGTTTTAATTTGCTAACTGGAGAGTATGTTAAAATAACTTCTTAGTTTTTTCGTATCAATTCTCTACAACCTAAACTAGCCCTAATGTATAATCTTTCATCCAACTCATCCTTCTTATAATTCCTCTAATTTAGTGCAGTTATAATTTATTATTGATGATAATTTTATATTATTCAATTAATTTCTACCTGTAAATGTCAATCAAATCCAGTCTTACGAGTTTCATCTATATCTCACGGTGAAATAGAGAAAGGATTGGGGGGGGGGGAGTAATAAATTAGTTCATGTTATTTATTTCTGAATAACTTGTAAGATTGAGTTTCTCTTTTTTATGAATATAAGCTTTAAAGTATTTTATCATAAATTTATACAAGATGTATAAATATTTTTCCAATCTGGGTAAATCTTGGTATCCGTTAATTTTATTGATTTCTTTATTTAAATCATCATTGCCAAAAGGCTGCTGACCCATTTTATTTTGTTAGCCACACTCTTAAGTGCACAATTTTGTTTTTTTATATATATTAAACAAAATGGGATTGATTCAAGAAGGGAGAGAAATGCATGCTTTATTAATTATAGTTTTAATTACATATTAATGACTTTATTGTATGTGTATCCATATTTAAACATATCATTACTTATTTATTAAACAACTTAAGGCTTTATTTTTATTATTTAAATCAAATAATTTCATATCTTGATAGTCGCATTGCTGACATATGTCAGAATTTATTAATAAGCCACCTAGCGCTCTGATTGGGTCTGTATTTTATTCAAGAAGATCACGATCCTCCTTGTTTGCCATTTTTCTCCCAAATTACTTATTATTATACTGCTCATATCCGTCTGCACCTCACTCTGGAGGATTATGAAGCCGTTCATCTTTTAGTGCTCTCATTCGAAACAGGGGTATAAGTCTATGCCCTGGAACAATAAGGTTAGTGTAGTTGAAGCCCTGCATGGATTACCATACACTGGCCCATATCAACTTCCTACCTATCTCTGCATTTAGGTATTGCTCTGCCCGAAGCAGACATACCATAGTAAAATAGAAGAATGATAAAGTTTTCTCAGCCAAAGTTGTCATATTCTCTTTCACTGACATATATGCTAGCACCACAATTTTTATATTTCATTTCCCAGCCTGTTTAATAAAATAAATCATAGTGTTGTGTGATAATGAATCATTTATCTCTTTAAATATTTTTCATTGGAGTTTTAGATCCAAAGGTTATGAACCTGCCCTCCCCTTCTTTTAAATAAGGCATTACCGTAATTATAGAGTTTGAGATATTTGATCTTTAAATGTTGAAAATGTATAATAAATATATGTTTTAGTATACTTACTAATGCTAATGTATCCTATTTAAGTGTTATAAATTGTAACGATATATAAATATGTCGTTACATTTATTTAAAATAAAAACTTAAAAGTTCGCAAATAAAAGTAAAAAACTAAACGCTAAAATTAAAATATTGTTAAACGTATATACATTCGCACAGAGGCCAAACTTTAAAAATATTTTAAAAAAAAAACAAAAAACAAATAAGTATTTGAACGTACTTTTTTCATAAAAAAGTACAAGATTTAAAAATAAAAGCAGGTATTAATTAATGTAATCTGTAAATGGAAATGATTGTTTATAAATTGTTTGAAAAGCAAGCTAGCTTCGGGCTCTTGTATAATTAAAATGATCTGATGAAAGATAGATAAGAAAATAAAAGGAAATTAGCTTGACCAATGGAAGCACCAAACCTCAGCCCGGACCCGAACGAAAATTTGGATTAGTGACATTTTTGTTCATGGAATCCATAGGAGGACTATAAAAAGAAAAAATATTGAGTTCCAGTCAGTTTTCCAACTTGATTTTGGTGAGTCGAGCGACAAGACGCACTTGCCGTCCTCACTCATTTATTTTAAAAATGCAAAGACTGTGATACCAGAACAGAACCAGCTAATGCTACCTCCAAAATATCAGACCGGTCTTCCAGGAAAGTCTCCGTGGGAATTGCCAACAGGAACATGGACTCTTCTACCATAAGCTATATGAAATGAACAATTATTGAAATCAATTAAGAACTTTCGTCAAGTTTTACAAATTAATAAACAAGCCAACTTAAATGTTAAAACGGACTCTTATCTGACTTTTGTAAGTTTTTAAATCAAATTAATAATGTTTAATTTTATATGTTTTCCGATTGATAAAAATCATTTCCATTTTTTTTCTTTCTTATTGTATAAATTGTTTATTGTTTAAATTTTAAATGATGAAATTTAGGTTGGGTATAGACGTTGCATAGATTCATTAGTGGTTGATAATGTTGTGGTTTCCACATTTGATTAGAATATATGTCAACGATATCACTGCAAGCATCTTACGATGAATGCTAATGGGATTTGTATATTCCCTATGCAAGTGATGTTTACCGATGACTTTGTATTTTGATCGGTTGTGTTTAATTTGGAATGTTTTTGACCGTGGAATCTGTGCAGCTGATCTGTACTCAACATTTTAAAACAAATTTTATAAAATGCATTAGTGCGAACGGGCGTGAATGGCTATATAGTTTTGTAAAGTTATATTAAGGGAGGGTAATCTTAGGTTATTCATTTTGTAGTTGAATTGGTTCAATGGATTGGATATATTTGTGTAATTAGTAGATGTAGTATGAGGTCCGCTACAGGCAGGATTATAGATATATGCCACACACCCTCTGTTTGCCTATGGATGGGTTTGTAAGTCGGCAGAAGACCGCAGTCCATTCCTATGGAGTTTTTTGTTTATTGTTCTACTTGCCAACAGATGTCACATTCCTGTTGGTGGAGAGTCAATGTCTTCTCTATTTCTACTTATTGTTCAGATGTACGGTTCCTGACAGTATAGTATTTTGTGTTGTCGTATCATGCTACATTGAATACATGAATGTATCAGATGGATTGGCGCCAGTTTGGTTGCGAAATTTGTTGCCTAAGGTTAAATCAGGAAAGAATATTTTCTTTTCAAATGCAGATCTATGTAGTCTATTCATACTTGACTATCTAAATAAAATATTAAACTCATTGAAACTGAGTTAAATGTAAAATTAAAAGTTAATATAAAAATCTAAAATGTTAAACTTATTCCTCAAAATTTAAATGTTATTTTATATGTGCGTAAATAAATATTTTTATGTGTTAATTTTTGGCAGTGGCTTTTATTCTTTTATATTTAAGATATAAAATTTATAGATTTTTATCTCTGCGTCTCCGCTGAGCTAGTGGCTTGGGCTAATGATAGGAATATTTAAATAAAGTGGAATCTTAACAGCACATATCTGCCTACTTTATAAATTTTTCTAGGCTCAAATGCCTAGATGGCACCCTGGTAGTTGCAGATATTGTTTTTGCGGTTAGATTCGACCTTCACTTTCATTTCGATCGTTATAAAATAAATGCTATAAATGCAAAAGAAATCTATGTATCATAATGTCAAGGACATTCAATCAATTTATATAAATAACAAAACTCTATTATTGTATCTATATATGTAATCTCTCAATATGTAGAACATCCACCAACCACCCAGATAAACCTTTTTTGTAATGTTAAATAAAATCTGACTTCCAAATATACATTATGTATTGTAATCCCACACTAGATTGATACCTGTCAATCTGAAACTAATTGATTCAAGATTGTCAAATGTTGTAATTAAAATAAAGTTTAAATTGTATGAAGTTGGTCACATATATAGTCATTTAAATTTTTGTTATAATAAATATTCATATTTAAACTTAATCCAGTGTGTTTAAATAATATTAATGTATTTATATGCATCTTAAATTATATCTCAGGTTCACTCAACATCTCATCATCATCGTCATCATCAGCTGTGATCTCATGTAAAATGTAGCACTGGGCCCAGAAATAATGAATTTATGCGGCATCACCATAGGTGCAATGCTCTCAGATCCAAGGCTCCTCACTGATGAAGGCCACAACCAAGAAACAAGTTTGGGGATATTGGATAAGTAGGCACTAGATAGGGATTTTATGCACGAGCCTTTTGGCATCCATTGATTACTCGGTCTTGCTTTGAGTGGCACTACTGTATGGAGAGAGTTTTGCCTATTTTAACAACAGTTATGAGCAAGCATGGGAAATAGGGATCACGTGATGTTTACATCTATAATTTCTAATATTTCTTTATCATCTTTTTAAAATATTAATAT
Source organism: Epiperipatus broadwayi (assembly GCA_028023455.1). Classification (NCBI taxonomy): domain Eukaryota; kingdom Metazoa; phylum Onychophora; class Udeonychophora; order Euonychophora; family Peripatidae; genus Epiperipatus; species Epiperipatus broadwayi. The sequence goes on from JAQFVV010006233.1 coordinate 5,856,912, forward strand.
TAACTGCCATTCTGCTAGTTACAACTAAAAATGTGACCACTTCCTGTCATTCAAATCCCATTATTTTTAACATTACGGTAAAGAATTTGCCGTCATTTGAAAGGTTATAAAAAATTTTGTAAGATGCTGCCCTCTCTTGAATTATTTTAAAAGTAAAAAAATCAATAAAACTGACATTTCAGGTCGAACAAAAGAATAAGGCGGTCTTTTCTTGAATCTGATTGGCTGTTAAATTTCAACAACAAAAAAAATGGTTGTGAATAACGTCTACTGTTACAATTTCTTTTGTTTCATTTCAAAAATGATAAATGGATGTTTTAGACCATTTTAAAAGTAGTTTTTGACAAATTGTAAATTATTTTGATAAAATATGCTAAAAATAAAATTACTTTAGAAAAATAGTTAAGACTTTAGCAAAGATTATTTACTTATCCGCAACGTAAAATTGGGAAAGAAATCACTGACATCAGCAAAACTTTTTGGTTGGTGAGTAACATTCATTTTAGATTTGCCACTATCAAATATTTTTATAATTATAAATAAAAATTTATTTTTAAAAAAACTTTAGTTCACTTTCATAACCTGACAAATTATTAATATACTTTTTACAAATGAAACTAAAGTGAATATAATATTAAAAGATGAATGTATTTTGATGCTTGAGTTTGTGAATTGATGCTTGAGTTTGTAAATTGACCAATTAAAAGTTTAGACTTTTACCTCACTCAGCCAATAATATAATCAGCAAAAAAGAGAGGTTAATACTGCATTCTTCTAATCATCTGGTATAACTTTATCATTTAGACATTTGGTATAAAACTTTTCTAATTTTGTTTACATATATATATATATATATATATATATATATATATATATATATATATATAATAAATAAAATGTCCATTAATTAAAAAACAAAATTGTAATTATAAATTAAATAATAAATTTAACGGTTTACAAACTATTACGGATTTTAAGGATAATGTGTAATAGTTTGTAAACCATTAAATTTATTATTTCATTTCTAATTACAATATATATATATATATATATATATATATATATATTGTAATTAGAAATATATATATATATATATATTCCGATCTATATATATATATTGTTCAATTTACTAAGTTGTGGTAATTAAATTGTTTCTCTATATAGAGAGAATTACAATTGTCAAAAATGATGATAGGTAAATGCAAAAGAACCATAGTATTTATATCATCATTTATTTAAAGCATAAATGTCAATAATATTGTTAATTAAATATTCATGACTTTATAATTCAGTATGTCCATTGTTTGTTACAATAGACTGATGATCTTAATTAGGGCTTATATTTAAGTAAGACTTATATTATAAGCATCTTGAAATATTATAATAAAGCTTACTTTCAAGGTAGGTCTTATTTTTGGGGAAACATAGTATCTATATATTGAATTATATATTTCTGTGGATTGTTATAGGAAGTAGTATCCATGTAAATGAAAATAATCTTCAACCTTTGATGCTACCAATAAATTATCAATTACTACTAATTGACAATTCCTGAAGCCAAATCAATTTTTAATTAAATCTATAATAGCTCTTTTGATTGAGTTTTTTGTTTAATTAGAGGGGGTACTTCAACAAAAGGGCTATTATAGGTTTAATGAAAAACTGGTTTGGCTGTAGCACTTGTCAATTAGTAATAATTGATAATTGCTTGGTAACTTTAAAGGTTAGAGATTATTTCTATTTATATGGATAATAAATGCTCAATTTCATTCTTTATTACATATTGTGATGATCACACATACTGTGATCACACATGTGTACATTTCATATATATATATATATATATATATATTTATGGTTTTGCATTTTTATATATATATATATATATATATATATATATATATATATATATATATATCGCATAATATTAAATATGAGTTTTTTTTTATATGTAAATTAATACATAGAAATTGGATACTAAATGTAGGAAAGAAAAGAAATTTATTTTAAGTTAGTGTTAATTAAATAATCAAAATGGTAGTTGAGGAATGCAATTAAAAGCAGAATCAATTATAGTAATTAAAGAAAGTGAAGGAAGGTAAGCAACCAAGATTCTTATCTTTCACCTTCCAAAGTCAACTTTTTTTAAAATTTTAAGAATAGTAAAGTTAAGGGAATATTAATATAGGATCATCAAATTTGATGATTAAATCTTAAAGGGAAAAGTAAATAAAAAGAGGGTTAATGATTGTAGAATTAGCAATCATAAAATTCAGTTGCAGTTATAAATAAAATAAATAGATTTAATAAAAAAAAAGATAAAGATCATCTCTTCAAACTACACATGTGAATGCATGAAATATATGTATAGCTATGTGAAGGAAAGAAAGAGTGTGTAAATAAGAAAATTATTTTATTAAAGAGAAATAAAAAAAACAATATTATGGAAGTAAATAAAAAAGGAAATAAAAAACAAGAAGAAAATTTATGTATTTTATGAAAGTAAAATAAAGGTGTGAAATGTAATTAATGACATTCCAAGAAACAATCAAAGAATATAAGAAAAGGATTCTGGGACAATTAAGTAAGAAGTTGTGAAGGAAAGGAACCATGTTTTAGTTCTTCTTGAGTCTGCTGAGCTGAAAGACAGATTAGTTCGAGAGCTGTGTTTTTATATATGAACAAAATGTACCAAGAACTTGAAGCATCGAGAATGCAGGGGTAAGGGCCTCAAACAGATGCCAGTTGATCCATGCCCATCTTGGGTGTAATGTCATCTCACCCATGAAGTAATAGTAGTGATAGTGCCTGCCTGATGGTTCACCTCCCCTGTCATTGAAGCCACAAATACTACGATAAAAGTAAGCTGCATGAAGGAGTCCGAGCCGGATCCCAAGAACTACCATCTCTCCAAAAGAAGTGGAGTAATTCACATGATGGTTAACCATTTAGTCATCCAGTCATCCAAGTCCAGAAAACCTAGGTAATTCAACTTTAAATATATCATGAGTGCACACACTTTTTTAAATGGCCAAAAGAAATTATAATGCAATTGCAAAATGTAAATCAGAGTGAATCAAATAATCAGTAGATTTTATATAACAAATAATACATGGAGAAAAGGACTCTATTCTAGAATACCTACATATAAATTAAGAACAATTATCATTCAGGGTGAAGGGTTAAATTAAATATAATCTGTGTTATTTTAATGATTTCTTGTTTTATGTTTAAATATTATATTTTAATGTGTATTGGATGTATTGTATTAAACAGTATTTATTTATGAGTAGCTCTTACGTCTAGTCTTTCTTTCTCCACTATACTAATTAGAATGATATACCCGTAGGGTTTATTAAATATTCAGTAGACATTGATTCTAGTAAAAGGCACACATGTCAATCTTAGTACAGTAATAGTAAATCTCGAAAATTTTATAAATATTTCAACGCTGGATTGTCTTTTAAGTAAATTATTCTTATGAATGAGTATCCAGCACCCGAGGAGCATCTGATCGGAAAAAATAATACTGGAATATTACATTGGTAATCTCAATGTTCGATCAGGAATATAGACTTAAATTATTAGTCTATATTTGCTTCTTGCTTGATGTGACAGTTGTGTCGATCGTAAAAGTGTAAATTAAAACATTTATCACAGTTGAAAACGCAATTCTGTTACACATATATAATCAGTAAAATTAGTCACCACTTAGATAATCTGAATATGAATAACAATCAACAATCTCAACCTGTTGTCAAGGTAACTTATATTGAGTAATAAAGATGGATTCCAACCTTTATTTTGGTCTAATTTATAAAACTATATATATATATACTTGTAATAATATTCTTATTTGATGTCTCGATTGCTTCCAAGTTATATAAATACAGTAATCAAATATATGTAAAATACAACTTTTAAAAAACTTTTATCCACTTAGAAGCACTTTCAACTATCTTTGTAGGCTTTGTCAACTAACACTTTCAAAGGCTAACATTACCACAATTCCATGATTTTTACATTTGCTGCCTCTCTGTTTATTATGTCTTGCTTATATTTATATATTAACATAGCTTCCTTTATTTTCCTTTTATTGTTATTTCTTTCAATTTGCAATATTTTTATATTATTATAATTCAAATTAAAACCATATTTACTTAATTTATTATGGTTATAAAAAATGGATACTGAAACATTATCATTTTTATTACAATTTTGTTTTGTTATATATATATATATATATATATATATATATAAAATATAAATATATATATATATATATCTTCCGATCTCGAAGATTTTCACAGTTGCATATATAAAAGATATATTTTGCGGGTTCATTCATGTTAAAAAATTTAAATATTGATATACCAACGGTTTGACTTGACACACAAGTCATCTACTGGGTGATAAAAGGTCTTTTTATCTTTTATCACCCAGTAGATGACTTATGTGATCAAGCCGAAATGTCAGTATATCAATATTTAATTTTTTTCACACAGATGATACCGCAAAATATGTCTTATATATATAGTAAGAAAATTCTAATTATAAATTAATCAATAAAATACAAAAAACAATATTGGAATAGTTTGTTAAAAAAATACTGGATAATAAATAACTTAATAATAATTTATAAAAAAAATAAGGAAACTATAAAAAATACCTATCATTGGATGTTTTATTTTGTAAATAAAGGGTTAGCAGAGCGTAATAAATTCATAAAGAATAAGATTCAATTGAAATATGACAAGAAATGGACATCCTATGATATTTGGAAATATAAAAACCCATAAATAAAATATGCTTGTACGATTAATATTGGATTTTAATGATATATAGTAAAAGAAATATGTAATCTAATTTATAAAATCTTGCATAAAGTATTCTATAAAAAATTCCTAAGAAGTACTAAATGGTTTTAAAGTTAAATTTGAGCAATAGATGTATGCTAAGTTAATATATAAATCACGCGATTTTTTAAATTATTATAACATTTTGAAAAGGTTCATTTTGAACGAAAATCGATTTTTTTGATGTATATAAATTTATTATTTAAAATAAAATTGTCTACAATATTGATTATATTTTTATATTTAAAAAGATTACAACTTGATTACAGAGATTAAAATTATTGATATAAAGAACTTTAAATAAACATTCTTAAGCAGATAAATATTATCTGTTCTGAATGGAAACTAATAAATAGTCAATTACAACATTACAAACAGGATTTATAATTTTGAAATTGCACCCAGCGTAATAAATCAAGAGTAATTGTTAAGATAAAATAAAACAAATCAGAATTGACAAAACATTAAGACAACAACTATAAACGTTCCATTATTATAAAAATAATATAATTCATGTGTTTGACTGTTAAAATGAAATGAATTTATATATTACCTGAATCAAAATATTCAGCAAGCAAAGGACAAAACTTAAAAGAAAATACTTTGTTCCTAATTTAAAAAAAGACAAATGCTAGTTTTTTAATATTATCATGATTATCGACATCATCATTTTGACCAATCTTTATCCACTGCAGAATGAATAACTTTACCATTTTAATCCAGTTTTTATGATCCATGATGATTTTCTGTACTTATACCAGATTTTTTTTATTTCATTTTTTATTTCACATATCTCTTTTCACATCTATGACCATCATTTGAAATTCAATTGAATACTTTATCTATTCATCTCTTATCATTTATTCATGCAATATTTCATTTCAGTTAAACTTCCATTTGTTAATACAAAAATACTCTCTTATTCATTCATTTCATTTATGATTTCTTTTTTATTACTCCTAACAAATTTTTTTCATATGTCATTGGAAAATCTGCATTACCTGTATTATTCTAAAATAACTTTATTAAAGTAATAATTATTAAAGTAAATAATATATGTTTACAAATAATACAATTGGATAAGAATGAATATTACATTTGAACTATAGGCATAATTAATAATTAACTGATAACATAATGATAAATAAGACAAAACATAATGAATAAATACACATGATAATTTGGTCACTAAGAACCTTATCTAGGAAACTGAAAAAGCTTCCAAGTTTCCTCGTATATAAATTTTGTAGATAAAGTTCTGTCTCTCTCTTTGAGTTTTTTAAGGGTTTGTAGGAAATAAAGAATCAACATCTGGAAGTGGGAGAGTAGATTGTCTCTTACATATGGCTAACCATACAGAGTACATCAGGAAAATTGACAGTTTGATGATCGGGATGTATAAAATACACACAATGACAAAACATGATATGAGAAAAATCTTAGTATTGACATTTGACTGCTTCACAAAATTATTAATGACTACAGTGAAATAATATTGAATTTATAGAGATGTAATTGTACTTATTTGACACCACTTGGTAATCAAAAGGATCTAAATTTAAAATCTTACTATGTAATATTTTATAAGAAATCAATATTAATGGTGTGAAGGATAATTATTATACAAATACCCTTCTGAATAGGAATATACAATGCTGAAGATAATTATAGAATGAAACTTCATAACCTATAGAGACTGAGTCCTTAGCTTCTGAAGTTGTCAATAAAGTATTTCAATCAGTAATAACTCAGCTTAATTCTTGATTTGAGTCTAGATAGATTGTATTAATATTAAATGATACCATATAGTTTTAATATCTAGTTTCCCTAAGTTAATGTGTTTATGTTTTTTTTTCCTTTAACTTTTTTTTGACTACAAATAATCAGATTATATATTACATCTTTTGGTAACAAATATTAGCATGGAAGAATAGATGCAGAAACACATGGAAAGCTGTTATTTGGGTCAATTAATAGTATACTCTTTCAATGTAAAATAATTAAAGTATAGAATGATTATAGCAGAAGCATCTTTCAAAGGAAAGTATGGATTGATATTATTTTATAAGGACTTTTATATAACTCACAGCAAATTTGAAAATTATGCTTTGAGAATCAAACTCAGCTCTTGAACCAAAAATATAGTTTATTTGATAGTATTTGAAATGTGGTATTATTGGTACATAAAACAGATGTTGTGAGTAAATAAAAAGTGAAGCACAAATCTATATAAATAGAAGTATGAAAATATATTCTGTTACAACTGCCATTGGAAATGAAGGCTCTATATTGGTTGTAACCCAATTTCTATCATAAAGACTTTTATCAAATGTTCTTGAAGAAAAAATACAAAATAGGGGCCCAAATTGAAGTCTAAGATATTTTTATACAGTGTAGGTGTGTAGAGATACATCGGTGGATACTTATGCAAAATTGTCATCAATGGAATAATGCATTGTTCCACTTTTACAACAGTCAAAATACTAAATTCCTATTTATGATGACGACATTGGTATAATATTTGTTTTAAAATTTAATTAAAACAGTCAATCAACTATATTTTAGAATCTTTTATTTTTTACTGTTGCAGGCAATGCAGACGTACATATGTAACAATTATCCAAATACTGGAAACAATTTTTCTGGAGTGGATTGAAACCTGTCCATTAAAGTGTAAAGATTGGCTATCTTAATATAAATTGAGCATTGATTGTATATATGTGTAGAGACGATAATCTGGACCAACTGATGAGTGCTGATTTAGCACGAAATACAGTTATTGGTGATTATTTATCTTTTCGATATGTGTGTGATCAAGTGTGTCAGCAGTATGAGATAGCGTGAATAGTTGAGGGTCGTGTGAAAGTCTGAATTCAAACCCCTATATATCGATAAATACTGTAAATACGACTTTAAAATTATATTTGGAATCAATGACTAATTAGTAGTTTTATTGCTCTGCAGTTTTTATTACTTCGTCATGATATTTGTTTTAGAATTAAAAAAAAAAAAAAAACAGATTTTAAACGTAATATTTATCTGAAGGTTAGTAATTGTGGCATTTTATTTGTAGTCTAACAACAACTATAAATACTGTATATATACCATAAGTGCTTGGTATTAGTATTGAAATGACATCTTTGAAATATACTGTTGTTGAAAGATGCAAATTTAGTCAAGCGTTGTTGGCGTAGTGGTTAGCATAGCAGTTGGCCCGGGTTCGCTTTCCGGACAACGCATTTGACATATGAAAAAAAAAAATTGAAGTATTTAATAAGTTATTGTAAATATTTCCAAATTATTTGTCTGCATTTCAAAGTATTTTTTATAGCGATTGCATTAAGGTTTGATTTAAACCAAGTAATTGCTAAGACTACTGCATATACGCTGTAATCATTATTCTTATTTTGTTTTACATTGATAATAGAAAGTAAAAAAAGGAGGTAATTTTAAAATAATTTTTTAAAGTCTATTATTATTAATTTGCATATATTATCTTTATCGGTGACCATCTCGTCTTATTTCTTTAGTAGATAATTCCGAGAAAATAAACTATAATATTATTATTGTATGTTTACTAGAAATCTTAAATTTCTTCCGGCTATTCATCTACGTGTCAAAATTCTGGTTAAATTTGATTAAAATTAAATGAGACGTAATTAATCTAATTATCATTAAAATTTATAAATTGTCTTAATAAAATGTAACTGAAATTATTCTAATGAGCAATAATTATGATAATATTAACAAAAAAAAAAAATCATTATAAAAATTTAAATCAACATTTTAAAATGTATTCATTTTATTAAATGACGCAATTTAAATTAATTATCTGATAATTTAAATTTATTCCTTATATTTTAAAATTCATTAATCATTTATGAAAATGAAAGGAAGCGTTTTAAGCATAATGAAGTATTAATTGGTTAACAATAACAATTTATTTATTTATTTACCTGTTTGTTTAACGCATTTAAAGTACGTAGCGTGGGAGATATGTTAAATTTTTCTATATATGTAATTTATAATTAATAATTTATTGTTTGAAAGTTCATAAAAAATTTGAGTAACAAAATTTGTCCAAGCTGTGTCACAATTCATGAATCTTGAGATTCAGTGTCTATCATACCACTAAACCGATTCATGCAGGCCTCCTTATATGTGACATGCTAAAACAGTCTTTAAATGACCCAAAACAGAATATTCTTTCAAAAAAATAGCGAAGAACATGGCATTACCTGCTAAAGGTCAAATAATAAAATTTTGAACTATTTTCCATTCTTCGTTTACAATGCAGATATGAATAGCTAGATACCTAATAACTTGACCATTATTGGATTGTTACATGAGTTAACTATGGAATAGCTATCTAAACAAAATAATGTAAGCTTGATTATATATATTGACACAATCTTTCCCATTTAACATGTAAGAATACAAACCACATTTATATATGGAGTTAAAAATTTTAATAGCTTAGCTTTTGGTACAGTACAACATAATTATAGTTTTATCTATAGTAGTAATTACTAGAATAAAACTACCATTATGATAATAGTATACAAATTTATTAAAGTTAAGTATATAAAAGCATGTAAATCCTAAAAAAGACAGTGCCTTTATTTACAGAAGGAAAATAATGTGTTTATATATATATATAATAAACATTGGACTTTTAAATGAATAATAGACAAAGGAATACCCTTTTTTGGTGTTCCCTGCTCTCTTTACCATTTTAAAGATAGGACATCTGATAAGTGATATAATTAAGAGTTAAATTTAAATTTACATCAGATGTGCTTTAGAGCTACAGGAAATGTTGCAGGAGTTATCAGATGAAAGTAGGAAAGTAGGACTAAAGATAAATGTCAAAAAGACTAAAGTAATGTTTAATAGATTTTCTCAAAATAAGAAAATAAAGATTGAATATGATGAGTTAGAAGAAGTTAACAGTTACAAATACTGTGGTTAGATTATTAATACAGATGGAAACATAATGGATGAAATTAATCATAGAATTAAACTTGGTTGGAGTGCTTTTGATAGAAATAACTTAATACTAAAAGGAAATATGCCTATGGGTTTGAAAAGGAAGGTTTTTAATAAATGAGTTTTGCCAGTTCTTACTTATTAGACTTGAGAGATTGAAAACACAATGTATGGGTAAGAGAACAAACAGGTGTTACTGACCTCATTGAAAAAAATAAAAGACTGAAGTGGAGTTGGGCTGGACATATTGCTAGAAGAGATGATAATAGATGGACAATTGAAATTTTGAACTGGATTCTGAGAGATTGTAAAAGACCCAGAAAGAGACCACATGTGAGATGGATGGATGAAATAAGAAAGTTTGCAGGGGTGATGTGGAGAAGAGAAGCTAAACATAGAAAAAGATGGATTGAACTTGGAGAGACCTTCATCCTGCAGTGGATTGATAATAGTTGATGATGACGATGATCTACTTTTCTCATTGTAATAAATGTATGATTTATAATACTTCAACAAGTAAAAACATTCCCATTGTTTTCCTGGTGTTAATTTAACATTTAATTTTAACCCTCCTGTATTCTGATAATTTTTTTTTGTTTTCTCTAGATTTAAGCTTTCAACTTTTATTTTGATATCCAACCATTATTATTATAAAGGTATATGTGACATTGCATTTTATGCACCACCTACATTAAATAAATTAATAAATGACTACAAAGATAAAACCTTATTTACATTTAAAAATTGTATAATTTATAAATGGATGTGTAGGTGTGTTTTTATTTTGGTGAAAAATCTGCCACATTTGAAATAAAAATTTGCATCAAAAAGAATGTGTAATATATTAGAAGTAATATATGACATTGTTTATACATGCTTCAATGAAGGAGGGTTCATGATACAATTCAGATTTTATAATCAACTTGTTAATCTAAATTGATTAAAAAGTAAAAATGAAACCTGCTACTTTTTGAATTCTAGATTTACAGTATACATTATGATTATGTTATATTTTCCTCTTAAAAGACGATTGATAGAATGTACTTAATGTTTGAATGCAACTTACAAAGACTTTAATCTATTAATTAATATTCAAAATATATACAAGATCTTTATCAGCCAGTGACATAAAAATTTCTCAGCAATTTTTAGCCTGGGAATGATCAAGTTGAGAATGTAAATTTGTTTAAATATTTTGGTAGCTTTATAAGTAAAAAATATGGACTTAGGTATTGAAGTACAGCAATGGATCCAATGAACTATGTCTACTGTTTTTAACAAGCTAGTATTTCATCACAGAAAAATATTTACTGCAAATAAATTACTACATAGAACCAGTTATTTTTTCTTAATTTATTTTTATGGATTTGAAAACATTGCAATATAAAGGCATTACACAAATTTAACTTGTAGCTGTTTGGTAAAATTTTAAAAATACAATAGCAAGATCATAAAGATAGTCAATTCATTTTTCAACTTGATGGATGTGATGTTCTAGTATTCACAATTATATATCACGGCTTTGTCGATAACTAAAACCAATGAATAGTGCAAAACCTAATGAAAGAGTCTTTTATGATGAATTTGGGTTTTGGTTTTCATGGAAGGAGTCAACTCCATTTATGTCATAAGGATTTTTAAAGATATTCTCCAGAAGTGCAATGCCAATCATTGCAATTAGGAAGATGTATCAGAAAATAGAATATCCTTGTGGAACTACAATTAAACATGGGATTAAAGTATTCCAGAGAGAAAGTTTTCTGTGGAAGATATTAAAACACAACTTCATAAAACATCAAGTAAATCTAAAATTGATGTAACATTTTCTATATGTGGTGTATTTGTTGTTTAGGGAATGGTTTGCCTAGTTATCAGAAAACCGATGTCTAGATCTTTTTTTCTGTATCTTTTTGGTTATAAGCTTATTATTATTATTTTTATTATTTTCATTGAAATAGGCAAAACTCTCCATGCAGTAGTGCCACTCAGTGCAAGCTAGAGTAATCAATGGATGCCAGAAGGTTTGTTCACAAAATCACTATCTAGTACCTACTCATCCAATATCTCCAGACTAGATTTTAGCTTGTGGCTTTCATCAGTGAAGAGCCTTGGATCTGACAGCACTGCATCTAGATCTTAGGATGTAATTCAATCCTCCATCATCTACCTTTTATTTCTACTTAACTACAAAACTATGAGAATAAAATTGATAACACAATAATATTTTTAATCCAAGCTTATTAACATATATAGTCATATAGGTCTGAACTCTGTTCAGTACCCATACATTTTGGTGTCTTTGTTTCTTTAATAACCATAGCCACCACTATCCTATTAGAAACTAGTCTGGGGATATTGGATGAGTAGGCACTAGATAAGGATTTTATGCACAAGCTGTCTGTCATCCATTGATTACTCTAGCTTCCATTGACTGGCACTACTGTATGGAAAATTTTGCCTGTTTTAACAATAGTTATGAGCAAGCATTAAAAAATGGAGATCATCTGATGTTTAGTTGTTTAATTTTATTGAGTTCTCTGATTTTTTTTTATGAGCTCAATATCTTTATTCACTTCATAATCAACACTAAAAATAATTCATAGTTTATATGGTTTTAGACTTTTTAGCAGAATAGAGCTTGCAAAGAATACTCACTGATAAAGTTAACTTACCGTCATATGATACTATACCTAATTTTTTAAACTATATTTTTTTCCCTCAGATTTGTATAAAAAGATTTTGATAAGAAATGACATTGACTGAGTTTAATCCCAATACTTTAAGTTCTATATTCTTCCATTGGATAAAACTATGCAGGATTATTTACACAACACATTCCCCCGTATTTTATGTACTTAGCCAACAATTACTGTTAATATCTCAAATTGATTTCTTAAGATATTTTTATAAGAAATATTTAATAATAACCGGTTATGAAAAAGAACCATATTCTACTTTAATGCTAACTTTGAGCCTAAAAAAGCAATAATTTGTAAGTGTGAGAAAAATTCCAAAATGTCTCATAATAATCAAAAGTCTCTGGAGAATCTCAGTACAAAAAGAGTAGTAAAAAATAATGAATTCAATTTAGCAAAATTTTTGGTTAGGAATATAGACAACTGGTAAATTTAAGGGAATTATATATATATATATAATACAACATTAACATTATATATATATATATATATATATATATATATAATGTTGTTTTATCATTTTTTGTTTTAAGTCTGTGATGAAGTTACCTTCTGTGTGAGAGTAAATTAACATTTTATAACTTGAGTGAAATTGATTGTTTCTTCGTCCCACCACTAACATATTTTTATTTATATATAAATATTTAGTTTTAAAGGTGATAAGACAAAAGCGTTAGACAAATGTTGTGCAGAATATAAGTTAATGAATAGTAAGTAATTCAATCACATGTACGTGGATAATAATGAAGTAGAGTAAAAATAAAACTAATGATTACCAAAAATATGAATATCTTAATATGGTGAAGATATAATGATTCTCTTGGTTTCTTTTTATTTGAATTAACAATTTGTGTGTGTGTGTGTCGTGGTTGTCAGTGTCCATGTTTTGAGATAGTTAGATGTCGCAAATAACAACATAAGAAATAATAAAAAAAAAATTTAAAATAATCAATTCCATGGAATAATATTTCACTTTTTAAGTGACATCTAGTACAGTGACGTTTTTTAGAGTCAGGAATAATTGAAAGCCGTTTTTATCTGACTATATGATGTTTCTGAGGATCTAACCAACACTCTATAAAAGTATAGTATGGTAAAATAATATTAATTAGTATTGGGTGCTTAACTTTGATAATCACGAGTAGGTTGAAAGTTTATTACAATTTATTTATTTTTGACGATTGTGGCTCTCATATCTATATAAATTTGAACTTAGTAATACATTAATGCGTGGCTTACTCATAGGAAAATTATTTCTGAATAGAATAACTGTTTTTCTGTTATGACAATATATATATAAACGTCCTTAATTAAAGCAAAATTATAATAAAAATAATTAATTTAACGGTAACAAACTACTATAATCAGTTGAGGCAGGTTTAAGAAATTAACCGAAAGTACTTCTGCGGATTTAAGGATTGTTTATAATAGTTTGTTATCTTTAAATTTATTATTTTTATTGTAATATATACAAATATAAGAAGTTCAAGTTAAACGATAACGCAACAATTTTTTAATCTTGTTCTATACGAAGACGCGAATGTAGGCAGCATAATATTATTCAAATTTTTAATTTCATTTTAATCAGGCTTTTAATTATTTTCAGTTATCCAGCTCACCTTGTAATCTATCTAATTATCCAATTTTAAGTTTTAAATGTCTATACAGCTACAACTAAACGAGTGTGTAAAATAACAATAAAATACTAAAGTGTTAACCGACTGTAATTGACAAGCTTAGTAATAAGTATGGTCATTTTCATTATTACTCTGGATTATTTTATCTTACTTATATGAATAATAGAATAAACATTTCCTTAATCAGATATCATTAATTGCTAAATGTTAAGGGAATATTGAAAACAAAATTACTTTTTATTGATAATTATAAAGGATTTTGATTAATTATAAATAAAAAAATTATAATTAGTAATTATGTTCGTATTGATATGAAATAATTATGTAATTTCTAAAGAAATAATAAAAGTCAAAATTAATAAATCATTTATAAAATATGCGCGATTGTAACAATAGCAAGGTAATAAACATTATCAAGGTAGCAAATATGAGTATGACTGAATTTATTTTTCTGAGTTTGTATATTATGACGATATATATATATAGTGTTAAGAAAACATTAAAAAAAATATTTCTAGCTGTTAAATTCGTGTTAAATACAATTTTATTATTTGTATTAAAATGAGCATTATAAAATTTATCGTGATTTGTCATTTAGAATCGGAGAGGTTTTGATCTTTTCTCCTTAAATAGTTCTGAATTTTTAGTATTATAAAATAATATTGAGATAATAGTGAAATAAGTTTTGTGTTTTTCTCATTTAAATCTTGTTTGCAAAAAAAAAAAAACTTAATTCGTGTGCGTATATTTACGAGTGGGGTTATTGCATTCTCATTTATACAGAAGTGCTTATTATAATAATAGTAATAGTATAATGTTTTCATTGTATCTCACCTGTCATCAACTGAGATACAACTACAGACTAGATAATGACAAAATAAGTACAATGCAGGAAAATTGTTAGTGATTAAAGTAATTAAGCACTCACGCATTATATATATATATTATTCACTTTTTTGCTCAATAAAATATTAGAATAAGTATATGCATATATATGTATTTACAAAGCTCTGTGGTTTGGAAGATTCCCTCTATCGGCAAAATATGCTTGATTATTATGAATTTTAAAGCGTATTGAGGACAGGCTAAAGTCTGTTTAAACTATTTATCTCAAATATGTAAATAAAATTTATATTAATTTTGCTCATGTTCTTTAAAAAATATACAATTCTTCAAAAGATTACTATAATCGGAATCGACTCCGCTATTACTTTAAATATTATAAATCTCTGGCACTCACAAGTCATAAGAGTTTAAAAAACTTAAGTGAATCACTTAAGATTAGAGTGCATTTCTATAATACACCAACTTTCACAGACCATGCTAAATCAGTGCTTGAATTTATTCTGTGCCTGATGTTATAATCAAATTTTGAATTGCACAAATCTACTTAACCTATCGCAGGAGAAGGACATTGTCTCATCCTTAACCAACCAAGATCAACCATTCAAGAGATAATGTTTGATGGAAAAATATAAAAATATAACCAGTCTTTACTGGACATTTATTTCAATAAATAACTGATGTCACAATCAGTATTTGAAAGCATTTGAAACTTCTTCAACATAACACAGATTCTATTTATGTTCACTTTCAAAGCTCAATTTAATATTAAAGTTTAAATGTAAATTTGGTCATAATTTAGTTAATGTTGATATGTATTTAAGTAATATTAAAAGAGAGAAATCAAGTTTTAATCTAATTCATTTTTTACATAACCATGCTTTCAAATAAACATTTAATTCGATTAATAATTAATTAAACACAAATATATAAATAATATTAGTTAATCTTACTCGTGATCTTTACAAAATTTTTCATGATCTGAAAAGATTGTGAAAATTAGTATAGAGTACATAAATATACTTTTTTTTTTTTAAGAAAAAATTTATTCTATAGCTATATTGAATGTTACAAATACAAAAATGATATCAATTACATATCTATTTGAAGTAAAAGTAGATCCAACCTTCTCCCATGTTGCTCTTGTGAAATAGCTTGGAGCAATTAGTTGGTCCTTTTTCATGATTTTCTCCATGACATTCTTAAATTTAGTCCCATGTGGGTCTCTCATTCCTTCAATTGTGACTTTACATCTGACACACCACAGGGCATAATTCACAAAAATTGCCAGTCTTATGTCCGTAAATAGACCCTGAACTATATAATCTTTAATTGATTTGTAGTTTGCACTTGTATTGCTGTACCATTTATGAGATATCAATCTATATTTATGAGATATTGATCTATAATTGGACATAATGGGACATTTAAGAAAAATATGATCAATTGATTCCTCCTCCTCTCTCACATACCTGGCATACAGGATTGATCTTCTTGAAATTTCTCCTGAATGCCAAAAATGAGTTTGTAGGGAGGGAGTCCAGGTTGATTTTAATTAAGAAATCTTGAAATTTTGCCTCAATGAACCAAAATTTTGATATTGAAATCAGTTGCTGATTGGTGATCCTGAGAGACCCTTTGTTTATGTTATTTTCCCCATGTATTATTTTATATGCATTCCAGTATTTAATTTTTGATATAATTGGATTTTCATTCAGATCAATAACTTTCCGAATATTATCAAATAACAAATTCCACCAACTTTTATTAGTGGGCAGTGGTCTATCAGTTGATGGGACAGTTTCTTGATATGATATACTTCAATATTTGTTTTGAAGCCAGAATAGTAGGTTATAGTCTCTCTGGAATATCATGGTTTTGATACAATGTAATGAAAGGCCATTGAACCTTCTAGGCATTTGAAGTTTTCGGAGGCTGATGGCAGCAACCTGTCAGCCCCAGAATAGTTTTATGCATAGCGAGTTTATTTTTTTGATAAATTTTTTGGAGGGGCAGATACCAGGTAGGAAATAGTTAATTTTTGGGAATGTCAATGAGTTTAAAAGTCTTACCTTACCATGAAGTGAAACATATATCTTAGAAAGGGAGGTAGTTGTATGGCAAATTTCTTTTAATAGGGATTCTTTGATTTCTCTCCTCATAGCACTATTGGATTTTGAAAAATTAAAGCCTAGGAATTTCTGTGGGTCAGCTGTAAAATTTGAAGCAATTTTCCTGCCAGTTAGCAAGCTCCAGGAGGCTGATTTCTTTTTATTGAATTTGAGTTTGTATTTTTCTGAGTACCACGCTAGTATTTGCTCTAGTTTAGTGATATATTTCTTGGAAGGCAGGCAGATGATTATATCGTCCATATAAATGAGATGTTTAATCTCCCTTCCCATGGCATGTTATCCAGTTTGGCTTGATCAAAATTCATCAAACAGTTCTTGATGGTTCCATTGAGTGTGATTTCTCTGTTTATATCAATTGTGCAGATGATCTTCCCATCCAAGTGTCTAATGTTATTTTTGAAACAATTTCTAGTAGACCATGAAGTAAATTCGGTAATTATATATCTATCATTTGGATGGGAAAAGATCTTGTTAATTCCCATCCACATATCATTTTCAAAGATCATGTTATAAAATTTCTCAATAGGGAATTTAAATAATCCTTCATTATGATTTGTTATGGCCAAATTCAGGGTTTTGTCATTGATATAGTTTGTAAAAGAATTTAGTAAGAGATCAGGGATTGAGTTATTAAATTGATTGTTTATTCTTTGATATTCTTCTTCAGTGAGTTGTATTGCATTTTCTTCATTGTGGGCTTTTATTTGTTGTGATATATTATCACTTTCCATATCAAGAAAATTCAGTATGGAGTTTTGGTTGTTATTTATTGTGTTTCCATTTCCCCTTAGCTTATAACTTTCTTTTTTAAGGACATTGGCATAGGTTTTACTTTTATTCTTACTATTATAACTTATATCTATATTTTCATTTTGCTCTTGGTGTGGAAAAGCACTTTCTTTGATTTTATTGTATTTAGAATCCACAGATTGACTAAGAAGCAATTTTCCATTTTTAGGATTTTTCATGTGATGTGATGTGATGTATTATGGCTTCTCCTTAAACGAAGTCAAAAATATCTCAGCAATTATGCCCAGATAAACCTATTAGCCACTTTCTTTTACATTCCCCACTCTAAATTTACCCATAATCTGCTCTATCCCATTTCCACAATATAATTTTTGTCAACTCTATAACCTTTATATCTAAATCCCCCTTATCTTTTCCCAAACCCAGCATAAAAACCAATAATTCACTTTCTGTATAATCACTCTTTTCATATTTATTTTTCCACAACTTCCTTGTATGTACCCTTTCTGTTTTCAAACATTTACATTCAATTAACAAATGCCTAATATTTTCAATTCCTTCCTTACATAATTTACAAAATAAATCACCCATATTTTTCCATTTACATGTATATTCTTTTGTAGCTTAAAGATCTCGTTTGAGCCTTAAACAATAAACTATTTTTCTTACTATTATCATATATTAACTCACACCTAATATTCTGTTTATTTCTATATATATTTAAACTTTTTACTCTCCATACTATTTCTCCATCTCTCTAACTCCCTAGTCTTTATTAATAAATGTATTCTTTTATCCCATTCCTTACTACTATAACACTCAATAAACCTCTTAACACAATCATCCCATCTTTTGTACAAATATACTGATATAAATTCTTTATCCAAATCTTTTGCATACCACATTACCTTTCTCACCCATCTTGTTACCTGCCCTTTACTCATAACCCAATTAAATACTATTTTAGCTATTCTTTTATTATCCATAAACTGCAATCTACCAAACATTTTTATTTTACTTTTTGCATCTTTCATACGAAAACTTGACCATCCCATTTCTCCTTGAATTGCCTCCCTTGCTGTCCATACTTCTGAATCCAATGCATGTCTTCCTACTTCCCTTTGAGCTTTTTCTAAATAATCTAATATCTTTCTACTAACATATAATGCATCATTACCATATGTTAACCCTGCTACTGCAACTCCTTTCCATATAATTCTAGCTACATCATATTTATTATATGAAAATACTGTTAATTTCATAACGATGTTATCGCTAGTAGTGCCCTCAAACGGTTTTTTAAAACGAATTGTACTAAGTGCTTTTGGTTTATTTATGTTGAATTATTTTTATATGTGGTAGTATAGTTGCTGTGATAATTAGAAGATTTATTCAAGGTTTCAGAAATCATTAATTTAGGTGCTTCTGTCTCATTTTTAATAACTTTTGAATTAGTAAAGTTGTCTTCTATAACGACTTTATTGATTTCTAACGATAGACTAGGATTTTTTTTCTCAGATTTCTTTTGCTTTTCATGAGGTTTGATACTTTGTGAATCAGAGATGTTGTAGTAATTATCATTAGAGTTAGGGAATTGTGAATTGGGTAAATTTCTAACTTGGTGAGAACTTTTTCCAGCTTTTGCAGAATTTTTGTCTATTTTGTCATTACTATTATTCAAGCACATATCGGCCTTATTAGAAATATTATGGGAAAGATTTCTATTCTTGCTTTTAGCAGATTTGGTTTTTTTATCCCCTTTCATGACTTAGGATTTAATGAAAAGTCACTTACCCATTTAATAGGGCACTTGTCTCAGCTTCAACTATTATTTTTGCGTCTAAAATTTTATTCTGTGCAGGAGCTTGGAGTGGTTGTTGAAACACTATTAATCGCCACCTGGTCCTTTTTTAATAAATATACTTTTATATCAATAATATTTTAATTATTCTTTAAACAAATATACATTTATTTCTCTAAAGCATTGTGGTAACTACATTTATAATTTCCATACAATGCTGTTAATGGATCTTTCGTTATAATTATTTACAAATTCCTCAATTTTTATTTTGTAATTATAATGTTTATTCACTATTATATTTTTATAAGTTATTAATATTTTGTCATTTAATGTTGTAATATGTTTTGTAGATTTTTTTTAATATTTGCTGTATTGTTAATAATTTATTCCTTTATTTTCATAGCCAGCTTTCCATTTTAGTTTATATATAACTCTTATAATTTCCATATATATATATATATATATATATATATAAATTATAAGAGTTATATATAAACTAAAATATATATATATATATTATAACCTACACTCCGATCACCGCTCATATACATTACATGAGCGAAATGCCCAGGCGCCAGTTCTATTAATGAATAGAACGATATAATAAAATATATAATATAAAATTATTACTGAGACTCTATATTTAAGTTTATGTTCAGCTCAGCTCAGTGGGAGGCTATAGGCAGTTCATAAGATATATAATAATAAATGAATAAAAGAAGAAATATTATAAAACATTCAATATAATGTAAATTCCTTTGTTAATTAATTGTATTATAAAGAATCATAATGTTTATTTGATACAGTCTATTAAAATATACTTTAAACTTAATTTCTTCCTTCATCCAAGTATAACATATATCAGCTTGCTATAATTATATTCGTAAACAATTCTATTACTTGGCATATCATAATTTAAACATTTACTTTAATGCCAATCAAGAAATAAATAAGAAGATCTCAGGAAATTTAACAAACACAGTTGAATAATAAACTACATTGCCCATAAGTTATAATTATAAAGTATGAGAAAAATATAATGAAACTAATTGACTAAAATATTTTAGTGTGTTTCAATAATAAGATAACGACAGAGATAGGGTATTTTAATTTCATATCATCATCTAACAAATATACTGGCTTGGCAACCTTTCTAATACGTTTATCAAGTGGCAAATACTCTTTATAATGTTTAGATTAAGAAATACAATATTGTCAGACACTAGCAAATTTAATATGATAACTTTAAAATAGTGTATCTGTTTTATAATAGATTTATACAATGTGGAGATGTGGAAATGGAAATACGAATGTACACAAGAATAACTCACGACACAGTTGTTTAAAATTTAAATAATTAAACAAATCATTTAATACAATAGACAAAATAAATTTGGTCTAACATAATATTTTCAAATAAGTATTTTTGTTTTGCAGACTTTTAAATTATTAAATAAATTTTAGCATTAGTTTGGGATTATCCCTACCATCTAAACAAATTAATAATAAACTCAAATATCCCGACTTTGAGCACATACTTTGCTTATATGTTTCAGCTATAAGACAATAAATAAATGACATATTATATTATTAGCACAAAAAAATATATAGACACTTTCGAGAGGATATTACTGTTGATTGATAAAATAAATCGAATCACTTATATTTGGCTTTTAGCAAAGCAACTTCCTCTAATTGCCTAAAATAATCATTCCAATTCCGTATACCTTTCATACATAGCAAAATCATGTTTATTCTGATGATTTGATGATTGATTAACTTTTATTTAAATAAATACACTGTAATTCAAATATTTATTTCCTGTTTTAATCTTAATATTTGTACTTTTATTAAATGAATGTAGTATATTTCAAAGCATTTATTTCTCATTTTTAATTTCAATAATTCTATACTTTATATACGCGATATTATTTATATTACGCGTGTGTGTGTACGTTCAAGCAGCAATATTATAAAACAATCTTTTCTATAAACTCTCCCTTCATTAAGAAAATATCATATAATTATTTTATTTCGAACAATGTCGTAATTCATCAATACATATAACACTAGTACTACATCCAGAATTAATCTAACAATTTATCTTGCCACATTTTAATTATCACAAAGCTATACTTTATGATTTTATATACCATACGTTATAAAGGATGAGGAGCAGGTAACTCTTGAACACTTCTACAATAATTCATCTGATTTCAAATATACATTTGATGGAGAACATTTCCTCAACACCAAGATTCCAAGAAAAACGTCACATAACTTCCTATATCACTTAATTATATTTCAACAATAACTCCACTACTTCTAAATACATTATTGGTGGGGATTTTTTAATTCCTCAACACCATGACCCTAAGAACATCACTTCAATAAATTATCATTAATCATATGCATATAAAATAAACTAGGCTCTACTCATGGAAAATTATTAACATATATTAAATAAGCAAGATCTTTTATCCCTACAGATATTATACGCAATCAGATTTCTTTCTATTCTCATAGCTTCTAAAAAAATATTGAACCTTATAAATACATGCTGTCAGATAAATACCTACAGATAATATATCAATCTGTTCAACTCAGAAAATATGACAATGTACGAAATTGATGCATAAAATATTCACAAATTATACTTTATCAAACAAATATTATAATTGTGCAAAACAAACACACACCTGCGAATAAAAGTATATATAATATTAACCCTAAATTATACACTAAGCAGGTAATATGATAATTAAATATTGCATTAAGGTATAACTTTTAATTTAATAAACTTTAGGTTACTTTTTTTTTTAAAATTTAATGGTTCTAATTATTACAAACGAACTTTCTTTTATATCTAACAAACTATTTTTATTATACGTTCATTGATTCAAATAATAATAATAATAATAATAATAATAATAATAATAATAATAATAATAATAATAATAATAATTCTCACTTTAAGATAATAAAATATGCAAAATAAATGTAAACCTCTCTAATAATACATTATTATTAATATTTCTTTCATCCTCGTAAGGAAAATAATAAGACTTCTTTGAACACAATCAATTTTTAGCAGCGTACTCCTCATTTTGACACGTTTCAGAACATTCTTGATAGTCAAAATACACAAATTATAAATAAACATAATAATAATAAAGCTTCTCTACCTATCATATACATTATATATAAGTTAAGCAATAAAAAAAAATAAAGACACAAAAGTTATTAGTTTTGTAAGTTGAATAAAAGTTCATTGGCAAAGCTCAGCTCAGGGATTATAATAAACAATATAGGATACATTCCAAACTGAATTTAAACTAAATGCACTTCTGCAGTATAACTTAAAAAATATATATAAGCGTAACTTAAATATTCTCAGCACTTTTCAGTGTTTATAACATATCCATTTGAGACACCAAATCACACAAGCAGTTAATTTCTCCTTTATCATACTGAAATATATATATAAAAATTACCAGCATTTTTTCCTTTGTCCTTCAAATTCAATTTAAACAGAAGTAGTTTACATTTTATTTCTTAATTCATAAATACGTATTAGCTCCAGATATATCCAAATGAATACTGTTATCCAATTATGAAGAATTTAAACATGGTATGCTCTATCAAGATAGACATATTCTTAAGTCTATGTACAATCTTCGCCACGAAAAATAGTGAGAATAAAAATATATTCTATAGATAGTTCTGCATGCGTTTCCATATATAAAACAAAAAAAAAACGTTGCTTAACAATAAAACAATAATAGTTATGTAAATCATTCTTGTTTAAAATAGCAATTAAATGAAATAATGTAGACTGGACGTTATTAACATACATTTTAAATGAACAATAATTATGAAGAGATTAGTTTAAAATGTTTAAATTGAAGAGGAAATAAGTGAACTAAGTACCTCATTAAAATTTAGGTCTGCATGGTGAAATCAACCCCTTCCATAATATATTTCTTAAAATTTGAATTCAGCAACTGGCTTTTTAGTTTTACAAAAAAATATAAGCCACTGTTTTTGGCTCCAATTCCTTACAAAGCCAATTTTACACTCTGGAGATCTTTGTTACAAACTCTCTCTTTAGCAACAGCTCATTTTTTCTGCCCTTTTTACTTCACTCCCACGCATCTTGCTAACTCTGCTAATTACATATGCAAAAAAAAATCTTTACAAAAAAAAAATGATTTTGATTTTCAGAATTAAATGACAAACAAAATAATAATAATAATAATAATGAAATAAATAGCTTTTACAAACCTGGAAGAAAAATGAATATTAATTAACCATCAAATAAAAATGATTAATAATTTATTTAATTTGTAAAATAATTTATTGATTCAACTATCTATTAATCATTGGAAAGAAATATATATTTGTTAATTATTTAAGATAACTACTGTAATTTAAATATTTTTATTGTGAATGTACTATTGTTTGCTATTATTTAAAGAATGAAAATGAGATGAAACCTAAGGCAGAATCATACAGGCATACACATACATGCACTACAACCTAAATATTGAACTGTCTTAACTAAATATAATTAAAGCTGCTATTCTGTTGACAAAAGGATAAGAATTAATGGATAAAGGATTGTACAAACCATTCAACTAAATATTATACTAACACAGGATAACTTTGCATTTTTCCAACAAAATATATCAATTTCATTAATAAACAACTCCTCTTCCTTACATTATATACCTCATTAACCACAATAATACTAATGAATACCTATCAAGTGGTCAATAAACTGCGCAAGCAACCCATATTCAAACTTTAAACGATCTTGTTCAAAAAATTTTAAAATTCCAAGGCTATTTCATTTTTTTTATAATACAATATAGCTTTTAATTAAGATACAAGGTATCTTAAACCCTTGTGCCCATTCAGATGGTCACAATATATATATATATAATTTTTTTATATACAGATTTGAAATTTATAGCTCCGTTTGTATTTTTATTTAATTTATTGATAACTATTGCCATTGTTAAATATCTGTTTGATCATTTTTAGAATAAAGTATATTATGAATGTAAATATTCATAAAATATATTAAATGACAAAAATAAAAATTGAAATTAATTATTTTATATATTTGGATTTACTAATGCACCTCCTGTTTGAACCCCACCATGTTAAAACTATCTATCAATATAGAAAATTCAGACCCCACCTTCTCACTCATTAGATGAATTAAAATGTAAAACACCTGAATCTCTCTATCCATTTAACAATTTAGGATCTTTGATCATGCCTTATAACATTTATGTCAGTATTTCTATAGTGGATGATATTTGTGGATTAGTGAAGTTGATGTGAGTTATACTCTGATAAAAAATTTAAAAAAAAAGACTATATATATATATATTATTTCAGAAGGTGTTGAAAATAGATATAAATCAGTTCTTGTCATGCATGCAATTGACATGGGGAAGTATGTTAAGTTTTCAACATAGGCAGAAATATTGAAGCTTGTGATGCCGTCAGCTCATATAAAAAAGAAAGATTATCTGCAAAATAAACAAAAGAGTTGTTTTAGTTTTGGTGTTGGTGAATGATTGTGAAATTGTAGAATTAAGATGTCAAATGAGCTGATATGTATTTAAAAAACAAAAATTGAAATGAATATGCATAGAAAAGATGCATACAGTGTGTGTTTTGCAAATTGAACAGTTGATAGTGATAATTTCTGTAAAAAATAACAACAACCAATTAACTAAACTATCAAACAATACAAACTTCAATAAATTCCAGAAATTAGTTATCACAAAATAAAATAAATATTATTTTAAAAAAGCTGCAATTAATAATTAACAGCAGCTTACACGACAAAATAATATCTTAATAATATAAAAAGTAAAATTTAATAATATAAAAAGTAAAATTAATGCAAATGAAATATATTAAAGAAAACATTAAAAAATATGAAAAAGTAATAATGTGAGCATATATATGAAATAATAGATATAATCAACAAAAGAAAGAAATAAAAAGCACAAATATATAAAAATCTAAACTTCTATACAAAAAAAAAAATATAAAATAAATAAACAAATAAATAAAACTTAAAATGCTGAAAATAAGCAAGATTTATGAAATTTAATACAATTGTTATAAAAACTAAGAAATAATAATTAACTGTGTGTGTAATTATATATAACAATAATAATCACATGTTTAAATAACAAAAACACCAGTAATTTCCAAACTATAGAGAACCAACATTATAATTGCACAATATAAATGATGGAATTTATGGTGGGGGGGGGGGCATACTAGAAAGAGCCAAAAAGAAATATTATATATAAATAAATAAGAACCTCTTCTTATATATTGACTGGAAAAATATATTTGTTTAAAGAATAATTTAAAAATATACATAACTATAACAAACTAATTAATAATAGTATATAAATTGTCAAAAGTGGTCTATCTTTTTTATTTATTTTCCATAATGATTTAACAAAACGATAAATTTACATATTTTAAATATTTAATAGCTACTAGAATATTTGTAACAAGATTAAGTCTATTGCATATTGTTTTACTTTATCATTGAGGTAAAATAGAAATAAAAAATGTAAAATATTTTACATTTAATAAAATACAAATGTGCAACAGGAAATGTGGTGAAAGTGATAATAAAAATAGTCAATAATTTATTAGGTAATTATAATGTAATCAGGCATGGCCACTTGATGGCATTGTTGGCAGTCAAAAACAATACAATGTATGGTTTACGGGGCCGTGTGATTTTTAAATTGCTGTTTTTTTTTTGGTTATTAATTTATTGATTGCTATAACTTTTTTTTCCATGTCTTTTTAATTTTGTATTTAGTAAACAACAACCTTTTTTTATTTTTAAATCACTGTTTTTGAACAAATTATCATCATTCCTCCTTTTTAGTTATTAACCTTTGTGATAAAGCTTATGAGACCTTTCGTTGATGATTGATGTCACTCTAATTCCGTTATTTTTAATGCTAAGATAGTCGTATTATAGTCAATAGTTAGATTTTTAAAAGTTCTGTAAGATGCTGCCCTCTTTTGAATTATTTTACAAGTAAAAAATCAATATAAATGCCCAAATATGTCAAAGAATAGCAAATCTCCACCTTCTCTTGAATCTTATTGGCTGTGTAAATTTTGATAGCAAAGGAAATGGCTGCCAAAAATCAAAGAGTTACGTTCATATTTTGTTTTATTTTGAAAATAATACATGAATGTTTTTTTGAGTAGTTTTGATGAATTATAAACAATTTTGATAAAACAGGCTAAAAGTACAACTATTTCAGAAAAAATATTTAAGATTTTAGTAAAAATATTTAAGATTTTAGCAAAAAAAATATTTACTTTTCCGTAACATAAAAGTGAAAAAAAAAAAAAAACAATTTACATCAGCAACTCTTTTTAATTGGATTACTATATTTCACTTTACATTTGCTGCTACAAAATATTTATACAATAAATAAATATAAATTTATTTTTGAAAACATTTCCGTTCACTTTCATAACCTGACAAATTATTAATATACTTTTTACAAATGAAACTAAAGTAAATATCATATTAAAAGATAAATATATTTTAACAATTGACTGTCTACAGTTTGTGAGTTGGCCAATTAAAAGCTTTGATTTTTACCTCAGATGACCAGTAATATAATTAGCAGTCAAAAGGTTAATTGATTGATTGCTAAAACTTGGGTTAGGGTTAGGTTTAGGGTTAGTTTTAGGGTTAGTTTAGGGTTAGTTTTAGGGTTAGTTTTAGGGTTAGTGTTCTGTTGTTTGTAATACTAAAATAAAAAATATCAAAATTGTAACCGTAGTTGGACAAAAGAAAGAAAATCAAACTTTTTTAAACCAACAAACACATATAAATGTCTTCTTTACTTATTAAACATGTCTATAATATGTGCTTTCTATGAAATTTACAAAAAATCATGTATATTTTTATTGGACAGCAGAAATACTTGGCTTCTGTCTTCAGCAACTGCGGAAAAAGTTACGCGATCACCAGCCATTTTATGAACTACATGGTATTTCACGTGAAAACGAGATTTCGCATGCGAACCCGGCCGAATTCGATTTGACATACCCTCGGCAAGCTTTTACACATTACACCTTCTCTAAATAAGGGTGTGGCCATTTGGAAAATTACTATAAAGTCAGGTTTCTTAAATTCATTACAAATACAAAGATTGTATAACGTTTATTGTAAAAATTTGACTAATCAAACTACACACACATATATATCAAACTGTACATGAAAGATAAGTGTGTGGATTCACAATAACTGTCATGAAGCAGAAATAGGCCATATTATTTCTGTGTTACATCATCATCAATGGCCTTCTAATTGCTAAGACAAACATTAGATGTTTTCTATAGCCGTAGGTTAGGCCTTGTAAACGGCATTTGTTAGGTGTTTTGGTGAGCCAGAATGCCATCAAGTGGTCAAGCCCGATTAGGTTATAAGAACCTTTTATTATATGTACAATGGATAAAATTATGAATATATGTGATAGTGTTATAGGAAGAATGTTTAAAATTTAATTTCATGTTAATTGTTTTAATTTATTTAATTTGTAGGATGTATAAAATTTTAATATATATATATATATATATATATATATATATATATATATAAATATTTATACATAGAGAGAGAGAGAGAGAGAGAGAGAGAGAGAGAGAGAGAGAGAGAGAGAGAGAGAGAGAGAGAGAGAGAGAGAACTCTGAATAAGAAATCTTCTAAAAAGTTCAAATTATTGACAACATAATATTAAATTGTATAAAAATTATATATAAAAAATAATATTTCAATGTTTTTGATAGCATATAAACAGAAATTTGTATTATCGAAGTATTATTAAATTGCACATATAAAATCAATATAAACACTAACAATATGAGTAACAATTTTAAATTTAAAAAAATCAGTATAAGCCACAAACATATATAAATAGGTTCCAGTTTTGACAACTCAACAAAAAGCAATCAAATCACTTAAACTACCATTCTTATTATTAGATGGAAAAGTGTATCCAAAATATTATTGACAGCTACTCATCAGCTATTTTCTTAGACAAGGATAAAATATTGGTTATATACCTGATTTGAATATGATCCTAAAGCTATAAAAATATATTTATATATGATATGTAATAAATTTCACCCTTGATTAAGAAATATATTTGTTAAATTGACTATCTTTTTTAGTTTTATTCTAATGGATATATATATATATATATTCTATATATATATATATATATATATATATATATATAAACATTACAAGCATAAAGCTAAACTAGTCAATATAAAATCAAAACTACCCCAAATCTAAAATTAAACCAGACCAGCATAAAAACAATATTAAAACACAACCTAAGGTTTCACTGCTACAAGCAGACTTCTCAAGTGTGAAGAACTACAAAAAAACCACACATTATATATACTATTAAAAACTACCCACAAATCCATTCACTTCCCATCCACCCTTAATATTAAAAGAACTCTTAAATAAGTTAATTGCTTCAGAATAATAAATTTTCAATAATAAAGACTCTTTAATTCTTCTTTTGATTTAATTTCTCTCAAAGAAGACAACCTTAGCTTCATCAAAATCAATAGTGTGGCCTATATCTTTTTCATGGACATACAAAGCAGAACTAAGATATCTATTTTTAACTCTACTTTTATGAACCTTTATTCTTTCATTTAAACTCAAACTACTCTGACCTATGTAAACCTTCTTACAAAATAAACAAGGAATAAAATATACCACACCAGGAATAGTCTTTCTATCAAAAACTTCTTTTGTATTATTTAATAAATTATTCAATGTAACACCCCTTTTCCAAGCAATTTTCTTATTTCCAAACAATTTACTATTTCTACACACAATTCTATAAGAAGACAATTTAAATGGCAAAGAAATAAAATCATATTTTTCTTTAACCTTTACATCCTTACAAATATTAAATAGTATTTTATTTAATATCTTTTGCTAAAGCCAGCTTCAGCGTATTCCGCCATCTTAAGTAGCAATATGTTAATATTTAAATATTATTAAACTCTTACACCAGTAATGCTCTCACATGAATTACCTACTTTCCATAAACTGTGAATACTAACACAATTACACTGT
This sequence comes from Epiperipatus broadwayi, assembly GCA_028023455.1. NCBI lineage: Eukaryota > Metazoa > Onychophora > Udeonychophora > Euonychophora > Peripatidae > Epiperipatus > Epiperipatus broadwayi. Next base: position 5,886,799 of record JAQFVV010006233.1, read on the forward strand.
TTATTCAATACATTATCTGTACTATGTATAAAATATGACTCCTTAATTTTTCTTTTCTTCAAATCATTTTCCATATGCAAAATAAAAACTCTATCAAAGGAGAATTCTTCATTACAAATCACTGCATGTTCTGCAAAAACAGATTTATACCTATCTGCAGAATAACACAACTTATTGTATAATAATTCATGCTCCCTAATCCTAAATGTGCATTGAAAAAGAGAATTAGGAAGCATGAATTATTATTTAATAAGTTGTGTTATTCTTCAGATAGGTATAAATCTGTTTTTGCAGAACATGCAATGATTTGTATTGGAGAATTCTGCTTTGATAGTGTTTTCATTTTGCATAGGGAAAATGATTTGAAGAAAATAAAAATTAAGGAGTCCTATTTTATAAATAGTACGGATAATGTATTGAATAAACAGTGTAATTGTGTTATTATTCACAATTTATGGAAAGTAGGTTATTCACATGGGAGCGTTACTGGTGTGAGAGTTTAATAATATTTAAATATTAACGTATTGCTACTTAAGATGGCGCAATAAGCCGAAGCTGGCTATAGCAAAGGATATTAATGTTCAATTTTATATAGGCATTTAAAAAAAAAAATTGTAGTTTTATTCTAATGTATTGTTTTATATATATATATATATCATAGAGAATGTAAGAATGAATATTATGTTTTACTCATTTGTGGATTTATCAAAGACATATATGGTTATATATATATATATATATATATACCATTTGTGGATTTATCAAAGACATATATGGTTATATATATATATATATATATATACATACAAAGCAAAATAACCTTCCCATCATTCACTTCAAATAGAAAATTTCTTTAACATCAAAGGATATCTTCATGACATTGGAATCTGGAGGCTATCAATCTTATGAAGACATTCTTTAATATTAACGAAAGTTGGATTTTGAAGTAAATGATGGTAAGGCTATATTTGTTTGTATAAATATGTTGTATGCTTAGTTCAATATCACTTGACAAGGCCTATTTGTTAATATATGAAACCATATTTGTGGAAGAATTTTAGTGAAAATTTGTTATTGGCTATTATTTCAAGTTAATTTAATTGTTTATTGACAATTTTTTGCTTTAACCTGGCAACTGCAATACTTTATCACACTTCTGAAGTTGATTTTTTTTAAAAAAGACAATTGTTCTCAAATTAGACAAGGGATTTCAGCAGTATAAGTGGTAGTGAACATAGAATGCTTTTCAGACAAGTAAACTTTTAATAGTTAAGAACTTTTTTATTCATTTTTTTTGTCTTATATATATATATATATATAGTAGGTAGATATTCATTCATCGTCCAATAATTTGATACACCACTTGATTAATTTTAACTGGCTATAAAAAAGAGAATAATTTGTTTTAAAATCTAAAGCAAGCTGGGGTACTTGTTAGTAAGATGTTCTACCACTACACAATTTTTCAGGTGATGAAGGTTTGAACAGTTTTCCAATTTTGTCTTATTCTTAATCCAAAAGTAGTTGTATATATTTTACTAACTAGTAGTGAAGCAACAGTTGCATTAGGTGGATTGTGTAGATGCTGGAACCTTAAAATTCAACTTTTACATAACTGCGTTTATCCATAAAATTGTTTTGAAAGCATAAGATGAAGGCTTTCTTTTATAGTGTAAGGATTTTCACTTACATATACATGTATATTGCATAAGTGGAGAATATATTAATTGTGATGCGTATCTATTTTTTAATTATTCACTTATTTACTAATTACATCATTAAATATTTAATAATGTTAATTTCAAGACTTTTTGTGTTCTAAAATTTTACCGTCTTCGGTACTAAGTTAATTAGCATTATATTCGTTAATTTAGATTACTCATGTATTATTCAAAAGTTTCTTTGAAACTTCTTAAAAGTTTTCAGAAGTAATTGACTAAGAAAACTTTAATAACCAACTTTAATTAATTAAGTGTTTATTGAGATAAAAAGACTTAAAGCGCTTACATTTTTTTTTTTAAATAATTAATTATTTATAGAATTTAGAAAGGAAGAAAAATTGCTTGAAATAATAAAAAATGATGATTAGTTAATAAAACGTGTAATCAAGTAGATAAATTTCATATTAGCAATTTAAATAAAATAAAAAATAGATGTGATATTTAATACTGAGTAAAAACTGTCTCGTTTTTGAGTGGCTCGTTTTATTATAAAGGTATACGTGATAACGCAAAAAATTGGATCCATAAGTAAAAAATATTCTATTAACAGTTTTAATATCACAGGATCATGCACTAGAAAAAACCAAAAAAAATTTTCAAGTATATAAAAGAAACCAACCCCTATATTTACAATTAAGTTCCAGATATAAGAATGCCTGTATTTAAAATTTTAAACATTAAGCCTGCATTTTGCCCATCCATATTCTTTGTATTTAAATGGATACTGTCCTATACATGAGGGGTCAGAGTGACTTGAGATCAATATGGAATAACAACAATATTGGCATCAGTATGGGGTTTGATAATTCTATCATCAGATTTTCAATAATATGGATGGCTGAAAAATGGTAATTTGGAGTGTATTGAAGCCTGTCCATTAAAGTATAAAGATTTGCTGTCTTAATATAAACTGAGCATTGATTATATAGATGTGTGGAAGATGATAATCTGTACTATCTGATGAGTGCTGGTTCAACATGAAATACGTATATTGGTGATTGTTTAACTTTTCTATATGTGTGTGGTCATGTGTATCAGTGGTATGAAAGAGTGTGGATAGTTGAAGGTTGCTTGAAAGTCTGAGTTCAAATCCTCTATATTCATCAATATTATTGTAAATATCTATGTCAAATTACCTCAACGATTAGAATAGCCTATTATCTGAATAGCTTAATAGTATATTAAATATTAGGATAATGGCGTAAACCTATGTTAGTACAATCATCCTTTTTATTTAATTATAAATCTTTTACAAGTTTAAAATTAATTACTTTATAAACAAAATTTTTTTAATGACATACTTTTTAACTAAAAATGTTTAATAATGAAGTTCTAAAATAAAATAAAAATTTGCATGAAAATTCATGTAAAGTAGAAGAATGTCAGACCTAATACATATTCTATGAATCTTTAGTTACTCTTCAGTTGTACTAAAACAGAGAGTCCAGGAAGAAAATAAGAGGTTAAACAAGCAAAATTTAATAGAAAGATGTTACAATTACTGGAAGTAAAAATTAAAAATTAAAAAACTGAATAATTATTAATACATTATTATAGAAAACTATTTAATAGCCTACAGATTGGAGAATTCAATAAATAATTTTATACTAAAGAAAGTACATCTTGATAGATTAGGATAATATCACATTTTTTTTACAAATAATTAAAACTTAAATAAGTTATATAGATCGGAGTCTCAGATTAAAAAAGAACTACCTAGTATATTAACTGCTTAAAAAAGAAACAGGGATGGAGACATTGTTGACATAAAAGATTAATTATAAAAAAGTTTACTAGTATTTTATTATATAACTTCAATCTTTTAAAACTTTTCTTGGAAAAATGTAATTCTAAATATCATACATATAAAATTTATATATAAAAATGCTTGGTTTATGTTAACCATGCTTTCGATTATCTGATAGTCATATTCAAAGAAATAGTTATCAACGAAGCTTGTGGTTTTTATAAAAGAAAAAGGAAGAGTGAGGATTTGCATAAAATTTGAATAAGGTGTGAATAAATTATTTAAATGAGCCACTTTTTGATAGGGAACAAACAGGTTTCTTTTTTGTTGATCGCTGTTTATTGTTGGCAATATTCCAAGCCTCTTTAACTTTATGTTTAGCATGGGTTCTTTTGGAGCAGATGATGCTGGAAGATGTGGGTTTGAAGCTGTGGCCATGTTTAGACTCATGTTTGAGAAAAATGGATTTGATCTTGGTATTAGTCTTAGTTTGATTCTATTGATATCTGTGCTGTATAATTCTCATAGACAGATTGGCATGCAAGTTTCCCTAACATAAGTTTGTATATAACAATGGATACAAAGATTTCAGCTCTTATTCAAATTGTTAAAACATTTTACACTAAAATTAAAAACAGTTTGATTTAGGCTAATGAAAAATATTGGATATCACTTCCATGCACACCCAAAATTACTCACTGCATGAACAAAATTTGGACTGCAACATGCAAAATTGTCCTTTGCACCCCTCCTTATCTGAATTATATATTTAACAATTTGATAGACAAGCTACCCCTAGAGCAGAATTCCCAAGTTGTATACAAAGTTGTGTGCAATAACACAAACTATCATGCCGTTTATTATGGGCAATCACATGCCAATCTGTCTGTGAGAATAGTGTGGGACATATATCAATATAAGTGAGCTAGGACTAATACCAAGGCCAAATCCATTTTTCTGGAACATGAATCTAAACATGGACACAGTTTCAAACCTATATCTGTCAATATCATCTGCTCTGAAAGAAATGATGTTAAATGTAGAGTTAAAAAATTTGGCATATTGCTAACAATATATACCCAATCATCAAAAAAGAATCCTGCACCCCCTAACCAAAAGTGGCTCAATTAAATTAACTTATTTACATATTATTCAAATTTTATGCAAATCTCCACTCTTGTTTTTTCATTTATAAAAGTCACAATCTTCTTTGATATCTATTGCTATGAATGTGAGTATCAGGTAGTTGAAAGAATGCTTAGCATGGTATGGTACTAAAGTATTAAACTAAGATTTTCTTTATATACATTTTATATGTATTTATTTTGAAGTATTTTAGTAGTATAATAAGACCTTTGATATTTTGACTTTGTTTAATTATAAAAATAAGTGTGCATTTCATATATGGGGATAAAATATATGTTAATTAAATTATGAAAAGATTATATTAAACAACTTCTTTTAACCGAAATAAAACATTTAAATATTATAATTCTTTTTACATAAAACCTAGAATAATTTCAGCATTATATATTTATATATACCAACATACACCTTAAGATTTTCTCTTAATGTAAATTATTTGTAGTTAATATGTCCCATTAATTTGAATGCATATCTTTCCTTCTATTTCAGTCTCTACAATCTTGTTTTTTTTCTCTTTTTATATAATTAATCCTATTTCAATTTTACTTGCAATTTTTGGAATTTGTAGAAAATAATATAAATCAATTATCAATAGTATTGACAATGATGATTGTGGATATATTTTTCCAGATACAATTTACATTTATCAGTTATATAGTCAGCAATATAAAAGATACAAAAAATAAAATTGAAGTATGTTATAAAGAAAAAATTAACCATAATAACTGTATACATGTTTGAAAGTTAACCACTTGAATTAGTAATAGATTGTATATAACCTACAGTATGTGATGATTTTTGTAAATTGTACAATGATTACTAATTATAAATGATAATATGGCGATTGTATGAAATATTGATGAACTAAACTACTCTTCCACAATATTTCATATGTGTATAAATCCTTATATCATTAATTATTACATATATGCCAAAAGATTCAGTATTGTAGATAGTTAAAAATAAAAAAAAACCTTCTCTTCCTTTTGATATATAATCTGAAGTTTGCAAGTAATATCCCAATTGAAAATCAGACTGGCAATAAAATAAAGCCATAAATGCAGTCACTGTCAATAAATGTTGATTTCTTTAAAGAAAGGTAAGTAAGCATGAGTGAATCATCTATGTTTTAAAATTTTTTATTGACTGGTGTGTATCTATTTAATAGCGCAAGTGTGAAAAGTAGTCGAGTTCTACAATATTTCAATTGATTGATAGTTGTATATTATTAATATATAAATGTTTTACAAGTAGTTAATTCATGGATACTTTAATTTACTTGACTAAAGTTATGATCCGTGAAAGGTTAATGCTATATAAATATAGCCTTATATATTTCACTACATAACAAAAACTTTTTTAAGAAGACGGCGTTTATTTGCTTTTCAGCCAAAAAAAATTATGATCAAACTGTTTTCTTCTTTTATATTCCATCTAAAAATACTTAGGTACTTATTTGTCGACAGATAATTGGTCTTGTATCTGAGTTATGTATGTTCTGGATAAATAAAACAAATCAATGTTTAAACTCGATTTAAAACAATGAATGCTGATACGATTATTTACTGCAAGAGAGGATATCCTTACCTTTATATATTTATTGAGAGAAGATGCATCATTCAATGACAGAAAGATCTATTATATGCGAGAAATTTTATCATATAAACATTTTCTTTTACTTATTCTTAAGACTATATTATTATGTTTCACATTTTGCCTTAATACATTAGTTTCTTTTTTAAACACTCATCTCCAAATCATTTTCCTTAGTAATTACGGCATAAATTTTTAATTCATTCTTTATAGAAATATTTACAGAACAGTTTCTATAATATTTTTAAACTACCATTCTTATAATTAATTCACTAATCCTATCCCTCCCAAAAATAATGTGAAAAAAGTGTTTTTCATAAATTAATTATTTAAGTTTTATTTTACTTTTTTAATATTTTAAACAAAAGAGTTGTTAATGAGTTTTTATATATTTTATTTTTTAAAAGATAAAATATTGTTTACATAAATTCAGTTGCTTTGTGAGACAGCCATTTAGCTTATCAAAAGGCTAACTAAATATTATTAATTTACAAGAATATATATTTTTAACTTCTATGATTTTTTTTACTCTTTCTTCATCTATAATCTCATGACATATTTTATGCTATTCACCATTTAGATTAACCTTTTCGCATGCACTAACGCCTTTTACTTTTCAGCATTTTCTGACAGATTTCTTTGTGTCACACTTCAATATAAAATATATGAGATGATTATTTCTTTTTAGAAAATAATAAATTTGGCTTCATTTGATAGATTTTTTTATTTACTAATGAAATAAATTTTAAATGTTCACATTTTGTTTTTATAAATAATAAAAAAAATAGTCCATAATCAAATCAAGAACGTTTTATGTCATCATTTCTAGAAAGATTATTTTCAGTTTATAAATTCAACTAAATATATGTTGTTTCTCATTATTTTTAAGAATGTGAACGAATATTTATTTGTTTCTTTTATATCTATCGAATTATGCTTTAAAAGTTTACATTTTTTGAATATTTATTGCAAAATTATGGTATTTTCTTGCTCAGTAAATAAAGTAGCTTCTTTACATCAGAGCTAGAATTTTTTAATTTGCTTGAGGCCATATTTATGTTAGCTGCTAATATAACATCATATTTTTGAAAATAAAGTATTTCAAGTCAAAATAAGTTATTAATAATTTTTATTTCTTGATATCTAATAAATATAGTGCAAATTATATTTTAAAAAATCTAAAACTGTAATAAATTTGCAAATAAACATGTTTTTGCAACATTGGAAACTACAATGTTGTAAAGCACCCAACATTTTACAACCTTGTCAGCAGACAATGGCTGATAATGTCAAGGTGGGGCTTATGTCTATTGTAAAAACAGGAATTTTAAATTTTGTGCTTTTTTCGGGTGGTGGTGGGGATTTATTATAATAAATTATACTGTTTTACACACAATTTAACATATAATATATATATATATATATATATATATATATATATATATATATATATAATATTTTTTAATAAATGATCTAATTGTGGAATAAAAACAAAAAAAAAGATAGTTGTTACTTTAACCACAATTGAAGTTTTAATATTTAACTTAAAATTGTGGGATGTCCAGAAATTAAAGAATTCAATTTTGTGACTGAATTAATTAATTTAGGAACACCCCACATTTTTATTTCAAGTTACCTATAGAACCACCAACTGTGGGTGAAGAATTTGGATTTTTAATCCCCAGTAAATAAAAGCATTTTTTTATAAAATATTTTTTATGCATATTGTTTTTAAATTTAAGTAACTCAATATTTTTATGCAACTACTCCAATTCAAAATTTAAAATAAAGATTAAAATTAATTTGCAGACTGCTTAATTTAAGACAGGACAATTACATTTATCACATATCAATTAAAATACTATATTGTTTATGAAAAAAATGTTTTTAGAAAATCAATTTACACAATCAATAAAAAATAAAGTTTTATTTATTTATCTAATTTTTAAAAAAGGGAGCTTTCTACACTCAAGATAAATCAAAATTTGTTTTTATTTTAATTTGAAAGATAATTATCACTATTTAGTCTAAGCTTTTTTAAAAATGTACCCGGTCCTCTTGCATGCATCACTAAAATATTATTGATATGATATCAATGTATTTAAAATTGGGCCCACCAACCTCTCTATAGTAAAACAGTATGGCATCAACCTGAAATATTTTATTTCCATATTGCGTTGCCATCATGACATATGTAAAATTTGAAGAAAATTCATCTGATAGAAATAAATTAAAACTCAAGTTTAAAATTAATCCTAAACAAATAGTTTCTAATTTAAATAAATCCACAACAGCTACAATCACCATGATCCTCTAATCAATTTTCAAATTCACTATTTATAAATTATTATTTTAAATGACAACTATATATATATATATATATATATATATTGTAACGGTCAGAATCGTCTATCTCGCTAACACACTGCATAATTCAAACCCCAGACACTAAACTGAACATTCTAGGAGGGGTTGCCTTCTAGATATACTAAGTTCGAATCTAAAGTCCAAATTTCACAGTGCCACCTACGTGATAACGCATCTGATGCTACAACTAGTATAACCTTTTACCAGTGCCTGGTGGTCAGGGAGAAACAAAAGACTCTATACTAAGATAAGTTTGGGTGGCTAATTAACGTCTATGGATTTATAAAAGAAATGCAGAAAATATATATATATATAGACCGAGACAGTGATAGGAATCAAATAAAATAAGAGATAAAATTTAGTTTTAAATAATTTCACACAATTTATTTATATAAATATATATATAAAATGCCACTGTCTGCTTATATGAGACAGGGACGCATATTAAATAATTGTTGGCATTTATATTTCAGTAATGACAAAAAGGTTTTAAAACAGAGTGATATATTCTATTCCTCGGGCTAATAGCATTACGATAATGTGCTTGACAAGATAGGAACATGTGCGAGGTGCTTTGAGTAAATAGACAAGTTTAAGACAATATTTGAAATTAAATGTTCTAAAATATTTATTGATTTCGAGAATAGTAACGGACTAAAGCTTACTAAGCAAACGTGGGAATGGGATCAAAGCATTTATTTGAGAATAATAATAGATTTGTATTGGGAGGTCAGTATTGCTGATAGTGAATTTATAAAGTTGGAGGGTGTGACTCGTTTAAGTCACGGATGCTTTGTAAAATAAATATAAAATGAAACAATATTGAAGATCCGGAATAATTACGGAGGGCATCTCGCCACTAACCCGTAGGAAAGTATTTTGACGAACAGCAGAAACTTAGCGACTGTGTGACGATTGCGTTTAATTCCCAGGGGTGTCATTTGGGACACCCTCTGCCTGAAAACCGCAAGCATGGAGAGAACAGCCTTAGCTGTGTAAAGAATCCTTGGAAAAATAAAACAAAGCGGTCTCAACAACCAATTCATGTACCAGCAATACGAGACTAGTGTATATAAAAACATACTAAATGGGTTTTACTTGGATTAAGAGAAATGCCCAATCAAATTCCCCGAAATTCATTTAAGAGGGTCCGCACATTCTCGACGTCAATGATGAACTTTATAATGAAAGTAGAACACGGTAATTAAAATAGGAAAATGCATGCTTGCGGGTTTGAAAAGTAAGTATAGATTTATATATGCAATCATGCATTTGGGGACACATTTAATCATTGACTTCGCACATACTCTTATATTAGATTAAAATCAATAACATGTAGATTTTAAACTATGTGATTATGTTACATTAAAGAAAAGAATCGCCCTCGAATGAGTGATTTGCAAGACAATAAAATTGGAAAATTATAAATTTAAAATATGCCTTAATAGCGGCGTCTTATTTTCAATAGAGGGAATAGTTCACTCGGTCAAAGACGATTCTGACACATTATCATAATAAAATAAAAGAAAGCTTTATAAATAGAAAATATTAACCCAAGGATAGAGCAAAATGTTGAGTATATTTAAATACATGAAATAAATACATAATGAAGTTGTGAAATATAAGAAAACAATGTTAAATAGCTATAGCATGTTAGTTAGGAATCACAAGAGCTCTTGGGTTAATTTGGGTTACCTCTGGAAATGCATTTGCAGGTAGATGTTCGGCAGGTTTTATAATTCAGCAGCAAAATCTGGAATGTTCATATTTTGGCAGTGGCAGCAGCAGTTCCGGGATCCGTGTGATAATTTTTTGATGGTATGGAGCAGCGGCTGGCTATTCTGAGGGGACATAGCCATCTTAAACGCCTCTACTCGGACATGTCAAGGTTAGCAAAATATTAGAATTTTAGAACAACTCAGAAACCTTTAGACAACTCAGAATTCTTTAAAAGCTTAGAATGCTTTAAAAGCTTAGAAAGCTTAGAATGGTGAACAAAAGAAAAACATCCTTTTTATAGTAAAATTTAACAATAGACTTGTCCTGGAGCGTACAAAATTATTGGACTTATCTGCTGTAATTAAATCTATCTGAATGTCTAAAGGAATTCAACATTAATTAATTTCTTTTGTTAACTTCCCCTTCGACATTCGAATTACAAAACTAGATTTGATTAAAATTACTGCTACTAATTAAAGAAAACTTAAGTGGACAGCTGCTGTTTTTAGATAAACTTATATAATTAAACTATTGTCCCTCATTTATTTTAACAGAAATATTTGGGATGATTTTTATCAAATAAAACAAAAATTATTTTATTTTAAATTGTAATATTTGAATCTATCTACTAAACTAATATTTACTAAATTAATTTTATTTTAAATCAAAATATATTATGATGGTAATATATTTGTAAATAGATCCAAACAAAATAACTAACAATTTATAATTTTGATATGTTTTAAAATGGATATCATAGTGTGTGCGCAATTACGACTTATATAACTTACTTTTTAATAAATGTAAATTATGTGAACAAATACATAATTCATAATATTTTATTTTATTTGGGAATAAGTTATATATATAATACGAGCATTGTGTTCGTGGTTTAAAATTAGGCGGGATTTTCGGTATATACGTGTATTGCAGACACACTACGATAGATTGGGGTTCAAACTAAGGTATGAGGGTAGGAAGTAGGTGAGAAAAGGTGAAACAAAGATCTGCAAAGCAGACCTTACTGTTTCATATATATATATATATATATATATATAATGATCTCTAATAGCTCTTATGAAGTTTTTTCAAATATCCTTATTTCTAGAGCAGTTTTTAGCTTTTGGATTTCCTTAGTGAGACTCTAGGATATTCAGACATTACATCTAAAAATACCAGATCAAGTCCAGAATTTATCTTATAATTAACTATGAAGTAGAAATTTAAAATTTTCAGACAACTATATGTCTTCAAATCCAGCTATCTAATTTAAATAGGGACTGACTAAGTTGTGATCACCATATATACATTACCAAAGTCTCAAGAGCAAAACTATAATTGCAAATAAATCAGATCATACATCACATGACTTAATTTAATAAACTTGGATGACAAATGTTATATAATGAGCTCTAATAGTTCTTAACAAGTGTTTCCAAATAGCATTTTAAGAGCTATTAGAACATCCCTAGTACAAGCTTATTAAATTAAGTCATGTGATGAATGACTTGATTTCTTTGATATATATATAACGAATACATAAAAGTGGTCTAAGATACCTACTGTAGTCTTAATATTAAATAATCAATTGTTCCTATTGTGGGTTAAATACAAACAAGAAAAAAATAGCAGAGATGCTAAAAAATGATGTTTTGTAAAATCTGACTAATTGGTTTTCATTGCAATATTTCTCATTTTAAAAGAAAACAGAAAAATTTGAAATTGCAGTAGTGCTAATAGGACAGTACTTATAGCTTGGACTTTTTCAGATTTAAGATATATCTGTTGTAATTCATGTCTGAGGGAAGTAAAGCTTAAGTAAGAAGATTCATGGCTGTAAGATTTGAAGGAGGAAAAATAATCAATTGTAGACACATTGCATATTTACAATATGAGATCTACTATATTGGAATTTAAATATATTCGTGAAAAAGTAAATATACTAAAAATGTTTTAAAAAAGTTATACATAATGAAAATTCTTTAAGATAAACTCAGAAAATGTTAAAAAAGACAATTTTCATCTGTCGTTAAATAGAATTGTATAATAAACATCACTAAAATTGTATTGTTTGGGTGAGTTTGATCTTAATATTGATAGGACTAGTATGGTTCAAAGTTACTGGAAATAATGATCTGGTCATTGAAATTTAATACTACTATAAGTTGTTTTGCAGAAATACTTTAAGCAAAAAATCATGTAAACATGATGGTTTTGTATGTTCAGACGAAACTAGTCGATTTTAGTTTCAATGCTTAAGCTTCTTATGAACTACAGAACAATAAATCCTTCAATTATCATTATTTATTTCTTGAAATAATTTATCATAAAACAATGCCATTTTAATGTTTATGATACAGACAAAAATTAGAATGCAAATATTAGATTAATACTAATGCATTCAAATTACTGTGCAGTTATTAGGTTAGTAGACTTTAATGTAAAATGAAATTAGCATCCAATTAAGACCATTTTAAAATATACTGTCAAGAAATTTGATGGTTGTCCTCCAGAAGTAAATATTTCTGCTAAATTTTTAAATCTTTTAAAAACCAAAACTGCCAATTTAAAAATCTATGTTTGTCAATGTGGAAACAATAAATTATTTAAAGAAATGTATTATTAATTGGAATAAGCTAATAATGACATCAATTTTTTTAACTTTTTAGTTTTTAAAATATATACTGAAGTAAAATTAGCTCATTATTATATTGCTAATTTATAATAAGTTTGAGTAATTAATGATTATTACACGTTTATGGATTCAAATTCTTATGTGTCAGACTTATTTCTGTCATTTGCTTTCATCAATGAAATTTGAAAATCAAATTTGAAAGGAATGGTGTTTTACCTGATAATCAATGATTATTCAAGAGTACTATAGATGGCACTAATGCAGAGAGCTGCTTCATTTTATTATACAGTGTATGGAAATAAACTCTGATTATGGATTTAAACCACTAAACATCACATGATCACTATCTCATACTACTATATGGATTTATTAATTGCTTTAGTTTAGTAATGCAATTAGTGACTTGATTAAAAAAGCATGTACTTTTTTTTACTTAAATAATCGAATAAATTAAAGAATTTAGTGAAAATAAAAAAATATATATTAAAAAATAAATTAAAAAAATATTTTTATTCACTAAATGTACTAAAAACAAAGAAAAAATGCTCTAAGAAATATATTTTCTTCAGAGTTCAGAATATTATTGGTATTATATTACCAAAAATAAAAAGACAGGTTACGAATGTTTAGAAATAACTTTCATTTTACTTTGTATTAACTTTTATAGGCTTCACAAGAAGCGAAAAGTGCAATTTACTTAATTTTAAACAGAAAGTAATTAATCCTTTACGCATGCGCTGAACAATTATATTAAATCCATGCTGTTTTTTCTAGTCACATTCAACAAAAACAACATTGATTTAATACAACAGTACATCATATATATATAAAAGGTTGATCACCTTCTATTTAAAATTACAGTTTGAAACTGCACTAGCAAATTTTTTAGCAATTACATTTTAAAATTAATATTCTGCATCCTATATTCTTGTTTTTGATCACATAATATCAATAATAGGGTTAAGACTAGAAAAAAATATTTTTTATTGCTTGCTGGATTTTTCTTTACTTTTTAGTATATTAATGTGAATAAAAATGCTTCTCTATTTATGTTATTATTCTTACATTTTAGTGAAATTGAGTATTTATCATATGCAGATATGAAGATAAAGTGATGTCGTAGAATGGAAAATGCTTTGCCTTTAGAAGCTGCTGCTGCTGATGGTACTAGTAATTTGAGCGAAGAATTTTAGATTCAATTTAAGCTGTGACATGGCGAATTATAATCGTTTAATCATTAAATTAATGAGGTTATTAAAAACATATTTTAAAATCTACATTAAAAAAAAACAATTTAACAAAAAAAATACGAAAAGCATTAATGTGAGGAATAGTTAAAATACGTGTTTAAATCAAATTGAGTGTGTGTTTGCACGTGCATATTCTGCATAATCTATTTTAATACATTATACAGGCTTACACCTGCATTTATATTTGTGGGATTCGAACTCAGACTTTCACACTATCTACAACTCTCAGTGCCATCGTAAATTGCTGACTCACCTGATATACGTATTTCATGCTAGACCAGCAATCATCAATTGGTCTAGATTACTATCCTCACACATATATACAATCAGTGCTTAGCTTTATATTAAGATAGCCAATCTTCATACTTTAATGGACAGGCTTCAAACTAGTGTTGTAAATGGTACTAATTTCCATGTAAAAACAAAAATTTAAATATTTTATCTATTCCAAATTTTAAAATAAATTTTGTCATTGGAAGTATATCGTGTTAAATTTCAACTTGATAAGAAATTAGAAAATGGATAAAAATTGAGTTACAAAATTTTATCCAGACAAAAAAAGAAAAAAACAGAATAAGTTAAATAAATGGAACAAAATTCATTGTTATTTGCTAATATTATCTTTTAATACTATTTTATGAATGTAACACACATTTTTTCTTCCTTATTATTTATGTATTGATTTTTATACTTACATATCATACCCATTCAAACCTTTTTATATACTTAACAATATTAATTTTTATACTAAAACTTTATTTTTACAGTTTTGACAGTAAATTCAAGATAGAGACATCTCTCTCTATATAAAACTAATACAGAAAATATAAGTAATTAGAATTCGAATATAGATATAAAAAGTAAAATAAGTAGTATAAATTCAAGAATATATAGAGCTAGGGATTATTGCTCAGATGAAAAAGATTAGAGTAAACAAGTTGAATTGATAACTAAACAGTTTAAAGATAATGAATATCCAGAGAAAGTTCTAAAAGAATTCATAAGAAAATCGTGAATAAATATATAAATATTAAAACTTATGACCATAGTATTGTAAAAAGTATGAATAAAAAAAATTATTGAAATTAATAAAAAGTTTAATAGTATAATAAAATTTAGGATAGTAAATAAAAGAAAAACCTATATTTTACATATTAATTTAAATAATTGTAAAAGTATTTACAAGACTTCTACAAATTTGGTTAACTAGTGGTTAATTAAAAATGAATGGAAAATTATATATATATATATATGTACTGCCGTTGTTTTTTTAAATTATAAACAGAAGTAAAAAAAGTTCGCTTAAAATTTTTTTAGAAAAAAAAGAAAAAATATCTCTTAAACCTTAAATAAATCCACGATAAGAAAATAAAAAAAACTTTAGAAAGTTTTAAAACAAATTTAAAAGTTTGGAGATGAATATATCTTTAAATTTATCTTTAAATATATTTTTGATTTGGAAAACAGGAATAATCGAAAGGAAAGGTAAAGAAAAACGCGCATAAAGAAAAACACCAGCGCGGAAAACAAAGAAAGTTGCAAAAGAAGAACCCTAGGAACGACCGAAAGGACTCCGATAATGTAAATTCAATCCTTCCATTAATAAAAGAAAATTGGAAATTATAATCAGGACAGTTATTGATGATTATTACGATGTAACAGCAGGTGTTAGTGGAGAGGATTGAAAAGCCACGCTCAATCCCTTCAGTCGCAAGAAAGGAAAAAAACCAGTTCACATTGAGGACCAACACACTAAAAAATCTCCAGATGGATAAATAAACGCCAACGGATACCAACTTCGCGACGGGAATTCACATCAAGCGACAAGGAATATATGAAGATGAACATTTAAATAAGTAAGACTTAAAATTTATAAAGTAAATTAAAAATTTCCAGTTTAAATGATTGCAATATTATCTATCTGCCAACTTTATTAATTAGTTATATTTTATTTATGTATATTTTGTAAACTTTCCTTTATTTTTTTGTTCTTTAAGTTTTATTATGTTTTTGTTTTCCGAAATAATATAAAAGTTAAATAAGTCGGGCGGAGCGAAGTTGTAAAGTATATTAGGAGAGGGTATCTTAGGTTTTGTTTCGGGTTGGGTCTGTTGGAATTGGGATTAGTAGTGTATATTGTTGCTACCTCTGGAGGAATTATAGTGGTCCGTTCCTTTCTGGGTTTTGTTTTTGTCTTCTTTGCAGATAGTGTAATTTCCTATCTCATAAGGGCTTTCTTCTTTAACCTTTTGGGCCGATTTTATTACATTGAATATCGAGATCAGTGAATTGCCGTTTGACTACGAATTTTAGCCTAAGGTTAAATAGGGATAGAATGTTTATTTTCAAAGCAAATTTATGTGGTCTATTCATACTCGATCCTAAATAAAAATGCATTAAATTTAGTTGTTTATAGCGCTGCTGGTTGTTTATTGGTTAACTATGTTTGCTTCCATATTTGATCAAAATATATAGACATTCGATAAATAATGATACTTACGGTGAGTATCTAAAATGTATTTATTCGGTGTCTTTTAGTTATTGGTGAATAAGTATCTTATGGTGAATACTATTGGGTTACGTATAAATTTCCTCGAATTGTCAGTAATATGATTTTATATTTTGATCGTTTATGTTTACTTTAAAATGTTTTTACGTGTAATCTATGTAAGATCTATAGAACATATTAAAACAACTTTTATAATCCCATCTGTGGAACTTAATTAAAATGTAAACTATAATATAATAGAATTAAAATGTAAATTAAAATCTAAGGTAAAGTTAAAAATAATGTTAAAATGTAAAACTAATACTAAAATAATTTTAAATTTATATATATGTGATAAATAAATGTTTGTGTGTTAATTACTGGCAGTGCTTATTTTATTCTTTTTTATATATATGCCATATGATATTATTAATCTCTGCTATTCCACTGAGCTAGTGACATGCTAGAGAAAAAATATTTAAAAAAAATTTTTTTTTTTGACTTATATCTGCCTACTTATAAATTTTTTAGGTTCAAATCTAGATGGGTAGTGGTTTAGTGAATATTTATTGGATCGTTATAATATATATATATAAGTTCCAACCAGTAACCACCTAAACATTCACAGTAAAATATAGTAATCAATATTTCTCACTGCTGTCAAGGCAACCTTCACACCTTTTAAAAAATGTATTTTCAAGTGCACCCTTTTGAGGTTTATTGCCTTAGTAAATATTATGTACATAATCAATTGTGCAATGTGCATTAAATAAATTTGTAATTACAACCTTAAATTATCTTAATAGATTTCTAATTATAAGATTGTTCCATTGACTCATTATAAATAGAAAAATTTCATGAGTACTAATTGGTAATAGGAATTGTGGTCTCAATCAGTTAAGTATTCAATAGCTTCATGCTCACGGATCTAACCACTTCAGCTTCACCTATTTATATAGAAAGTAGGTTGAAGTAAAGAAGGGGTTCCCCTCTTTTCTTCCAAAGCATAAACTTGTGGTTAAGGTCTGTAGAGGTCCTTATCTTTGCATTTTCAAGTGTATACTCTTGAGGTTTATTAACTTAGTAAAATATTATTGTATTGTTATGATATAGTCAATTATTTTGTAATTACTGGATTTACATATAAGGGTTTTAATTTATTTTAATGATTTATATTGTTATTGTTTGTTTTAGTTTCATTATTGAACACTAGATAGTTTTATATCTGAAATAGCTCATTAACATTAAATAGATTATTAACATTTGAAAAGGGCACCAAACCAGGTGAGGAAAAAAGGCTTTTAATGTACAATTTTTTATTGATATTTGTATAGCTGCTGTAAAGAATTTCTTATGTTATGATTATTATTTTATGAAAGAAAAGCAAAAAGATTTTTATTATTTTCCAATTTTGTTAATATATTAAGTAATATATATGTAAAAAAGGAAGAAAATGCATAAATGTGGTATATAAAATTGAATTTAAGTCATGTAAAATTAAAAATGTAAAAAATAATTATGTAGGTGAGACAAAGAATTCAATGTATTCAAGATTAATTCAACATAAATATGATAAGCAGTCACCTATTTATTTGCATTCATTAGAAACAAGTCATAAGTTTGAAAAGAATAGTATAAAATGATTAATTTTACAAATAATACAAGGGACAGGGAACTTAGATAGTCAATACTGATTATAAATATAAAACCAAATCCTAATAGAGATTTGGGGATAAAGACAATAATTTTATAAACAATTATGGTTATTATTATTAATATTTTGAATATAAAAAGGTTTAAAAAACTAAGTTAAAGAAAATGATAGAGAGAGGTGTTAAGCAAGTATAAGATTTTTTTGAAAGTATGTCAGTTGGTTTCTGGAAATAGGATTATAGAGATGTAAGTATTTAGTAAAGTAATAAAAAAATTAATTTATAACATAAAAAGGTTAATAGTTAAAAACATATAATAAAAAAAGGTTTAGAAATAATTAAAATAAAAACATATATACTAAAAAGATAATAAAATGATAGATTGAATAGTAGAATTTAAAAATTAAAGTTTTTAAAAATTATAATGATAATAAGTAGATTTATAATAAATTAATAATAAAATAATATAATAAAATAAAATTAGTTAAGAGTAGACAAATAATTATAATTGAAAATGATTATTTATAATGGACATGTTAGGATATATGGTTTGATTATCTATATAAATATTTGTATAAAAGGTAGTAATTGTATGATTATATATTTTAAAATTGTAGCTCTGATGATGACTGCAGGACAGAAAACTTGAGAATAAAGTTTCAGTATAAAAATTAGTATTGTTAAGTGTATAAGAAATATGGAAATAGCTTAATACTTTTTGTCAAGATAGATTAAAAATAATTAATTTAGTGAATGAGAATATTTTGTATTATAGTGTTTAGAAAAAAGATAATTCTTTGAAGAGGTTTTAAATAATAATGTATTCATTTTACAAACTCATTAAAAATGTTGGAAGACACCTCTATAGTCAAAGAAGTTAAAATAACTTATTATAATCTTAAAGTGAAAAGCATATTTGGATGTTTTATGAATGTAGGATCTATATAAATGTGTCTCATAATCTTAAGTGTGTAACTAACATTATACCTATAATATCAGAAAAAATATACAAAACATTCAATAATTATTAAGAAATACAATTGTTATTTATTTTAAAGAACATTCTTTTACTATATTGAGAAATTTATTTTTAGTCTTAGAAAATGTAATGCAATTTTAGAAACTACAGATTTTATTTTGCTTCCCAGGCAGATGAAAAAATTTTCATGTAAAAAAAGTCATCTTGTCAAAAACATTACCACAGTATCTGTATTTTTCTGCATTTAACAAGTGTCATAATCATAAAACTATCTAAAATTTGTTAACTGTTATCTTCCTATTTTAGCATAGCAACAGAAATTAAATTCATCCAGCATCTTAAGACAGAAACACCTATCATTATTAATTTTTATCTGATTATTCATGGTATTATTCTAACAACATTTATATTAGTTTGGACATATTGGATAAATAGGCATCAGATAAGGATCTAATGCTCAAACCTTTTTTGCATCCATTGATTAAGCTGGGTAACACTAATATTATATGGAGGGTTTGTTACTTTATTAAAGTTTATACTAATGTGCTGATTATATTTCTTTAACTTTAATAACACTTATTTTTTCTCTAAACTGATTATAAAATAATATTGGTTAATACAAATTATATTTATTTGTTTTCAGAATAAAACTGTAACATACCTACTTGTATCACTTCTTGAATATCAGAGAAATGAATATTTCACCATCCTTAGCCCTATTTAAATATTTGTTCTATATTAGTGAGATAACCTCCAACTAGTATAAATTGAAAGCACACTGAACTCTTTTTGTACATTTAATGACTCCCAACACATATAATGCAATCAAGTTAAAAATTGAATAATGAATAGATTTAAGTAAAACTATCTAATTTATTTAATGAAATATAATAATAAAAATTAATACTTTCACAAAACAAAGGCTGTGTTCTTATTCAATACAATAAATATTTCTTATATAAATGATCCTTGCATGATGCTTTTAATTGTGTACATCCCAAGCTAGAGTTAATGCGTTGCTTATTTCTCACTTCATTTCTCTGAAGATATATGCATATTACATCACAATTTTTTTTTAATTGTACATAAACAGTTGAAATTTTATTAAAGTAAAAAAAAACGAATAATAGTTTTGTCTCATAAAAATATCTTTAAAAATAAAAATGAAAATATAAATTATTACTATATAAAATAATGAAAATGTTCACATTAATTTATCTATTATCAATTAAATGTTATAGCAATAAAATATTTTACTTAACATTAATAATATAATTTAAATCCTTACCATATTTTATTATTTCAGCAAAACGTTCTAATATACGTTTTCATTTTCATTTTTGTATATTTTAAAGAACATGTTTTCAGTCATTCAAAATAACTATCTTCTTTGCTAAAATATTTTTTTAGCTTGAAAGTTTTTATCTTTCAAGTATTAGCTTGTTTTATCCACAGTCACCCTTTTACAACTTTAGCCTTACTTAATTTTATTTTTGTAGGTTCAATCTTTTTATGATATTATTTTTATATTAATTAATTTAATAATAACTAGTTTAGTCCACTGCACATGTGCTTCCAGATCAAACGCTAATTATAATGAATACTCTCCTTCCCAAACACAAGATAAAATCTTTTTAAAAGATAGAATGGATCCACTCTAGCCTTTTCACCCAAACTATATGTATAGGCAAATCTGAAGCATTTGGAACTGAGAGATGAATGATTAAATCACTTTAAATTACTTATAATCTGATTTTTGTTGATGAGCGAATTTTTTACTATTTACAATACGTCATTATTAAATGAAAACTTTAAACATATGTAAATATTTAATTTATATAGTGCGAGGTTTTTTATAATCTAATAATAACTAAGCTGCGATTATTACTAATTTATAAAAAAAAAGAAAAACATAGCACTATATAATTTATATATTAACATATTAATTAATTTACTAATTTTTGCATTAGTTTGTAGGCAGACCGATAGATCAGGAGCACATTTTATCTCACAAAGCTGATAATAGGCACATTATAATAAATTTTAGATTTGATGAGCATTATTCCATCAGAGATAACAAGTAATTTCTTCATAGTTGCAAATTAAAACAACTTATAATGAGAATAAGTTTTGAATGTTGATTTTGCTTTATTTCCTTAGTAAATTGAATATCTTGTTTTTTTCTTCATATGTCATAACATCGGCTGTGAAGCAAATCCGCAACAACCATCTGCAATTAACTGCTTGCTTGCAAGGAGGCTATGCTGACCTCTTGGCCAATAACGCTTGTTTTTATAGTTACTTTTAATAGTTTGAGAGACAATTATATACTTGATACCTTCAAATATTAACAACCACCAATATAATTTCAATGTCAACTGATTTAATTGTAACTACAGCAGTTCTGAAATAAATTCAAAGCTCATTGTCATTAATTGCAACTAACTCAAATTAAAAAGAAGTACCTGGTATTGTTTTCATATATTTTTATACTTACTGCCTTTCATATGACAATTTGTATTTATCTGAAATTGAAACACTGTTTGTTGCTTGAAAAATGTGTTGATTTGTTGATTGAATGATATGTTTGATATTTGATCAGCATTAGATTAACGGTTTATTTAATTAATAAATTACATTCACATGAAAATAACTTAATTACAATGATTTTTCTTTTTTGCTCTGAGCAACATTTTAGTTTTAAAAATTAACAATTATAATATTGATTGTTAAAGATCAAAACTATCTGCATACAAATTGATTATTAAATGTAAAAAAATGTTATGAAAAAAAAGAATTTATATATATTTCAATAATATTTGAATATATATAGTAATATTTAAAATACTTATGAATTCTGTGTACAAAATAAATTTATTTCATTGTGTGTCGACTTAAACTAGCTAAGAAAAATCCAATGTAATTTTTTATTCTTACTTTATATAAAGATTTATAGGGTATATGAGCACAGACTTTAACATGACCCACCACTCTCCACACTATCTCATAACACTGATACACTTGAACACATATATGTTGAAGAGATAAATAATCACCAATATACGTACTTCATGCTAAACCAGCAATCATCAGTTGGTCCAGAATACCATCTCTACACATATACGCCATACGTGCTCAGATATATATTAAGATAGCCAAACCTCCTACTTTAATAAACAGACTTGAGGTTTGGCTATCTTAATATATATCTGAGCACTTATGGCATATATGTGTAGACATGGTAATCTGGACCAACTGATGATTGCTGGTTTAGCATGAAATACGAATATTGGTGATTATTTATCTTTTCAACATATATGTGTTTAAAGGTATTAGTGTTATGAAATAGTGTAAAGAAGGGTGGGTCATGTGAAAGTCTGTGCTCATATACCCTATATATTACATATATAGACACAGGTATATATTAAGCCTGTGTGTTTCAGTTATTACAATATAGTAGAGATGTCTGCCCATCCCTTGTTTATGTATTAAATGGATTATGTTCTGTACATGAGGAGTAAGATGGACGTTAGGTCAACATGGGTGTGACAAGAATCTTGGCCTCAGGGGGGCCTTTGAGCATTCCATCATCAGATTTTTACTAGGATGAACGGTTGAAGAGTTAGAATGTGAAGTAGATTGAAGCCTGTCCATTAAAGTATGAGGTGTGGCTATCTTAATATATATCTGAGCACCTATGGCATATATGTGTAGAGATGGTAATCTGGACCAACTGATGATTGCTGGTTTAGTATGAAATACTTATATTGGTGATTATTTATCTTTTCAACATATATGTGTTCAAGTGTATCAGTGTTATGAGATAGTGTGGAGAGTGCTGAGTCATGTGAAAGTCTATGCTCATATACTCTATATATTACATATATAGACACAGGTATATAATAAACCTGTGTGTTTCAGTTATTATAATGATTTATACTAATATTAATAATTCGTAATTTGTAATATTTTTATTTACTCAGCTGCTGAGTGCTGGTTGAGCACGAAATGGATCTTGGGGGGCATTTGTCTTTTATTATATTTTTATTTATATGTATTTAAAAAGAATGGGGAAGTACGGAGATGTTTATTATATCTATAAAGATATTGCATACAGGACGGAGAAAGGTGAATAACTCTGTATGTGTAAATTTAAAAAATCAGATATATTAATGTTTAACTGAGGTTTAAAGTTTATATCTTTTCGAAAATGATTAGTAATAATCATTAATGTATTTACCTGAAATGGATGGCGTCAAAGTTGTGAGTGGAGGAAGTTTGACAATGGTAAATGAAAATGTAACAATTTATTCTAGATAAATACTTTGCATATAATAAAGATGTATATGAGAGATTGTGACCTGGGCCAACTGATGGGTGCTGGTTCAGCACGAAATGCATCTTGGGGGGCATTTGTCTTTTATTATATCTTTATTTATACGTATTTAAAAAGAATGGGGAAGTATGGATGTGTTTATTATATCTATAACCATATAAATGACCTTTTATGTCTGCACATATATTTTTTTAAAATATTATAAACCTATAAGTATTACATTTTATGTCTTGAATTATTATACAAAATTAGTAATAATTTTTACTGCGAAGAGTCTAAATGTTTAATGTTTTTTTTCTTATTTAATATTTGATTTTTTTACTATTTTTAATTTCCGTATATTTTTCTCTTTTGAATTAATTGGATGTCAGTATAATTTTTTTTTCTAATTACTATCTAATATAATATTACTGTTAATATCATTATCATCAACAACAACCATTATTAATCCACTGCAGATTGAATGTCCAAGTTCAATCCATTTTCTCCGATCTTTAGCTTCTCTTCTCCACATCACCCTGCACACTTTCTTATTTCATTCATCCATCTTATACGCGGTCTCTTTCTGGGTCTTTTACAATCTCTTGGAATTCAGTTTAAGATTTCAATTGCACTGTTAATATATATATATATAGCATGTATTTAACTTTTATACAGATAATAAAATAGTAACACAATTTTAGGACTAATAAATGAATGCCAATTTTAAATGCAACAAATAAATAAAAATATTTGTTTACTATAGCGTATAAATGAGTGAACTAGTGAGAAAATGTTTTGAAATAGAGTTTTATTAAGAAAAATATACTTTGTATATTTTGCATGCATGCATATATATATATATATATATATGCATATATGCATAATATATATATATATATATATATATATATATATATAATCTATTAATGTTATTTATTTATGTCCTCTATAGAAATTTGTGTCAACTTACTGCTTTATATGTGGCAACAGATAATGAAAAATTAGAGTCTTGCAGGATAGGTGTCTTTCTTATGTGTGTTATACCATAATATTTTTGTGACATTCATTTATTTCACTTGTGTTCTTTTGTAATCTACAGACATATTTAGCCCCAATTTAATATCCTTTTTGCTATCTATTGTCATTTTCTTGACCCCAAATCTGTTAAAAAAAATTTTTGTAGCCATTGAATGTCTAACTGATGTATGATCTATAACATAGCTACCATGAAGCAAAGCAAAATAATTTGTGAGAGCTACTGGGGAATAGGGACCAGTGGCATAACCAGAAAAATTGGGCTCGAAGGCCGAAATTCAAAAAGAGCCCCGATTTCAAATTGGGAATTTTGATTTTTAAGGTATTTACAATTATTTATTTTACATTATTAAACAACATATAAAGTAATTTAATAAAAAGGTACTCCCTTTAAAAATTCTTATCCCTAGCCTTTTCATTTGCAAAATCACTAATTAGTTCTTTAAAGACCGTTTTAGAAGCTTCCTTCTGTTCAATAGCTAACATTGCAAGATCTTTAAACCTGATTTGGCCAATTGATATTCTTTTATAATCATTTCTTATTTTTAAGTTACTAAAAAACTTTCAACAGTTATTGGAAATATAAATAATAACAAGAAAATGGTAAATATTTCACTAAATTCACTCACCAAACAATTGTATTTAGTAATTAACAAGTCTGAGAAATTCTTAATTGTCATTTTTTCTATAAGACCGTCTTTTAATAAATAAATCACTTGAAGTAATTATCTGCCAAGTGTCAAAAATTGTTTTGGGTACTTATTTCTAAGATTTGAGCAATTGTCTTACTAATTAGGTCTGCCATATTGATAATGTTCCTGTAACTTATAACAAGAACAGTTTATGAAATTAGTTAATAATTGTTTTCATGTGAATATATCTGAATTCCTTTGCTATAGATTTTCACGTTTATGGACCCCTGGACAGTATGTGCAGTTACACCAAGGAACCCATTTGTTGTTATATATATATATATATATATATATATATATATATATATATAAGATTGGAACCCAGACTTTCAAGTTCCCTTTAGCTACCCAATCTATTTCATACAGCCGATACACATGACCACACACGTGAAAAATATAAATAATCTTCAATATTAATATTACATGCTAAAACAGCATGTGTATCGGGTGTATGAGATAGATTGGATAGCTGAAGAGAGCTTGAAAGTCTGGGTTCACATCACCTGTAATTACATCCAAACTCCAGAAATATAAAGTATATTTAAATATTATATATATATGTATGTGTGTATTAAAAAGAATCTTTGTCGCAGTTTTTAAAAAAAAGTGTATTCATTTATTTTCTTATTAATTTCATTCAAATGTGAATCATATTCAAAATCTACTAATACTTGAAACCGATTTGTAAGTTCTAATTTAAATTCATTAGAATGCTTCTGAAGAGTAGGAATATCAATTGTAAATATTGCTTTTCTTAAAAAATTTTGTCTCTCTAGTTTTTCATTAACACATATCTTACATCTTACTAGTCGATGATCACTTCCTGTGTAAAATTTATTAAGAACATTACAATCTTGAAATATGTCTTTTCTGTTAGTCAAAATATAATCCAATTCTGCTGTACCTTCATTTGGGTGCTTCCATGTCCATTTCCTTTTAACATTTTTCTCAAAAAAAGAATTCATAATATAAAGTTTTTCCTTTTCTGCCAACTCCACAATTCTATGTCCTCTCTCATTTCTATTGCCATAACCAAAATTACCTATAGTATTTTTATCTTTCATTTGTTTACCAATTCTAGCATTAAAGTCTCCCATAACAATTTTAAATGTTGTTTACTCTGATCAAAAGCCTTTTGTACATCCATATAAATATCTACTACTTCATCACTATGAGAACTTATTGGGGGCAAAAACCTGAATTATCTAAATTTGGTATCTGCTATTAAGTTGTATAACTAATCTTGCCATTATGTCCTTCCACTTTTTATTCATAATGAATCCTACTCCACTTGCATTTCCAATATTTGTGCCTTTATAGTAGAGTGCATGCCCATTTCTTAAATCAATTGTCTCTTCTCCTTTTCTTCTAACTTTACAAAGTCCAATAATGTCCATTTAATATAAGGCAGTTCTTCTTCCAATTCTTGCAATCTTATTTTGCTTGAAAGTGATCTGAATTTTAAGTACCTAAATAAAAAATCGTCATCAAATGGCAGCCTGGGTCCACAATCAGGGGATTTTTAGCATCCGTGGCCTTTACAGCCTCCTGTTAACAAGGGCCATGATTTATTTTTGTCTGTCATGATTGTATATATCTATTGAAAAATATTTATCATTTATACATACATTCATTCTGCCTTATCAAGCAACTGACAAGAAAGACTATGGTGTTTTTTGTTCTTAAACTCAGAGGTAAAAAACCAATAAACTCACCATGCTCGCTAATGCATGTTGGTGAGCAGCCCATCCATATTTGTATACTATATGAATAATCACATAGTAATAACAGCTACAACAACAAGAAAATATGGAGTGGACATTAAAAATTTGCCCTGCTCGGTTTCTTTAGGGCCTCCATGAGGAATCAAAGGGTAACCTTTCAGTTAATAGCAAACTCTTGCTGGTAGAAATAAACAGCAATTAACCAATAAAATTTCTACTGAGACTAAAGAATTTATGAAGAAAAAAAGGAATATACAAAAATGATGCATTAAAAAGGATTGAATGCCTCAAATTTTGTAATATTGTGCAGAAAAGAGTTGAAAATGATGTAAGAAAGTATAACTGTGAACTAGCAAGTAAAGACATACAAGAGAATAAAAGTCTCTAAAGTGTAAAACAACATTTTGGTATTGGTGAGAAATTTATATTTGCAATAATAAAAAAAGATGTAATTATTACTAAAAAGAGAGATGACATCATGAAATGCCTAAAAGACTTCTATGAAGAATTATATAGTAATAAAGAACAAATACCTCCTATATCTATTATATCTTCTGAATTGCCCAGAATTTTAAATGAAGAAGTGAGACAGACAATTAAATTTATGAAGAAAGGAAAGGCTCCAAGTAATGATCGAATTATAATTGATATATTAAAAGAATAAGGTGAAGAAATAGAAAAATATTTAGCAAAGTTATACACTAAATGTTTAAATGATAAAGATGTCCCAGATGATTGAAAGAATGCAGTATTAATATATAAAAAAGGTGATAAAACAGACATTAGAAATTACAATCCTATCAGCCTTTTATCAGTTTTATACAAAATGTACCAAGATAACTCATCTATAGAGAACATTGGATTTTCACCAAACAAGATAACAAGCTGGATTTAAAAGTGGTTTTAATACAGTAGATCATATCCAGGTATTGACAGACGTTATAGAAAGGACAAATGAATATGAGTTGCCATTATGCTTTGGTTTTGTAGATTATGAAAAGTCATATGATTGTATAAACATTTCTTCAGTGATTAAAGCATTGAATTCTCAAGATATAGATCCAGGATATTGTCATATTTTAAAGAATATTTATAAAAATGCAACCATAACAATTAAATTACATAATGATACTAGGGAAGTCAACATTGATAAGGGTGTAAGACAGGGTGACTTCATATCTTCAAAGATTTTTACAGCATTGCTCCAAGAAGTATTTTGTGGATTATAATGGGATGCTAAAGAAGTGAAAATAAATGGAGATTATTTAAGTCATTTAGATTTTGCAGATGATGTAGTTGTTTTTGCAAATAATGCTTCAGAGCTGCAGGAAATGATGCAGGAGTTATCAGTTGAAAGTAGAAAAGTAGGACCAAAGATAAATGTTAAAAAAGACTAAAGTAATGTTCAATGGATTTTCTCAAAATATGAAAATAAAGATTGATTGTGATGAGTTAAAAGAAGTTAACAGCTACAAATGTCTTGGTCAGATTATTAATACACATGGAAACATAATGGATGAAATTAATCATAGAATTAAACTTGGTTAAAGTGCTTTTGGTGGAAATAACTTGATACAAAAAAGGAAATATGCCTATGTGTTTGAAAAGAAAGGTTTTTAATAAATGTGTTTTACCAGTTCTTTGAACACTTAATATACAGAGACTTCAGACCACTCAAAGTAGTATGAAGAGATGCATGTTAGGAGTAACAAGAAGAGATCGAAAATGCAATATATGGGCAAGAGAATAAACAGGTGCTACTGTCTCATTGAAAAAATTAAAAGACTGAAGTGGAGTTGGGCTGGACATATTGCTAGAAGAGATGATAATAGATGGACAATTGAAATATTAAACTGGATTCCAAGAGATTGTAAACGACACAGAAAGAGACTACAAGTGAGATGGATGGATGAAATAAGAAAGTGTGAAGGGGTGATGTGGATAAAAGAAACTAAAGACCAGGGAAGATGAATTGAACTTGGACAGACCTTCATCCTGCAGGGGATTGATAATGGTTGTTGTTGATAATGATGGCTAAAAAGTATTGAGGTCCATGTTATGATTATTCAACGGGTTTTTTTTAATGTTGCATAAAAATAAAAACCAGTTATGTTAGTTTGTTATAATATTCATGAGTTTCATTTTTGATTTAATTTTTAACATTTAGATAATTTTTTCATGTAATTTACCGACATTGCGTTATTCTTCTATTAAATATTTATGATATTAATCTATAAACAATTACTCACAAATTATGTTTATTATAGGACTATATGTTTTACGGAAGTATAAACGTGAGCGCATGCGTATGTGCGATAAATTAACAAAACTAAGTCATAAGTAAAATATATAAGTAGGATAACAAACAAATGTTATGATAATGCCGAACAAATTGAATTCAAAAGATTTTTATACACTAACAGTCTGCGCTATGGTTGTCTAAACCTTTGATCCATAAATTGTTATTTTAACACATGTTAATAAAGATATTATATGTATAAACATTTATGTAATACACATGTTTAATATATATATATATATATATACTACGTTTGATTTTAAATTTGCAATATATGATCAGCAGCAAATACATAGGTGAGATATGAAATTGATTTCACCGTTAGTCAAGCGTTGTTAGCCGAGAGGTCAGCGCAGCCGCCTTGCAAGCGCGCAGTTGGTTGAAGATGGTTGTTGCGGGTTCGCCTCCCAGCCGATACTATGGCATATAGATAAAAAAATGAAAAAAAATAAAGTTAAATTATAATTGTATAGGACATGTTGCTAAAAAATGTCAAGATATCTGGACAATTTACGTTTTTACAGATACATATTTATTAGAAGAATGAATGGGATATGAAAAAATGTGACACTGAAAAGAAACAAGATATGGATCACACACATATATATATATATATATATGATGTATTTATAAAATGTACTTCAAACCTCCAGTCTATCACGCATTTTTAAATTATATGAACAAAGATATCTGAAAAAGATAAGTGATACTCATGAGATATGGATTTTCTGCTAAACCAGAAGGAAGCAGTTGGCGTCGATCATAATATGTCATATATGTTTTTTTCTTATTAGAAAATTATTATTTTTTGATTTCCAAGTGACAATTTTTTTACATTCATAACTTTGATGTCGACAATTCTGATAAAGATATTAGTGATTGATTATTGACAAACATGTATTAAAAACTAGTGATTATCCCTAATCCAGATATATACTTTAAACTTCAATAAAATAATAATATATATGTTTTGTAATTGTACATAAAAATATGATTAAATTTTCATCATATTTTGCAATCTCAAGTTTTATAAATAGGTTAGTAATTATCATTAATGTATTTATTAGAAGAGATTGGTATCAAAATTCGAAATGCAGAAAATTTGAAACTTTTGAATCAAAATGTAACATACACACACACACATATATATATAAATGAAAAGTTTTGCCGTGAAAATCTTTGTTTTAATATATAAAAGTATAAATAAAATTCCTAGAATCATCTATATTAATTTTTTTTATTTTATGTGTCAAAGCGTTGACCATGAAGCGAACCTCGGCCAGCTGTTTGGAAGGCAGTTATGCTAACAACAAGGCCATTAACGCTTGACATCTATATTAAATTTTGTCTTATGTTATCATTTAACAACCTAAGCAAACGAATATGAAACCACATCCATTTGCTTAAACAATTTGGTGATATTTAATGCAGGTGTTTAATGAAATTTAATATAGATAAGTCTTGGTATTCTGATATCAGTGATTCACTAAAAGAATTATATATTAACTGGATCATTTAATTATATCATATATATATATATATATGTATTTATTATTATTATTATTATTATTATTATTATTATTATTATTATTATTATTATTATTATTATTATTATTTATTTATTTATTTATTCATGAATTTTTTATTTGTTTTAGATGAGATGAAAAAATCACCACTTGCTGTTTGATTCTTCATGGCAAATCAAACGAATGTCACATATTTGGATATAATTATTCAAGAAGTTGCTGAAATTATAATTAGTATTAATAACGTTGTCATTCCAATATACTGTATTTTAGGCCTTATTGGAAATATTTTAAATACAATTATTTTAAACGGAAAAGGAATGCAAAATGTAATCTATATCTATCTTCGTTTGCTCTCAGTTTCGGATTTTGTCTGTTTATTAGGTAAGGGGGTGGTATTGTTAGCTA
Organism: Epiperipatus broadwayi; assembly: GCA_028023455.1. Taxonomy (NCBI): domain Eukaryota; kingdom Metazoa; phylum Onychophora; class Udeonychophora; order Euonychophora; family Peripatidae; genus Epiperipatus; species Epiperipatus broadwayi. The sequence continues at coordinate 5,918,098 of JAQFVV010006233.1, forward strand.
TTGTTTTCAAAGTGTTAAGTACGGAAGGAGCGTTCTTTTATTTCGCAGAATGTATGTTTCTATCATTGACATTTTATAGCAACATAATTATACTTTATATAACTTTAGATAGATTTATTTGTATATTCTGGCCAATGAAAGCAAAAGACATTCACGATATAAAATTTATTCGTATTATTACATTTCTATCTTTTATTCCAACCGTTATTGTAATTAATACTCTAATATTCGTGGATATTGGAATACAAAAAACTTATTTTTTAGATACTTACTTAATTTATTTTAGTTTTATATTTGCGGTATTTCCTTTAGTAGCAGTAGTGATTTTAACCGTGGCTATTAGTATTGGATTTTGCAAAGCGAGAGCACGAACCCAAGCCTTAAAAGGCGGTCCTAAAGAAGGTCAATCTAAAGAAGATAAACGTGTTATTTTAATGCTATATATAAATGTAATTTTATTTGTACTTTCGAACACTTTACCGGTTGCAAATTATATAATGTCGCTGTTTATAGTGTATTATATTCCTCAATTTCAAAAGTATAAATCGACATTCTTTTACTTTGATGATATTTTACAGTTATTATTGTATTCAGGAAGTTTTTATGTTTATGTAATTTTTAATAAGGGATTCAGAGCGGCCACAATAAAACTTTTTTGTGGTAGATGTACATCGAGCGTCGATTCGGAAACGTCAACTATTAGTTCTCTGCATTAAATATAAATGATTAATAGCTTATAAACATATTTCTACTGAAATTCACACATTTGTAATTGAACAAAATAGAGTTTATGTACTACTAAATATTAGAGATGTTCAAAAGTTTATGTATATTCACACATAAGATTACAAACAAATATTGTTAATATAGATAACATATACAAATTATAATGAGTAAAAAAAGTAAAAATGCATTTTAAACTACAATCAAATCACTTTTACATTTTTAATTATATAGTAACTATTTCATATATTTCTAGATTATGAAAATATTTTCATTAAATCATAAAATATTTCATTTGCTCTGACTTACACAACTTAGGATTGGATAAGATCTTTCATATATTGAATTGTATTTTTATATAATTGTTTTGTATTTATTTGGACATAAATGACTCTATGGTTTGATTTTTTCAGTTTCATTTTCGGCTATAAATAGTTATACACGCGCGCGCGCGCGCGCGCACACACACACACACATATATATATATATATATATATACACTTGAATAAATGAGTAATTTTTTTGTAATAATAAAATTTAAAAAATATGTCCAGCAGTGAAGCTATTAGTTAACTATTAATTAAAATTGACTCCTTTAAGCTGAACTATTTATAAATGTATCTGCCGAAGTTCACATCTTATATAAAATTTAGACATTTAGATAAAAGATGGGCCAATCTTATTTCTTTACAATCTCAGACAAAAAGTTGCTGTTGATTGCTAGCTAATCAATTTTAATTAATTGGTGGTTATTACATAAAAACTTTTCATTTATTCATTTGTTTACATCTTAGTTAATCCATGAAATATTTAATTTAACATATGTATAATATAATAAAAAGAACTATCCTTTTTATTTTATATTTATAATAATGAAGAGCAATACATTGTACAGGCTTAAACCTGCATTTATATATGTAAAATATGTGGGATTCGAACTCAGACTTTCACCTGACCCACTACTCTCAGTGCCATCTTATATTGCTGACCCACTTGATCACACACATGCTGAAAAAATAAATAATCACCAGTATACGTATTTCATACTAAACCAGCAATCATCAGGTGGACAAGATTACTATCTCCACACATATACAATCAGTGCTCAGTTTTATATTAAGATAGCCAATCTTCATACTTTAATGGACAGGCTTCAAACTACTCCAACCCACAACTTTTCAGCCTTCCATTTCATCGAAAATCTGATGATGGAATGTTCAAAGCCCATGTTAGTGCCCTAACGAAGATCACAAAGTATGATAAACAATAGAGATAACTAATTCCATGGTGACATCCTTTTTTTTATTAAATATCATTTACTGCTGAATATTAAGAATTTATTATATATATATGCATGTTCATCACAATAAGTATTAAACTGAATCGTAGAAGTGAATTATTTAAAAAAGAATTGCAAAATTAGAGCAATTAATTCATGCACAATTGAAATAAGCATTCTTTTTTATTACATAAAAACTTTTCTTTTATTAATTTGTTTATATCTTAATTAATCCATGAAATATTTAATTTAACATATACACCTTTACCCCCCTTAGTGATGGCAATTGGTTCTCCAAATCATTGTAGCAAGAATATAGTGTACAGGATACATATTTATAATGGGGGTCTATGGAAAAAAAAATGTTCAGTTCCTAAAACTTAAAAATTACACTAACTTAGAAATAAAGTACATATTAAAAAATATTCATTAATACTTATTTTAAATGCAATCTGTTTTTCTTTTTAATTTTTTTTCTAATTCAACATTGGCATTTTAAAATGTTGTTTTTCTTTTGATTTGAAACCACTTAGGTATAAACAACATTTTTAATGAAGTTACAAAATCAATAACTATTTTTATATAATACTGTACCGTATTTATTATATTGGACTATTTCATCATCTAATATAAGTTTTGAATGTCTTTAGAAAAATTAAACTTTATTTAAATAATCCAAATACTGTACATTATATTTTAATAAAGTTTAATTTTTCTAAAGACATTCAACACTTATATGTACAGTATATAGTATTATAGATTCATTAATTATATATATTTCAGTAGTAGTCACACATCTTCCCCTCTTCTCACAGCATGGCCTAGCTCAGGGTATAAACATAAATCCTCTCTCCCTCATGGTTTTTCTAACAGCTTTGGATAAGTGCCCTAATACACAAGTATACATGTTGATTTTTCATTATTAAAAATAACCATAGTTCGGTATCCTACTAAATCAGACTTTTATTTTAATTTTTGTAGACATGATTGGACTTATCTTTTTTCTGGATTGGTTCAAAGCTCAGGATCCTCATTTTAGTACTGAACAAAATTTTATTCTATATGATTATACTTCCAGTTCCAACATATACAAATGTACTCATAGTTAATCATAATAATAAAGTTTGTTGTTGGATTGATTATAATGAATAGATAACACACAAGTTAATTTAAAAAAATGATTTCACTGGCCTTTCCATTATTACAGATAGAAGCAAAGCAATTTACATATGAGTGTGCATGCTTTTGAAATAATAATCAATTAAAATATATTATGATAGGGGCTATTGTGCATGGGTTTGATTGCACAGGCATCCAGGAAACCATACATGTAAGTGAAGGTTAAACAAATGAGTAATTTAATGTATTGAAGTTCTACTCTACTTATAAAGCACTGTTCATGGTCTAGTGAGATTTAGGTTCATCTTGGTAATCAAACAATATGGTTCACCACTGAAGAGAGATGTATCTGCTTTTGGTCAAGGGCTCACTTTTATGAGAAGAGGGAAGATGTGCTAACTCTTGGTTTTGGGGTCACAATGAGTCTCTGGCTTCTGCTGAACCAGACTGGTGCTAATACATGGATTAGGATCCTGGGCAAGTGGCATCTGGTCTGCCCTCACTCAGTTTGACTGTATGACACATGAACCATACAAGATGATTATGAACCAATACAGAAAATGGGAATGTGAATGCAAATTTTGCACAATTTGACCATATGACCCATGAAACATACAATAGATTCAATGGTAACAAAGGTAGAATGATGATGATGAACCAAGATAGCAGATGGAGAGTACGAATGCAAAAATTGTAAGCATAATAATAATATTTAGATAAATCTTCTATCCACACACTGGAAATATCATTAATTTATTTTATTTTATTAAGTAACGTCTCCCTGGATATTTACAAAGAATTTTGGATAAGAATCATAACCTGTTCATAAATATATATTCATTAATAAAACTTTGCATATAACCTTTATATCATAATATAGGAAACATAGGTTGTTGTTATCACTCATAATGTGATTGATAGCTTGAGATTCCTGCTCAATACTGATATACAACAAATGATCTAAACTTATATATCATCAAGCATACATAAGAAATGCAGCACAGTTATTTATATAACATTGCAATATTGCATTCACTTGGGAGACACTAGTTAACAACACTAAGTAATTACTAACTGAAACTATAAATAAGATCATCTTTATTTTATCACGTTAGATAAGGTTTTCTGCATAAATGTATTTACATATATATTTTCTTAAACATAAACATTTAAGTATAAACTGATATTTAGATTAATTATAGTAATCAAACATGGTTTCTAAATTTTACATATTTAATTAAATTCTAAACACTCACCATACTTCCCTAACAGAAACTTATGATTTCTTATTTGACATGATGAGGGTGGGGGTGGTGTAGTGATGAAAAAGAAATCTGTTCACATAATTTAATGGTTTTAGAGTTTTAAAATGGGACATCTTCCTAAACTCACACTATCCCAGGAGAACACTGAAAGTGTGTGTGTGTGTGTAAAAATTCTATATTTAAAATTAACTCCTCCCATCATTCAATTAAATGCAAATAAGATAATACAATAAACAAATTAATAGATGCTATGTCAAATATTTAAAACCAGTAGGACCTCAATATAAGAATATTTAATAAGATCGAGCAGGTTAAAACTGTGCAAATATAAGTAATTACTAGTTACATAATTTAAAAACTGATCTAATACATATTAACAGCTAGATTATGGAGGTCTTTAGGATTCCTACTCAGTAAACTATCAAAGTGTTCTTTGGATGTAGGAATTGGCATAGTAATAAGAAAAAGTGTCTGTATCTTAATGAGGAATGGAACTTCAGGACACCCACTGCTTGATGACCATGTGGAAGTGGATGGCTTACTAATCTTGCATGGCTTCAGGTACTATACACATTTTTTTATAATTAAGTCATATTTGTCTTCTATAGTTTTGTAATAAAACTTCTGTGAGACTTCAATAAAATAATTTTTAATGATAATTTCTATAAAATATGCCAGAATGACTTTCAAAATATCAGCTGTTCATTCATAACAATACCCCATCCTCCTCTTATATATCATTCTCATATACCTGTGGTGCACTTTGTTAGCTCTTAATTGATTTTTCCTTAATTTTCCCTAATTGCTGTTGCATCTTAATTTTGCTGCCACAATCCTTCATGCAACTGCATAGGTTTCCTGATCTTTGTTTGTATTTCTTATTTCACACCTTAAAATATGTGTAGACATTTACATGTGCTAAATTCTAACTCTTTTGTTCAATTGATTCACTATATTAGAAAATAAGTCACTTACACAATTTTAGTAAAGGTGTGTTTCCAGTACATGGCCTATCTCCCATTGTATGAAATGCATTCCACTTCTATTGCCTAATTGATCATGTTCTTTTCTTTAATAAAATATTTTCTTTTAAAACTTATTTAAAATGTAGCATGATTCAACATAACTTTTAATCTTTAAAGGATGTCTAAGTATTACACACACATGCACATCTTCTAGGGTCAGCAAATATATAGAAATATGTAGCATACACTGATAAATAGTTTTAGATTTGAACAAACATGAAGTAAGCATTTCTTCATGCATATATGTACCACTTCATTATTAACAATAGAATGGTTTAGAAAATATAAAGCTTGAATTTTTCTAAAAACATTGGATAATTAAACTGGATGACTGAATTTTTTGTCATCTGATATTAATTTGTAAATGACTTTAGAAAACATCAAACAATTTTTAAAAATTTCAAATAAATTCACCTATTACTAATAGAACACAGATTAGAATATAATGCTTTCAGTTGAATTATTCTCTTTTCTTTCTCAGACATTTGTTTTCTTGACTACTGATATTTCTCATGTAGAAATTGAACATAGATCTTTAAATCATGAATGGAGAATTTAAATTGATACTCTAACTAACTAGATTATTTTATTAGGCAGGATTGGTGTTAAACCACTAAACATCACATGATCACCATCTTTATACTAGCACATAATTGTTGTAAACAAAGGCAAAACTCTTCATACAGTAGTGCCACCCTGTGCCAAACAGAGTAATCAATGGATGCCAGAAGGCTAATAATTGGATGAGTAGGCATTAGATAGGGATTTTATGCACAAGCCTTCTGGCATCTATTGATTACTCTGTTTGATACAGGGTGGCACTACTGTATGGAGAGTTTTGCCTTTGTTAGATTATTTTGTTACAAACAGCAGTCAGTATAAATTTACATAATTATCTACAAGGAACTTCCTGATGGGTTCCTTTCCTCCAAAAACAAGATTAATGACTGGCTTTTACATATTATGGATTATCACATTAGATTTTTCATAGGATTATTTGTTATTCGTAAGTTAAAACCTTCTATGAATTTTCTTCTTTATATTTTTTCCCTCTCTATCCAATACTTTGACTTTTCAAAATAAAAGATATGTTCATTGGTTTGGATATGAGAAACTCATTAGATACATTTATATATTTTTATTTTCTCATCACTAGCTTCCACTTTTTATTGCTTTTTAATAGTATAATTGTTTTCACCAATATACAGTTTTCCACATTTACATTGTATTCCATAGATATAGCTTTTATTTTTCTGAATTTTATATTTATGTTATATAAAATATCATGTGAATGTAGAAGAAGGTATACTGATAAAACCAGTTACAGATGAATCCAAAGTAAAAGATCATGTATGTATCAATGAATATATATTCAATTGGAAAAATTAAAAAGGATTGGACAGAGAGGAAAAATACAAAAAAGTACTCCAAAAAGCTGCTCATATGAAATGGAAAACAACTCCTAAAATCATCCTAATGAGATAATTAATAATATCTAAAAGACAATTATCAATCTTATTCATAATAAAACAGCAGTTGAGACATCATATGTACCCTCATTATCATCAACAGTATTCCCTCTACACATGTGCGCGTGCACACACACACACACATATATATATATATATATATCAATGAAATACTATGCGGGTTCATTCGTGTATGATTTTTATAATTAATATAGTGACATTTTGGTTTGGTTAAGCAAGCCGTCAGTTGAGTGATAAATATAATATTTTAAAAAAGGTTATAGAGGCGATGTAAACCCTATTTGTAACAACGTTAAAATTCCATCAATAGAAAAACAGGTATGTAAAATTCAAAAATAAAAGAAAATTTTTAGAGTAATATGTTTTTTAAAAAATTATTGAAAATAGGAAAAAGTTCGCATGTGTCATCGCTTTTATTGATATAACTTTGTCATTTTAGTATCCCAATGGTTACTCTGATCTTACATTTGTAAAGAGTGTTACATATTCATATCAATATATATATATTTAATAATCAATATCTGTATTCCAATTATAATAAAAATACATATAATTCAACGAAAACAATTGCAATAGTTAATACAGTAAACAAAATTTTAAAACAATATCAACTATTGTTTAAATAAAAGTACTTATATATATATAATCAATTGAAGTCTGTATTTTTTCAAAGCAATAAACGTAATTATGTAATTAAATATTTATATATACTGTAATTAGATAATTAAAATTTTTATCCACTTAGGAGCACTTTCGATTATCCTAGTAATCTTTGTCAACTAACACTTTGAAAGGCTAACCTTCCCACAATTTCATGATCTTAATGTTTGCTGCCCTTTTGTTAATTCAGTCATGCTTGTATTTGTATATTAGCATAGCTTCCTTTATTTTCCTTTTATTGTTATTTTTTTCAATTGGCAATATTTTTACATTATTGAAATTGAAGTCAAAACCATAAACACATGACTTATTATGGCTGTAAAAAACAGATGCTGAAATATTATTATCTACTTTACAATTTTGTTTCAATTTTTGAACTCATTTTAATAACAACAAGTGCTCTTTAGCATCACGATTAATCTACATATCTATTTATCAATGACACAATTTTTATTTATAAATGAGGTTTTATCTTTAGAGTTATTTATTAATTTGTTTAATACAGGAAGTAATTGTTATATGATCACTAGATGGAGCTTACCAATAGCTCTAATCAAGCTTTATTTTATAAGTCCCAAAAGAGAGAAAATTCAAAATAAGTATTGAAAAGTCCCTATCTTTAATTGGTTTTGAGCTTATGGCTTACCTTAGTGAAGCACTGGGACTCTTAGAAACTAGATCTAAAATACTAAATAAAATGTCAGCACTTATAAAACACGTTTCTAACAATTTGAAAGCCTGAACTTTTCAGACATATATATATATATATATATATAGGGAATTTGAACTTAGACTTTCAAGCAGCCTTCAACTTTCCACACTATCTCATACTACTGACACACATAACCACATACATGTAGAAAAGATAAATAATCACCAATATACATATTTCATGAAGACCCAGCACCCATCAGTTGGTCCAGATTATCATCTCTCTCTCTCACACACACGCACACACACACACACACACATATATATATATATATATAGTGCTCAGTTTATATTACACACACACACACACATATATATATATATATATAGTGCTCAGTTTATATTAAGATAGAAAATCTTTATACTTTAATAGACAGGCTTCAATGTACTCCAACCTCAAGCTCTTCAGCCATTCATACCATTGAAAATCTGATGATAGAATACCCAAATCCCATACTGATGCCAATATTGTTATTATGCCCATGTTGACCTCAAGTCACTCTCACCTCTCATATATAGAACAGTATCCATTTAACTACATAGAAGAGAAATGGGCAGAATACATGTTTAATGGTTCTATACCTGGAACTTAATTATAAATGTAGAGGTTTTGAAGTCAGATGTTCAAGCAACCTAGATCTATCCATATCTCATATTACTAATACACATGACCACACACATGCAGAAAAAGGTAAATAATCATCAATATATATATATTGTAACGATCCGGAGAAAGCGACTTAACGTAAACTGCACTACAGGGCGCCATCTAGGCATTTGAACCTAGAAAAATTTATAAAGTAGGCAGATACGTCAGTCAAAAAAAAATTCTTTTTTTTTTTTTAAATTTGACTCCGGTTGTTAGCCCATGTCACTAGCTCAGTGGAATAGCAGAGATTTAATAAGATAATCTAAGAGTATATATATAAAAAAAGAATAAAATAAGCCACTGCCAGTAATTAACATACAAACATTTATTTATGCACATATATATAAGATTTAAAACTATTTTAGTATTAGTTTTACATTTTAACATTTAACATTATTTTTAACTTTACCTTAGATTTTAATTTACATTTTAATTTCTATTATATTATAAGTTTACATTTTAATTAAGTTTGCACAGATGGGATTATAAAAGCTTGTTTTAATATGTTGCTATAGATCGGTTACATAGATTACACGGTTAAAAACATTTCAAAGTAAACATAAACGATCAAAATATAAAATCATTGATTACTGACAATTGCGGAGGGAAATTTATACGTAACCCAATAGTATTCACCATAAGATACTTGCATTGTCACCAATAACTTAAAAGACATCCGAATAAATACATTTTAGATACTCACCATAAGGTATCATTATTTATCGAATGTCTATATATTTTGATCAAATATGGAAACGCAAAACATAGTTAACCAATAAACAATCCATGCAAGCGTCTATAAACAACTTAAATTTAATGCATTTTTATTTAGGGTCGAGTATGAATAGACCACATAAATTTGCTTTTGAAAATAAACATTCTATCCCTATTTAACCTTAGGCTAAAATTCGTAGTCAAACTGGCATCAATCCATCTGATATATCGATGTATTCAATGTAATACGGAATACGGCAGCACCAAAGAGATTAAGAAAAGACATTGACTCTCATCAGATAGGGATATTACATCTATCTAACGAGAAGAACAATAAAAAAAAACTCCATAGAAAGGAACTGCGTTCTCCGTCTTATAATTCCTTTCATAGGCAAACGGGTGAGTGCGGCGTATATATAAACGATTCTGCCAGTAGCGAATCTCCGACTACATCTACTAACTACATCAATATATCCAATCCATTGACCCAATTTAACAACGAAACAAATAACCTAAGATTACCCTCCCCTAATATAACTTTACAAATCTATACAGCCATTCACGCCCGACTTAAGTTTAACATTGATATATTTTAATTTATCGGAAAACAGAAATCATAAATAAACTTAAAGAACAAAGTTAAATAAATGGAAATGATTTTAAATAAATAAATAACAAATACATCAAATAACATTATTAATGAAGAATTTAGTTTGGTCAGATAGGATTCTATTGCATTATTTACTAAAAAGTTTTAAAATTTAGAGTTCTTATTGTTTCAAGTGAATATAAAGTTCTTACGATTTTTAAAACGTCCAACTTTATTTGTTGCTTGCCATGAACGTGAATTCCCATGCCATCCTAAAGAGGTTAATATTCTGAAGGCTGATTTATTTATCCATCCGGAGATTTTTGCTTTAACTGGTCCTCAATGTAGAAAAACGATAGTTCATTTCTCTTTCTTTACTAGCAAAACTGAAGGGATTGAACGTGCATCCTTCAATCTCTTCTCCCGCACCTCCGCACTAACACCTATCTGTCACATCGTAATAATCATGATCACTAGTCACTAATTAATAATTTCCAAATTTTCCTTTTATACGTATTCGAAGGATTGACTTGGCATTATCCTCGATGTGATGATCCTTTCGCTGAGGTCCGATTTCCCGATGGATTTCTTTCATTGGCTATTTGTTTCTATTGTTTTCCTATCTGACCGATGTTTTTACATTTAAATGCCCAAGGCTGGTTTACATTTAACTAATTAACAATCATTTCCATTTCTGATTAATTAACCTGTTTTCCAAATCAAAGATATATTTAAAGATAAATTTAAAGATATAATTTTATCTCCAAATCTTTTTAAAATTTAGTTTTAAAATACTTTTTCTTTAATAAAGTTTTATTTTAATAATTTTTCATTATCTGTGCGATTTAACATATACGAGTTTAAGATGATATTTAATTTCAATTTTTAATTCTTAAAGAAAATTTTTAAATGCGAACTTTTTAATTTACTTTCATGTTTAATAAATAAAAAAAAAAACAATGTAACGAACGTCTGTGCTCGTTACAATATATATATATATGAAAATAATTATCTTTTTAATTCTAAAATGAATAGCAGGCTAATGCCTAACATTATTTCTTAGACAGAAAAGCAACATATTATAAAACATTTCTAAAATATTTTAGTGTAAGCGTTGGACTAATGAATAACTCTCCATTAATAACAACTAAATGTTAAAGGATTTCATTTAACTGAGATTATTAATTCAACTTTAAATATTATTTATGAGACTTCAAATAATTATGTAAATAAAGAATATGTTGATATCTACACATATCCATCAAAGCACAGAAAAAAAACTAAAAGAAGCTGCATGTTTAAGATTAAGATTATGAACTTGTTTAAATTTAGCCAATTCTTGCAGGATGTATTAACACTCCCATTTTTCACAAGTCATTCAAAATGTATAAATAAATTGCAATAGAAACTGTTTAAAGCTATGGATGACATTAGGATATAAATCTCTTGTATATATTTATTATTATTAATTCATACATTTACGGACGACTTGCATAGGTTGTTTACAACTTTTATAGTAGAGTTGACAATTTATATAATTATTTAAGATTTCAATCGTCTTTTAAATTTTAGGTTTAGATAATGGAAGCCTCATGTATGTATATTTAGAATTATTGCTATTGAAAATAATAAACAATTTATTATTTAGATTAATAAACTTTATCAGAATTTGGAATAAAAATAAAAATCATTTTATTTGATATGTAGTAATAACTTATCTAAATTCCCAACAAGACAATATATAAGTGTATAAGTAGAATTAAAATTTCTTAAATAGCATAAATACCCTGAATTTAAAATAACATCTTTAAAATTATTTTTGTACATGTTAAATGATTAACTTTAAAAAATGTATCCACTTAGGAGCACTTTCGACTATCCTCTAGCCTCATAATATTGTCAACTAACATTTTGAAAGGCAAATCTTCCCACAATTCCGTTATCTTAACGTTTGCTGCCTGTCTGTTAATTGAGTATTGTTTTTATTTGTATATTAGCATACTTTATTTATTTTTCTTTTATTGTTTTTTTTTTCAACTTGCAATATTTTTACATTACTATAATTGAAGTTAAAACCATAAATACATGACTTATTACGGTCATAAAAAACGGATGCTGAAACATTATTATTTACTTTGCAATATTGTCTTATTTTCTGAACTCTTATTAATAACAGCTCTTAAGTTCTTTTTTTCCAACGTGCATTTCGATCCCCCTATATATCCGTACCACACCTACATATCCATTTCTAAATAATGCAATTTTTATTTATAAATGAGGTTTTACCTTTAGAACTATTTATTAATTTGTTTAATGTAGGAGGTATTGCAAATTAAAAAAAAAATAGCAACAAAGGAAAATAAAGAAAGCTATGCTAATAAATACATATACAAACAAGATTTAATTAACAGATAGATAGAAAACATTAATATCTCGGAATTGTGGGAAGATTAACCTTTCAAAGTCTGTTTGTTGACAAAGACTATAGATGGATAGTCGGAAGCGCTCCTAAGTGGATAACATTTTTAAAGTTATACTTTACATATATCTAATTACTGTATTTATAAATATTCAATTATAAGTTTAGATATATTGATTTCAATAAATACAAACATCGAATTATATATATATACTGAAACAGTAAGATTCGTATTCGAATCTTAAGTTTCACCTTTTTCTGCCGTCTCTCACTGACCGGTCTATCCTGCCCAAATTTAAACTTTTTGGTATCGAATTGTGTGTGTAACAATATTAAAAATATATAAATATATGTACAATTCAGCATAAACACGCACACATTTCAATCTCAAATTAAAGGCAATAAATGGGGATAAAATAATATCATTTAGATTTCTTTTAGTTATATAATTTTATATAATTTTAATCATTTATTTTGGATTATAAAGTTCATATTTATTGCTTTGTTTAAATTTCGTTTAATAATAATTCTAAAAAAATCTGATGTAATATTTAATTAAAAGTTAAAATAATCTTATGTTCCCTTTTTGTTTTTGAAATTTAAAAGCATCGGTCAGTGACAGATAATAGATTAATTAAAGAAAAATTCCCCAAAATGTAATTAGTAAATGTAAAATGTAAACAATAGAACGGCAGCTTTCTTTAATTAAAAACCAACAAAATGCATTGATTATCCTCAGGGCAGATTAAGTAGAACCTAAAAATATCTTAACAAAAATGTGAGAGATCAACATAAGAAAAGAGGCCATCTTAGACTCGCTGGAGACATTCACTTAAACTTTAGCTTTGCTCTCGATCACTGAGAGTCTCTAAAAATATAAAAATAATTTGTTCCTGCCAAGGTATGACCGAGTAAAGCATCTAGATTATTCTCCATCGGGAGATGGCCTATCAGTTGCCAAACTTTCCATTGCCTGTCATAAATTCACCATGAAGATCTGCTGCCTGAAATAAATGAGAAAGTTGCTGCAGCTGTGAAAGTAAATGAAATATCTAAATACAAGAAAGAATTGCCACTCGTGAACTTTTTGCTGCTAAACTAATGGAATCAGAAAACTTCTTATAAAACAGGTACCTGTCTGTGTTCAAACTTTAGAGTACTCTAATAATATGCTATAGCTCTTCTTCATAATACTTATCTAAATTATAAAATGTAAAATCTATCATTTGTATAACTAAAATTGAATAATTAACCTAATGTGTAAATTTCTCTAATAATCTAGCTTACCTCATTCTATCTTTCTTGGGTGCATATTTCTAAAATCTACATTTTATCTATATTTATTATTTAATTATTGCATGCTAATAATTGATTCAATGTTCAAAGTTTAAATCTATGATCACTTGAAATAGTGAATGTGTGTCAGATTTCATTAACATTACTTTCATAAATAATTTAATTTTCATATAAACCGACATGCATTCAATGTTTCATTTATTGTAATGCAGGGGTCTACAACTTCGCAAATGGCTGGCATATTAGTTGTAATCATTCCCAGTTTAGATATGTTTTGTATATATTAAATCTTAATGAATAATTCCATCAAATTACATTTCTTTGAGAGTCGCCAACGTTCTTTAGTAAATGTTGATAATGTAGGGCCAAGTTAGAAATCTATTTAAAATCTCATCATAATCGTTTATACATTATACATGTGTTACATTTTAGAGACGCGATGACCCATTCCGCTGTGAAATTTCCAGATTCTTCAGGGTTGAAATTAACCCCAGTCATCCTACACAAGCGGGCATAATGGGTGCTCCCATAGGACTTGACAACGTCATGCTTCCAGCCGGCAAACTGCGACACGGACCGCTTGTCCCTGGTTATGCTTATGTGACACCATACTTCGTCGGGCTGAGGCAGAGACCAGCCCGACAGTCTTATAAACTCATTCGTGGCATTGCAGTTTCAATATACTGCCATTCCATATCGCCTTTCTAAAGCGTACCATGTGTTCCTTTACTTAGTTTTATTATTCTATATATCACTCCACCTCTGCATTATCTTCATAATTCACTCTCAAATAAATGTTTGCCCTTAGTCATAAAATAAATATTTTAATTAAATAAATATATGTCCGCTGCTACTCTTAAATCTTACTTAGACTCTTGCATTGCAAAGGTATAAATTCCCCAAGGCATGCATTAGAAATACTTACTCGAGAATTTTAGGTAGCTAGATTAAGCCTTCAAATAAGTGAATTTTCTTTGTAAACATTACAGTATCGGAAATACCGCTACTGAGTCCTCAAGATAAAATAATGTCTAAATAAATAAATGTATTCTTTAAAATATAATCATGTCGCAAATCCTGCTACTGAAGCTTTGGATCCATAAAATATTATTAGTAAATGATTGTTTTATTAAAATGTATTAATAAATAATTTTAAACTATACGTCTGCAGTTACGTTTCATTTATTCGATACCCATTCTATATAATATTTCCTCGATTATGTAAATATGAATGTTTAATTAATATTAGTTTGATTATTGGCTAACTCAAGAATAAAATCATGAATCTCTTGCATATCCCTGACCACCGTGCCTAAGGAAATATTTACTAATGTCGCATCAGATGCGTTGTTTTGTGGATTGTGTTGTGGAACTGAAAAACTATGTTCGAACTCAGTAACACAGGTGGCTTCGCTACTTCGATGGTGCTGCTTTTCTGTGTGGTGGTCGAATTCAGCACTATGTTTACCAGTCACATGTTTTCTGACTGTTACAATACACAACCCCATATGTTGTGGATTTATGTATTATTTGATTTTCTTTCTATTAAATATAATATTTTATTTATGTATAATAAATATCAAGGTTGTTACTATGTTGTTTAATTTTGTTGCTGTTAATATGAAGGAAAATTTATTACATTTGGATGTGGATAGATTATCATTTTTATTCATTATCTAACTGTTATTAAAAATATATATTTATCATAGTGGATATTGCTATGAAGAACCAAATAATTTTTATAAAATTTTGTATACAAAATATGCAATAACGTTTGACTATTACACAAACCAGGATCATATTTACTGCAAGGCATTAAAACATTATGTGTTAAGAATTTATGCATTCACTGTCTCTCAATATGCTGTCCATTATAATATAAAAATATATAGAAAAATAAAAAAATATAACATTGAAATAATAATTAAAAAAAATACTAAAATTCTCTCACAATCATGGAATCATGGTTTCATCCATTAACAAATAGACTTTTTCAAGTGAGAATTATCTAGATATAAATAACGCCCAAGTGTGCACACACATATATATATAACAGAAATTTCCTTCCCATAAATCACTTTAAAATAACCCATAACATTAATTAAAGGAAATTTTTATGAGATTGATGGCCTCAGATTCAGAAAGATTCGTCATCAGAGTTTCTTTGACACTTTATTTTATTTCATTTTCTTTCTTAATAAAAGATAACCTCTGCATTGTTAAATAATATACATTCAGACATATTTGCGATGCATATTTATTTATTTAAATATATGAGTATGTTAAAATCTATCTAATGCGAAGTATTCTTTTTGTTTATTAATTATTTTTGTTATTCTTCTATTATCTCCAGAATTTTACAATTAAAAAATGTTATGATGTACATGTGCTTAAATATCTTAATTATATGTTAAATTAAAATATCTGACTATAATTTCTCTGTGGATGTTGAAGTCAATTAATTCACCTAGCAAGAAAAAAGCTTCTTATTAATTACTTATATCCTTAGATTAATTGAGCTAAAATTTCTATATACAGAACAATAATTTACTCTTCATTTCATACTTGGAGGAATAAACTGCTAAACAAAATTATTTTATTGATTTAATAAAATTTATTAAATATTATTGTTTTTGTTAATGGTTTATTCACCAATCCCCCGTTAGTCAGATAAAGAGGAAGTGGAAGGGTTTCGAATTAAATGTCATTGGTACAACCTGCATATTTCTTAATAAAATATGCCTTAATAAATTCTGAAAAAATATAACAATTTTAATACAGCAGTTTTCAATAAAGTTTATATAATAATATAAAAAAAAAACAAAAAAAAAACAAATAACTGAAAAAGATATTAAATGTTTACATTATTATATAGAACAATAAAAGAATCAGTAGAGAAAGAAAATTATATTGGAGTTGTTTTTTTTTCTAAGTAATCTGCCTCCAATTAAACTCAAGAATTTACCAAAAATAATAAATTTGCTCCAATATTATTTTGTATTTAAGTATTTAACATTGTTATACAATAAAAAAATAAAAATATAATTCTGAAGAAATAACATTTTTATTTACATATTTTTGGGAGTTTTTTTTGTATATGCAAAAATAGGCAAGAAATTCATGTGACCAGAAGTCAATTGAAGACGAATATAGGTGTAATGGTGTTGGGTAGTTCAAAATTGTCAGCCGACATTTCAAAAATTATAGCCATAAAATTATTGAAATATTGTTGGTTTGTTATCCATAAACTATTACCAATAATTAAAATTATGTCTTTCTTATCTTTACAGTAAAGTGGGGTGCAAAATTTATTTGCATATTTTACAATGTTGTATTTATAGTTAAATGATCTCATTTAATATGTGATAATTTTATAAGCCTGTGTTAATTAATTCAACTTTAGCAGACATTAATAAAACAAAAATTGATACTGCTTTTGATATGTTTTTGGTATAAGATCTGAAGATGGCGCATATGGGCAATAAAATCAGCACCCATTAATCTGAACTAATGCGTTTGAATGGCAATGCAATGCAAATTGGTTATTTAAATTTAATAAAGCCTGTGACTAGAAGATGATGTAGCTTTTAAAATTAGTATATATATATATCAGGATCCTATATATATATATATATATATATATATCAGGATCACATTAAAAGTTGACTAATAACAGAGGAAATGTAGTAGAAATGGAATAAATAAAAATTTGATCTAGCTAAGAATTATAATAGATATTATGATGTAAAATAAGGCAAAAAATCTCCATATAGGAGTGCCATCTGGTGCCAAACAGAGTAATCAATGGATGTCAGAAGGCTTGTGCATTAAATCCCTATCTAATGCCTACTCATCCAATATCCCCAGACTAGTTTCTGGCTTGTGGCCTTAGTCAGTGAGGAGCCTTGGATCTGAGAGCACTGCATCTAGATCTTAGGATCTAAGTCAACCCTCCAGCAGCCACCTACGGTATGGAGAGTTTTTCCTTGGTTAATAACAATTATGTGCTAGTATAAGAGATGATGATCATGTGATGATGTAAAATATATATTGAAACACAAAAATACTGATTTTTATATTTAAACAATCAATGTTTCTAAATTGCACAACACTTTAAAGTTTTACAAATATAACATTACAATGTATATAAAAATCTTGAAAATAAATTTGTTTCATTTAAGAATTTGCACTTTTAAACAAAACACATGACTTATAAAGATACATTTGTAAATATCAAATTAATATTATACATTACATTGTTATAGTTATCTCATATTCTTCTCCTTCACTTTTTTTGCATATCTTCATATATATATATATATATATATTGCGTATAATACTCGATTCATATACACGTTAATGCAACAAATTTTCTTAAACACTAAACTGTAAGAAAATAAAAAAGTGTTTAAGAAAATTTGTTGCATTAACGTGTATATGAATAGAGTGTTATAAGCAATATATATATATATGTTATCTCATATATTGAATCTATAATGGACTTAATTTTAGTAAGCTGAGCAAATATTCAAAATAGTTACCTGTATCACTGAAAGTGTTCTTTATAATCTTAGTATTATCTCATAAAATGTACACAAAAACATTTTAATACCTATATATACTTTGAAAGTAAAACTTAGTCTTAACTGAACAATAGGTAATTGAAATACTTTTAATACCAGCATTGTGTAATAATTTTTCTGAGAGACGATCACTTTGTCTTCCCACATTACCTCATTTTCTAATATAGAAGAGTTATCAGAAACCCTTAGACTAGAAACAATACATATTGCACTAAACCACGTGGAATATTTTAAGAGATTTCAAACTGATTAATATTATTATTTAGCATGTGTGACAGTTTTCTCAATTAAAACATTATCACCACTATCAATCACACAAAATTATAAAATAGGCTGAAGGTATATGCACTGTTCTATAATTGAATGAAATAATCTAATTCAAATAAGAATTATATCAGTTGCATCACTTTTCATTTGAATGTATTACATATATATTAAACATTGAAAGTATTCTTTATTGCATATATTCATTGTATGAACTGATGTTGAAATATTTAATTTGAGAATACTCTCAGACACATCAATTAATAACAACACACTATTTTTGCTTCCAATTTTTCCAACTAATTCACATTTTTATTTTCAATTTTTTACACTAATAATATTATAACATCTTCACCTGATCCACATTTTCTGTCTCCTCTACTATTTTACCACTCCTATTATTGTACTACCATCTTATTCTAATTATTTTTCTTTTTTTCTTTCTCATTTCTAAGTCCACCTCCTACTGATATCCCACCACCCCCTCCCAATCCTCCTTTTCCTTCCCCATTTTCAATTCCATCACCTAATGATATATTAACCATCTTTTTTATCACCACTTTCAACTCCTGTTGATATCCCACCATCTCCTCCCAATCCTACTTTTCCTTCCCCATTTCCAATTCCACCACCTAATGTTATATTGCCACCTTTTCCATCCCCATTTCCAATTCCACCATCTCCTCCCAATCCTCCTTTTCCTTCCCCATTTCCAATTCCACCACCTAATGTTATATTGCCACCTTTTCCATCCCCATTTCCAATTCCACCATTTCCTCCCAATCCACCTTTTCCATTCCCACTTCCATTTCCGCCACCTAATGATACATTAACATTTCCACCATTTCCATCTCCAGATTCGTCATCATCTTTTATTCCACCATATCCACTTTGACGTTTTACATAATTTTTTTTAAGTTTTTCAAGTGAGAATACTTTTGCATCTTCTCCTTCATCAAATATTTCTTTATTAACTCCATCTTTAGAACATATTACTGAAGCATAAATCAGTATTTGAATAAAAACTACACACAGCTTGCAGAAATTGTAACAACAATTAGCCGTCATTTTAATCTAAAATAAAAAAAAAAACGTTATGTCAGCTATTTTGACTTTTGTAAAACTATCAAACAAATTTAAATACTTTACACTTTAAATTAATAATACAGAAATACACATATATATATATATATATATATATATATATATATATATATATATATATATATATATATATATATATATTGTTAAAAAGAGGTTGCCTTGATAGCAGTTTCAAGGTCTTGATTGTTATTAATATTTATATTGTGTAAGTGTTGACTGAGTTTATATATATATATATATATATATATATATATATATATATATATATATATATATATATATATATATATATATATATATATATATATATATATTGTGAGCATCTGAATGGGCACAAGGGATAGACATACTGTGTATCTGCATTGAATAATTATATTATATTTTAAAAAAAAATGAAATAGCCTTAGAATTTTAATTTTTTTTTTTGCTGGAGATTGTTTAAAGCTTAGAGATGGGTTGCTTATGCAGTTTATTGACCACTTGATAGGTATTCATTAGTATTAGTGTGGTTAATGAGGGGTTGTTTATTAATGGAATTAATACATTTTGTCAGAAGGATGCAAAGTTATTTTATGTTGGTGTAATACTTGATTGAATGGTTTTAAAATTCTTTATTCATTAATACTTATCCTTTTGTTAAGAATTAATAGCCATTTCAGTTATATTTAATTAAGATAGTTTAATATTTAGGTTGTAGTACATGTGCATGCATGTATGACTCTGCATCATTTTCATTTCATTTTTATCTTTAATAACAGCAAACAATAGTATATTCACAATAAAAACATTTAAATTACAGTAGTTATCTTAAATGATTTAACAAATATATATTTGTTTCCAATGATTAATAAATAGTTGAATCAATTGATTATTTTAAAAAATTAAATAAATTATTAATCATTTTTATTTAATAGTTAATTAATATTTATTTTGCTTTCAAGTTTGTAAAAGCTATTTATTTTTTTTATTATTATTTTTTTTTATCTTGATTTTAATTCTAGAAATTAAAGTGATTTTTTTTCAAAAGATTCTTTTTGAATATGTAATTAGCTGAGCGAGAAGAAAAGCATGGGAGTAACCTTGTGAAAGGAAATGAACTTTGCTAAAGAAGGTTATTTAACAAAGATCTCCAGTGGAAAATTTGCATATTATGTAATATAATTGTAGCCAGAAAACATTGGCTCATTATTGTAAAAATAAAAAAAAAACCAGTTGCTGAAGTCAAATTGATTTTAAAAAAGACTTTGGAGTAAAACATCGAAAGGATCTTAAGAAATTTATTATGGGAAGAGTTAACTAGAATGGAATTCTAAATTTTAAAAACGTACTCAGTTCACTTTATTCTCCTCAATTTTAACGTTTTGAATTAACCTTATCATAACTATTGCTCTTTTAAAAATGTATATTAATAACGTCCAGTCTACACTACTTCATTTAATTGTCATTTTAAATAGGAATAAATTGCATGAATATTATTGTTGTATCACTAGCCGTGTGTATTTTAATATATCTGGAAACGCATGCAGAACTATTTTACAGAATATATTTTGATTCTTCACTATCTTTCGTGTTGTGTTTTTGTGAGGATTAAACATAGAATTAAGAATATGCATATTTTGATAAATTATACCATGTTCAAATTCATCATAAAGAGATGACAGTATTTATTTAACTGGTATTTCTGGAAATAATACGTACTTTAAATGAAGGAAATAAAATGTAAGTTACTTCAAATTAAGTATTTGCTTCAATCACATGGAAGAATAGAAATGCGGGTAATTTTTGTTCTCTTCGATAAAGATGGAAAATAAAACAAAATATTATTAATTGAAGAATTACTAAGGAAACACGATATCTTAATGGACAATATTTAAGAATAAACCAGGCGTATAATAAATTATAAAGTCTTTAATGCTATTCAAGAAACTACTAAAATAATTACTTATTTAATTTAGAACTACAACAGAATAAGTGAGATAATTCCTGTCCAACAGTAGTTAAGAATTTATTATATTCTCATCGTAATAGAAGACAAATTGATTGCTTGTATGATACAGTACCTTAAATAACTTTGTTATGAACATTGAAGATGCTGAGTTCTATTTAAGCATGATTATATTTGTTTGGTTACCCTACAGCAGTTTATTTTAATTTAAATCCAGTTTGGAATGTGTCCCATATTGTTTCATAAACATGGAATCGAGCTTTGCAAGTGAACTTTTATTTTTAAGTTACAAAACTAATAACCTTGTTTTTTTATTATTTTTTTTTATTGCTTGTCATAATTATTGTATATGATAGGTAGATAGGCTTGTTTATTATTATGTTCATTTATAATTTGGGTTATTTTGATCTTCAAGACCGTCTCTGAAGTGTATCGGAATGAGGAATATGCTGGTAAAAATTGATTGTGTTCAGATAGGTCTTATTGTTCTTTTACGAAGGCAAAAGAAAGAAATATTTTTTTTAAATATATTATTAGAGAAGTTTATATTTATATTGCATACTTTATTATCTCAAAGTGAGAATTCCTTTTTTTTTTTTGAATCAATGAATGTATAATAGAAATAGTTTGCAAGATATGAAAGAAAGTTCTTTGGAATAATTATAAATATTAAATTTTAAAAGTAACCTAAAGTTTATTTTGAAGTAAAAGTTATACCTTAATGCAATATTTAATTACCATGTTGCCTGCATAATGTGTAATTTAGAGTTAATTTCATATATATGTTTGTTGTTTTTGCACAATTATGACATTTGTTTGATAAAGTTCAGTTTGTGAATATTTTATGTATAAATTTCGGGCATTGTCGTATTCTGCTAAGTTGAACAGATTAGTATGTTATCTGTATGTAGTTATCTGCCAGCGTGCACTTATAATGTTCGATATTTAGAAAAGCTATGAAAAGGGAAAGAAGTCTGATTGCGTTATAATGTTTGTAGGGATAAAAGATCTTGCTTATTTAGTATATGTTAATAATTTTCCATGAGTAGAGCCTAGTTTATATTATATCTGTATGATTAAATGATATTTTGAAGTGATGTTTTCTTAGAGCCTGGTGATGAGGAATAATTCCCCACCAATAATGTATTTAGAAGTAGATGAGTTATTGTTGAAGTAAGATTAAATGATGCTTAGGAAGTTATGTGACGTTTTTCTTGGATTCTTGGTGATGAGTAAATGTTCTCCACCAAAAGTATATTTAGAATCAGATGAATTATTGTAAAAGTGTTCAGTAGAATTTATCTGCTCCTCATGTAGAATCCCCTTATAACGTATAGTATGTATAATCATGAAAATATAGCTATGTGTTAATTAATAAGTGGCCAGATAAATTGTTAGATTAATTCTTGATGTAGTATTAGTGTCTTATTTCATTGATGAATCACGACATTGTCCGAAAGAAAATAATTGTATGATATTTTCTTAATGAATGGAGAGTTTATAGAAAAGATTGTTTATATTATTGCTGCTTGAACGCGTGCACACACGCGTAATATAAATAATATTGCGTATATAAAGTATAGAATTATTGACATTAAAATGAGAAATAAATGTCTTTTGAAATACATTACATTCATTTAAATATAAAGTATAAAGTATTTATCTAAATAAAGGGTATAAATCATCAAATCATCAGAATAAACATGATTTGTTGCTATGCATAAAAGGTATACGTAATTGAAAGTGATTATTTAGTCAATTAGAGAAAGTTGCTTTGTGAGAGCCAAATATTATTAATTTGATTTATTTTGTTAATCAAGAGTAATACCCTCTTAAAAGTATTTTTTGTGTGCTAATAATATAATATGTTATTTATTTATTGTCATGTAGATGAAACATGTAGGCAAAGCATGTGTTCGAAGCCAGGATATTTAAGTTTGTTATTAATTTGCTTTGATAATAGGGATAATCCCAAACTGATGCTCAAAGTTTATTTGATAATTTAAAAATCTGTAAGGCAAATAGTCTATTTGTAAATATTATGTTAAACCAAGTTTATTTTATTGTAATAAATGATTCATTTTAGTTATTTAAAATCTTAACACTGTGTCCGACGTTATTATTGCATACATTCGTGTTTTCCATTTCCACACCTCCACATTTCATAAATCTATTACAAAATAGATATATTATTTTATAGTTATAATATTAAATTTTCTAGTGTCTGTCAATATTGTATTTTTTAATCCAAACATTATAAAAGAACATTTGCCACTTGATAAACGTATTAGAAAGGTTGCCAAGTTAGTATATTTTGTTAGATGATGTTATGAGATTAAAATATCCTATCTCTGTCATTATCTTATTATTGAAACACAGTAAAATATTTCAGTCAATTTTTATCATACTTTAGAATTATAAATTATGGGCCAATGTAGTTTATTTAATTCAACTGTGTTTGTCAAAATTCCCTGAGATCTTATTGTTTATTTCTTGGTTGGCATTAAAGTAGATGTTTAGATTATGATATGCCAAGTCAGAATTGTTTAAGAATATAATTATAGCAAGCTGATATGTGTTATACTTGGATGAAAGAAGAAATTAAGTTTCAAGTATATTTTAATAGACTGTACCAAATAAACATTATGATTCTTTATCATTCAATTAATTAACAAAAAAATTTACATTATATTAAATATTTTGTAATATTTCTTCTTTTATTCATTTATTATCATATATCTTATGAACTGCCTATAGTCTCCCACTGAGATGAGCTGAACATAAACTTAAATATAGAGTCTCAGTAATAATTTTGTATTATATATTTTGTTATATTGTTCTATTCATTAATAGAACTGGCGCCTGGGCATTTCGTTCATGTAATGTATATGAGCGGTGTTGGGAGTGTAGGTTATAAATTATATATATATATATATATATATATATATATATATATATATATATATATATATATATATATTGTAATGGGTACAGACGTCATTACATTGGTTTTTTTTTATTAGTAAACATGAAAAAAAATAAAAGTTCGCCAATAAAAACTTTTTTTTTAAGAATTAAAATTAAAAAAATCATCTTAAACTCACATATATATATATAAAATCACACAGATAAATAATTATTAAAATAAAACTTTATTAAAGAAAAAGTATTTTAAAACTAAATTTTCAGAAAAGATTTAGAGATAAAAATATATGTTTAAGTTTGAAAACAGATTAATTAATCTTTTGTAAAATGAAAATGATTATTTTAATTTGTAAACTAGCCTTGGGTATCTAAAATGTATAAGCAACAGTCAGATAGGAAAACAATAGGAACAGAATGGCCAATGAAAGAAATCCATTGGGGAAATTGGACCTCAACAGAAGGATCATCATCAATGATGATGTAACGTCCATTGGATCCTAAAGTTATGTATAAAAGAAAAAATTTGGAAATAAAAAGTGATTTGGTTTAATTAATTAGAAGGAGGAGATGTGACTATATGTGTTAGTGTGGAGTTGAAGGAGAAGGGATTGAAAAGATGCACTCTTCAATCCCTTCAGTTGTTAAAAAAAAAAGAAATGAAACAGAGCTTTTCTTATACTGAAGACAACAGGATCATCGGGGGATTTAATGTGGATTCCAAACAGCAAGCAATGGATAAAAGGAACATTTTGAAATCGTAAGAACTTTTTGAACTCTCAGCTTTAAATATAAATAATTTATGAACATTTCTAAACAAAAGAACTCTAAATACTAAACTTTTCAATATTTATAAATATAAGAATTTCCTATCTGACTAAAGTAGTTAAAATGTTATTTGATGTATTTTTTTTGTAAAATCATTTTCATCTATATTTTTTTTGTTCTTTAAGTTTTATTATGATTTCTGTTTTCCGATAAATTAAAATATATCAATGATAAACATAAGTCGGGCATGAATGGCTGTATAGATTTGTAAAGTTATATTAGGGGAGGGTAATCTTAGGTTATTCATGTCATTGTTTAATTGGGTCAATGGATTGGATATATTGATGTAGTTAGTAGATGTAATGCAAGATTCGCTATGGGCAGAATCACTTGTATATGCCACACACTTCCTCTTGCCTAGGGAATGCGATCGTAAGTCGGCAAAATGACCGCAGTCTGTTTCTATGGAGTTTTTTTATTGTTCTTCTCATTAGATAGATGTAATATTCCTATCTGACGAGAGTCAATGTCTTATCTTAACCTATTTTGTGTTGCCGTATTCGTATTACATTGAATACATTGATATATCAGATGGATTGATGCCAGGTTGACTGCGAACTTTTAGCCTAAGGTTAAATGGGGATAGAATGTTTGATCTTCAAATGCAAATCTATGTAGTCTATTCATACTCGACACTAAATAAAAATGCATTAAATTTAAGTTGTTTATAGATGCTTGCATGGATTCGTTGCCTGCTAATTATGTTTTTGGTTTTCATATTTGATCAAAATATATATAGACATTTGGTAAATACTGATACCTTATGGTGAATATCTAAAATGTATTTATTCAGATGTCTTTTAAGTTATTGGTGCCACTGCGGTATCTTACGATGAATACCAGTGGGTTTCTTGTATTCCCTATGCAATTGACGGTATCAATGATTTTGTATTTTGATCATTTATGTTTATTTTGAAATGTTTTAGCCATGTGATCTATGTAACCGATCTATACTCAACATTTATAAACAACTTTTATAAATCCCTCTGTGCGAACTTATAATAGCATAAAAATTAAAATGTAAATTTAAATTCTAAAATCAAGTTAAAACCCAAAGTAAAAGTTATTCTAAAATAATGTTAAATTGTATATATATGTGCGTGAATAAATGTTTGTATGTTAATTATTGGCAGTGGCTTATTTTATTCTTTTTTTAAATTATTCTTAGATAAGAATTTATTATAAATATAAATCTCTGCTATTCCAATGAGCTAGTGACTTGGGCTAACGACCGGAATCAAAATTTATAAAAAAAAAACCAAACAATTTTTTTGGCTTACGTATCTGCCTACTTTATAAATTTTTCTAGGTTCAAATGCCTAGATGGCACCCTGTAGTGTAGATGACGTTAAGCTCTAAATCTGGAGCATTATAATATATATATTTGAAATGAAGTGCATAATATAAAATGCTGGAGTTTCGAAGATTGCTAATTGATACTCTTTGTAAGAAACGAATTATTAACAGTCCAATTAAATAATCATTAACGATTTTTTGATTAAAACACAACATTTACCTTCAATTTCTTTAAAGACAACGGTTGACATGATAATGTCTTGATTGTATGTCAAATTTTACAATTTGCTGCTATTGTGCATAGATTTACTAAATTTTATTCATTTTATATACATAAACAAGAGTTAAAGTGTAATAATCAAATATTCTATGCTTTGGATTCAAATCTCTGCCAGGTAAACTTGGGAAAAAATAATAAACAATTCTTGTGGATTTTCTGTGAGACATTTTATCAATAGGCAATTTATAGAACTATTTATTATTGATCAGAAAATGGGCATTGGTCTATTATTAGCAAACACAAAACATGAACGAAAAAGGAACTCTCACAATTGAACTACTCTTTTATAGTGAACTATTGGAGAATCCTATATTTTGGTGGAGCTATTTAAACACAGTTTGCCTTTTATTCATAATTGATAGTATTAATAGATATTTTATTATAATTGTTTTAAGACTTTTTCAAGATTCATAATTACAAATAATCACCAATTATGACTTGCATGCTTTTGGTACAAGAAACCAAAAAATGGTATTTTAAAGAAAAATCATGTTAGCATAATTCTTGAGTATTTATTTCTCATAAATTTATCAAATATATATATAATAAACGATATAATTTTACTGCAGATCATGTCCATCAATTATATTTTTTTTCTTGTGTCATAGCATGAACCGGGAAGCGAACCCGCTAACCCGGAACAACTGCTTGTAAGACAGCTGTGATGACCTCTCGACCATCAATGCTTGACCTCTCAATTACCTTTACATTAAAAGGGTGAAGAAAAATAACAATGAACTTACACAAAAGTAAACCATTGTTAATTCTTTTTATACACTGTTTTCTCTTTAGATAATTATAGTGATATACTTATAAATATTATATTAAATATATTTCTGTGAAATATAAGTAAATTTTTCTGAATTCTTATTTAATGCTATATCATTAGAGTTATATAATTATTTGGTACGAAAAAAAATCAATACCCTGTTATAAAATTATCCTGAAACATGAAAATAAAAATTGGATCTCTCAACATTAGAGGCTTAAATACCACCAAAAAACTTTTTGAACTCAAAAAATGGTTACATACAACACAACCACACATACTGGGGCTATTGGAAACAAAAATATACAGTGGCTCTCAAATTGATCCTTCAAAATATTTAGTCAGCCAAGGGTTTTGTGCATGCTCATGGCAATCATCATCACCATCAGATGGCACAAGTATAATTATATCCCACAACTGCCCTTTTGATTATTTTAAAATTAAATATATTGTCTCTAATCTTATCATAATAACATTCCATCAAAAAAAATATCACACTTAACCTAGTATTTGTCTATATATCACTAGGCCCTGTCATCATCTCCAGAATAATAGCAACAATAAATTCAATGCTTACAGCAACATCAAATCCCATAATACTCCTGGGAGATTTCAACATGACCTACCAAACTTTTGTCACCAAATGGATCCATCAAATAACAATGTCACTTATGAGTGCTGAAGGTTTTCTTCCATCAAACTCAATATCTTTTAATAACAATATATTTAAGTCACTTATTGATTTGTGTTTCTACTCACCAATGTTACATCATTATTTTAATCTTGAACTCTGTCCATCTATAATCTCAGATCATGCTGCCCAGTTCATCACCATCGACCTAACAAAAATACAGAATACAACAATAGCCTTCAAAAGACTATGTGAATACTTCTTCCAGCAGAAACAACAGAATTTCTATATTCAGAAACATATATAATGCTCCAAAAACTTCAAAACATGTCACTCGATCCAGTACAAAAGTATATAGCATTCACCAATATACTTTTTTTCAACATCAATCATATTACTTGCAATTTAAACCCCCCTCCCCACCAGATTATTAGCTTTGGCAGATGAACTACATAAAAGAATAAACATTTCCAGACCAACTACAGATAATCAAACACAAATTAAAAAACTTAGAGAAATGTACAACAATACATGCAATACACTAAAGCAATATGTAGCAATAAAAAAGTAAAAAATATACCTTACCCAACAACACACTTGGACCAGAGCATACATATGGTGGGCACTAGGATACCCATCCACAGTTAGAGTGCCTTTGGAACTTGAAGTAGATGGCTCTATAACAGCTGGACATAACATGATAAACCCAATATATCAACACTTTAAAAAAAACTGCAAAAACAAAGAGTGTACATACCAAATGAAGACATATTTGGAGACCCTGAAACAGATACACCAATAAAAACAACTGACATTGTATTTCAACTTGCAACAATAACAAACACATGTCACCCAGGACCACAAAAAATTCCCATATTTGTGTTCAAACATCTTAGTCACTTCACAGCCAAATACCTGTGCGATCTAGCTAATTAGATATCCCAAAAAAATTTGCAACATACAAAGTCTATACCCAATTGCAATGGTTCCATTTAACAAAAAACCAACAGCAATATCATCTTTATCTAATATATGACCAATTTCAATGGAATCTTTAGGAATAAAAATTCTTGAAAGAGTAATAAAGAATAAAATAGAACAACACATACTCCCTGTGTTATCATCAGAACAATATGCCAAAAAAGGATCATCCATTGCACCAGACTGCCTTAATGTATGAAAAAATACTCAAAGTAGTAAAAAAAAAGAAAGAAATATGCACCAATTATAGTTTCAACTAGACATTGAGGCAGCATTTGACTCAGTACCTATAGCCAAATTATTAGATGTGCTGAAAAAAACAACAATACCTCCATCCCTACTATATATAATAGCCAAACTGCTACTCAGTCATGAATTTCACATCACATCGAATGGGAAAAATTCATCAGCCTTCAGACTGAGTCAATCCATCCTACAAGGATCCCCACTCTGTGTCTCGCTCTTTACAATATATATAAATCCTCTATTAATAGAGATACAGAAAAAAAATAAAAGGCATTCAAATCCCAAACACTGCTTTAAATATATCATGCATAGCCTATATGGACGATGTAACCGTTTTCC